>JAGQAX010000003.1:48644933-48747433 GCA_019142605.1 Cephalopholis sonnerati
GTCCAGTTCAGTCCAGTCCAGTGTAGTCCAGTCCAGTCCACCTAGTCCAGTCCAGTCCAGTCCAGTTCAGTTCAGGTCAGGTCAGGTCAGGTTAGTCCAGTCCAGTCCAGTTTAGTCCAGTCCAGTCCACTCAGTCCATTCCAGAACAGTCCAGACCAGTTCAGTCCAGCTCAGCTGAGTTCAGACCATCTCAGACCAATTCAGTCCAGTCCATTCAAATCCAATCCAATCCAATCCAGTTCAGTCCAGTCTAGTTCAGTCCAGTCCAGTCCAATCCAAATCCAGTCCAGTCTAGTCCAGTCCAGTCTAATCCAATCCAATCCAATCCAGTTCAGTCCAGTCCAGTCCAGTCCAATCCAATCCAGTTCAGTCCAGTCCAGTCCAGTCCAGTCCAGTCCAGTCCAATCCAAATCCAGTCCAATCCAATCCAATCCAATCCAATCCAATCCAGTTCAGTCCAGTCCAGTCCAGTCCAGTCCAGTCCAATCCAAATCCAGTCCAGTCCAGTCCAGTCCAATCCAATCCAATCCAGTTTAGTCCAGTCCAGTCCAGTTTAGTCCAGTCCAGTCCAGTTCAGTCCAGTTCTGTCCAGTCCAGTTGACTGTGTCCTCCCTTCGTCCTCTCAGGAGCGAGTTCAGAAGAGTTTTCCTCACCCGATCGATAAGTGGGCGATCGCTGACGCTCAGGCCGCCATCGAGAAGAGGAAGAGGAGGAACCCACTGGCTCTGCCTGTGGACAAGATCCACCCACTGCTCAAGGTACCGCCGCCTTCATCATCATCATCATCATCATCATCCACACACACTGATTGTGTTTCCCATGATACCTTGTGTTGTCAGGAGGTGCTGGGTTATAAGATCGACCACCAGGTGTCGGTCTACATGGTCGCCGTGCTGGAGTACATCTCCGCCGACATCCTGAAACTGGCGGGAAACTACGTGAGGAACATCCGACACTACGAGATCTCTCAGCAGGACATCACTGTGGCCATGTGTGCAGACAAGGTACACTGCTACTGTACACAACTACACATAGACACACAGCTACTACACAACTACACACAGCTACACATGGACACACAGCTACACTGCTACTGCACACAGCTACACACAGCTACACACAGCTACTACACAACTACACACAGCTACACATGGACACACAGCTACACTGCTACTGCACACAGCTACACACAGCTACACACAACTACACACAGAGACACACAGCTACACACAGCTATACACAGAGACACACAGCTACACACAGAGACACACAGCTACACACAGAGACACAGCTACACACAGAGACACACAGCTACACACAGCTATACACAGAGACACACAGCTACACACAGAGACACAGCTACACACAGAGACACAGCTACACACAGAGACACACAACTACACACAGCTACACACAGAGACACACAGCTACACACAGCTATACACAGAGACACACAGCTACACACAATTACACACAGCTACACACAGAGACACAGCTACACACAGAGAAACACAGCTAAACACAACTACACACAGAGACACAGCTACACAGCTACACACAGCTACACACAACTACACACAGCTACACACAGAGACACGGCCACACACAGCTACATACAGAGACACAGCTACACACAGCTACACACAGAGACACAGCTACACACAGAGACACACAGCTAAACACAGCTACACACAGCTACACACAACTACACACAGCTACACACACCTACACACAGAGACACACAGCTACACACAGCTACACACAGAGACACACAGCTACACACAGCTACACATAGAGACACACAGCTACACACAGAGACACACAGAGACAGAGCTATACACAGAGACACACAGAGACACAGCTACACACAGCTACACACAGAGACACACAGAGACACAGCTACACACAGCTACACACAGAGACACACAGCTACACAGCTACACACAGAGACACAGCTACACACAACTACACATAGACACACAGCTACTACACAACTACACACAGCTACACATGGACACACAGCTACACTGCTACTGCACACAGCTACACACAGCTACACACAGCTACTACACAACTACACACAGCTACACATGGACACACAGCTACACTGCTACTGCACACAGCTACACACAGCTACACACAGCTACTACACAACTACACACAGCTACACATGGACACACAGCTACACTGCTACTGCACACAGCTACACACAGCGACACACAGAGACACTCAGCTACACACAACTACACACAGAAGCACTCAGCTACACACAACTACACACAGAGACACACAGCTACACACAGCTACACACAACTACACACAGAGACACAGAGACACACAGCTACACACAGCTATACACAGAGACACACAGCTACACACAGAGACACACAGCTACACACAGAAACACAGCTACACACAGAGACACAGCTACACACAGAGACACACAGCTACACACAGCTATACACAGAGACACACAGCTACACACAACTACACACAGCTACACACAGAGACACACAGCTACACACAACTACACACAGCTACACACAGAGACACACAGCTACACACAGCTACACACAGAGACACAGCTACACACAGAGACACACAGCTAAACACAGCTACACACAGCTACACACAACTACACACAGCTACACACAGAGACACAGCTACACACACCTACACACAGAGACACACAGCTACACACAGCTACACACAACTACACAGCTACACACAGAGACACACAGCTACACACAGCTACACACAGAGACACACAGCTACACACAGCTACACATAGAGACACACAGCTACACACAGAGACACACACAGAGACACAGCTACACACAGAGACACACAGAGACACAGCTACACACAGCTACACACAGAGACACACAGCTACACACAGAGACACAGCTACACACAGCTACACACAGAGACACAGCTACACTCAGAGACACAGCTACACACAGCTACACACAGAGACACACAGCTACACACAGCTACACACAGAGACACACAACTACACATAGCTACACACAGACACACAGCTACACACAGCTACACACAGAGACACACAGCTACACACAGCTACACACAGAGACACACAGCTACACACAGCTACACACAGAGACACAGCTACACACAACTACACATAGCTACACACAGACACACAGCTACACACAGATACACACAGACACACAGCTACACACAGCTACACACAGAGACACACAGCTACACACAGCTACACACAGAGACACACAGAGACACAGCTACACACAGCTACACACAGAGACACACAGCTACACACAGCTACACACAGAGACACAGCTACACACAACTACACATAGCTACACACAGACACACAGCTACACACAGCTACACACAGAGACACACAGCTACACACAGCTACACACAGAGACACACAGCTACACACAACTACACATAGACACACACAGAGACACACAGAGACACACAGCTACACACAGAGACACACAGCTACACACAACTACACACAGCTACACACAACTACACACAGAGACACACAGAGACACACAGCTACACACAGCTACACACAACTACACACAGAGACACACAGAGGCACACAGCTACACACAGAGACACAGGTACACACAGCTACACACAGAGACACAGCTACACACAGAGACACAGCTACACACAGAGACACACAGACACAGCTACACACAGCTACACACAGAGACACACAGAGACACACAGAGGCACAGCTACACACAGAGACACATAGAGACACACAGCTACACACAGAGACACACAGAGACACACAGCTACACACAGCTACACACAACTACACACAGAGACACACAACTACACACAGCTATACACAGAGACACAGAGACACACAGAGACACACAACTACACACAGCTACACACAACTACACACAGAGACACACAGCTATACACAGAGACACAGAGCAACACACAGAGACACACAGCTACACACAGAGACACACAGAGACACACAGCTATACACAGAGACACAGAGCAACACACAGAGACACACAGCTACACACAGAGACACAGAGACACACAGAGACACACACCTTGTCCCCGAGCCCTGTGGTGGCGTCCAGGCTTCCGAGTCGATGACTTTGGCGTCCCGTGTTCCTCGGCGCTGTCACCCAGGTGTGCTCGCAGGCCGTGAAACGGCGGGCAACGACAGGTTAACGTGACTCGGTGCTGGACGGATCCTCCACAGGGGGCGCCAGAGAGCTGCAGGAAGTGAATCACAGTCTCTGTGTGAGGACACGAGTGTCTCTGATGGACCTGTCTGTCTCTCAGGTGCTGATGGACATGTTCCATCAGGACGAGGAGGACATCAGCGGCTTCCCTCTGATGGACGAGGAGCCGTCAGCCAATGAGGAGCAGAGTTACTACGAGCTGGTGAGAAGCCTGATGTCTGATGGTCGACAGTACCTGAGACAACTCAACCTGCTCATCAAGGTGTTCAGAGAACCTTTCACCTCCAGCCCCATGCTCTTCTCTCAGCACGTACGTACACCTGTCACCTGTCTGACCAATCACCTGTCTGATCATTGATCAATCACCTGTCTGATCACTGATCAGTCACCTGTCTGATCAGTCACCTGTCTGATCAGTCACCTGTCTAATCACTGATCAATCACCTGTCTGATTAATCACCTGTCTGATCATTGATCAATCACCTGTCTAATCACTGATCAATCATCTGTCTGAGCACTGATCACCTGAATGAATGATCTTTAATGTCATTGCACATGTTACAGAGCAACGAAATTTGTTTCAGTTTCAGCCCGTCCAAGAGACAGTGACACATAACAGGGGAAGGACAGGAGCGGGAGAACTGTGGGTCGCCATACGAACGGCGCCCTGTGACTTAGATGAAAAAAGGGAGAACAAGAGGGAGGAAGAGGGAAAAAACAACAACTCCCAAACTAGGCTCCTGTAGGGAAAACACACCTCAGCACATAAAGCAACATAATAAACATTACAACAAGACTCGAAGACTTGCACATGTGGGAGGGGGGGGGGGGGGTGTTGGGGAGGGGAGGTGTCGCAGCACAGACACGGTGGGGGGGCACGCAGCCACATTTGGGGCGCATTGCAGTAACCTCCCGTGCTACACTGCGACGATGGGAGGGAAGGGGGGTGGGGAGCCACGAAGGCGTTGAGGTGGAGGGTGTGTGTGTGTTATATGTGTCTTCGTGTGTGTGTGTGTGTAAGCCCGTGTACTTCATCTCCGCTCAGTCTCAACCATTGTCTCTGCCGTCTAATAACTGATGACGAAGACACGGCCGTTGCCGTGGAGATGACCTCGGAGAGTTCTGATCCAGAGACAAAGTTCACAGGGGTAGGGAGGTGTTGGGGGGGGGGGGGGAGCATCTTGTCTGCATAACATCCAGGAGAGTGGAGGGATAACCGGTCTTGGGAAGGCTGGTTATCTCGGGGAGCCAATGAAGATAACAATTGTTTTGGGTCAGGCAGACACTGCAATTTCCATCTGCCTTTGAGTCTCTCTGAGTCTCCCGGTGGCTTTGCTTCAAATATGTTCGAATTCGGTGACCAATTTCAGCCGAGCCGAGCTGGCATCTTCTCAAAGTTTACACCCATCTTGCGAAGGACTTCATAAATCGCATCTAGCCTGCGATTTTGATCAAGAATGGCATCCTGCTTGCGACTGAGCTCGTATATCGCTTGAGTCTGAGTGTTGGCAACCCTGCACATTCCCTCAGTCATGATGGGCAGCTTCTCGATTGCCAAAAGTGCTGCCAACGTCTTCCGAACTTTGCAAGAAATCAGGAAGCTGCTAACTCCAAACAGCAGAATGCCTGTTATCATAATTCCAATTATGTACACGTCTTCAACATCCTCAATGGAAAGGATCGACAGGCACACGATCCTCCACTTCTCCTAGGAGTCCATCGTGTATCCGGCTGCAAACGTTCCATCAGGGCAGGCGGGTTCTCCTTTACCCAGTCTCTTTGTCGAGAAAATTTGGTCGATTGCGTTGAGAGACCAGCTGATCAAATCCATGATTTAGGTTTTGGAGAGAAATGCAGAGAGAGGCTCCAATAGATCAGACAGAGACAGCACAAGACAAAGAGCAGTAAGCAGGGCAGATAAGGGCAGTGAGGGAGCGAGAGAAAAAGCGTCCGCCTTCGTTGAGAGCCAGAGAAATACTCTGTCACCCGTCTGATCAATCACCTGTCTGATTGATCACCTGTCTGATCAATCACCTGTCTGATCGCTGATCAGTCACCTGTCTGATTGATCACCTGTCTGATCAGTCACCTGTCTGATCAATCACCTGTCTGATCGCTGATCAGTCACCTGTCTGATTGATCACCTGTCTGATCAGTCACCTGTCTGATCAATCACCTGTCTGATCGCTGATCAGTCACCTGTCTGATCAATCACCTGTCTGATCACTGATCAATCACCTGTCTGATTGATCACCTGTCTGATCAATCACCTGTCTGGTCACTGATCAATCACCTGTCTGATCAATCACCTGTGTGTGTGTCAGGATGTTGACAGTATCTTCAGTCGGATTGTTGATATCCACGAGGTCACAGTGAAGCTGTTGGGTCTGATCGAGGACACGGTGGAGATGACGGACGAAGGAAGTCCTCATCCTCTGGTAGGAAGCTGCTTTGAAGACCTGGCTGAGGTGTGTACCTGAGTGTGTCCCTGAGTGTGTACCTGTGTGTGTACCTGAGTGTGCATGAATTGTTGACTTTGACTGTATTAATAGACAAATAGAGTGGTATTAACTGCTGTGTTTACATTAGCTCCTGAGCTAACATTAGCTGCTGCACAAACATTAGCTGCTGTGCTAATGTCAGCTGCTGAGCTAACATTAACTGCTGTGTCAACATTAGCTGCTGTGTTAACATTAGCTACTGCGTAACATTAGGTGCTGAGCTAAGCTTAGCTGCTGTGTCCACATTAGCTGCTGCGCTAACATTAGCTGTTGAGCTGACATTAGCTGCTGTGCTAACATTAGCTGCTGTGTTAACATTAGCTGCTGTGCCAACATTAGCTGCTGCGCTAATGTTAGCTGCTATGCCAACATTAGCTGCTGTATAACTAGCTGCAATGCTTGCATTAGCTACTGTGCTAACAGGTTGCTGCGTCTCAGAGTGTCTGACAGTTTATACTCATCACTCTGATCACTCAGTCTGATCTGTGATTGGTTGACAGGAGTTGGCCTTTGACCCCTATGAGACGTATGCTCAGGACATCCTGCGCCCTGGTTTCCACGAACACTTCCTGAGTCAAGTGTCCAAACCAGGAGCTGCCTTCCACCTCCAGGTAAGCCCCGCCCCTGCTCTGTGACATCAAAACATTGGTGAACAGATGGGAGTGGTGTTATTGATCATCTTCACATCATCCATCAACACCTGATCCGCTGCTGATAAACTGAAAGGGTTAATCAGTGTGACGTCTGATCACTTCTGTCATCAGCCGTGTCGCACAGAGTCAAAGCTACGAGCAGCCTGACGACCGACGGAGAGCGTCACGTGTTGTTGTTTATAGAAACATCATCAAACATTCAGCAGCAGTGGAGGATCATGGGTACTGTAATGTTCAGAGCCCAACAGAACTGCTCTGTGTCTCTGGTACACATGATGATGATGATAATGATGAAGATGAAGATGATGGTAAAGATAAAGACGATGATGATGGTGATGATGATGATAATGAAGATGATGATAAAGACGATGGTGATGATGAAGATGAAAGAAGATTCAGTATGACTCTTGTCTGTCTTCAGTCCATCTGTGAAGGTTTCAAAGAAGCTGTTCAGTACGTTCTGCCCAGACTGCTGCTGACTCCTGTTTATCACTGTCTGCACCTGTTTGAGATCCTCAAGGTGAGACTGCTACACCTGTATCACACCTGAAATACACCTGTACCACACCTGAAATACACACACCTGTACCACACCTGAAATACACCTGTGTCACACCTGAACTACACCTGAAATACACACACCTGTACCACACCTGAAATACACCTGAACCACACCTGAACTACACCTGTACTGTATATTAGAGTAGTAAAACTCCACAGAGTGGGGCGGTGTAAGTACACAGAGTGCAGCAGTATAAGTACATAGTGCGGCAGTTTAAGTACACAGAGTGTGGCAGTATAAGTACACAGAGTATAGCAGTATAAGTACACAGAGTGCGGCACTATAACTACACAGATTATAGCAGTATAAGTACACAGAGTGCGGCACTATAAGTACACAGAGTGTGGCAGTATAAGTACACAGAGTATAGCAGTATAAGTACACAGTGTAGCAGTATAAGTACACAGAGTGTAGCAGTATAAGTACACAGAGTGTAGCAGTGTAAGTACACAGAGTGTGGCAGTTGAAGTACACAGAGTGCGGCACTATAATTACACAGAGTGTAGCAGTATAAGAACACAAAGTGTGGCAGTATAAGTACACAGAGTGTAGCAGTGTAAGTACACAGATTGTGGCAGTATAAGTACACAGATTGTGGCAGTATAAGTACACACAGTGCGGCAGTGTAAGTACACAGAGTGTAGCAGTATAAGTACACACAGTGCGGCAGTATAAGTACACACAGTGCGGCAGTGTAAGTACACAGAGTGTAGCAGTATAAGTACACAGAGTGTGGCAGTATAAGTACACAGAGTGCAGCAGTATAACTACACAGAGTGCGGCAGTATAAGTACACACAGTGCGGCAGTGTAAGTACACAGAGTGTAGCAGTATAAGTACACACAGTGCGGCAGTATAAGTACACAGAGTGCGGCAGTGTAAGAACACAGAGTGTAGCAGTATAAGTACACACAGTGCGGCAGTATAATTACACAGAGTGCAGCAGTATAAGTACACAGAGTGCGGCACTATAATTACACAGAGTGCGGCAGTATAATTACACAGAGTGTAGCAGTATAAGTACACAGAGTGCGGCAGTATAAGTACACAGAGTGTAGCAGTGTAAGTACACAGATTGTGGCAGTATAAGTACACAGATTGTGGCAGTATAAGTACACACAGTGCGGCAGTATAAGTACACAGAGTGTGGCAGTATAAGTACACAGAGTGCGGCACTATAAGTACACAGAGTGCGGCAGTATAAGTACACACAGTGCGGCAGTGTAAGTACACAGAGTGTAGCAGTATAAGTACACACAGTGCGGCAGTATAAGTACACAGAGTGCAGCAGTACAAGTACACAGAGTGTAGCAGTGTACGTACACAGGTTGTGGCAGTGTAAGTACACAGATTGTGGCAGTATAAGTACACAGATTGTGGCAGTATAAGTACACACAGTGTGGCAGTATAAGTACACAGAGTATAGCAGTATAAGTACACAGAGTGAGGCAGTATAAGTACACAGAGTGTGGCAGTATAAGTACACAGAGTGCAGCAGTATAAGTACACAGAGTGTGGCAGTATAAGTACACACAGTGCAGCATTATAAATACACACAGTGCGGCAGTATAAGTACACAGAGTGCAGCAGTATAAGTACACAGAGTGCGGCAGTATAAGTACACAGAGTGCAGCATTATAAGTACACACAGTGCGGCAGTATAAGTACACAGAGTGCAGCAGTTGAAGTACACAGAGTCTGGCAGTTGAAGTACACAGAGTGCGGCACTATAATTACACAGAGTGTAGCAGTATAAGTACACAGAGTGCGGCAGTATAAGTACACACAGTGTAGCAGTGTAAGTACACAGATTGTGGCAGTATAAGTACACACAGTGCGGCAGTATAAGTACACAGAGTGTGGCAGTATAAGTACACAGAGTGCGGCACTATAAGTACACAGAGTGCGGCAGTATAAGTACACACAGTGCGGCAGTATAAGTACACAGAGTGCAGCAGTATAAGTACACAGAGTGTGGCAGTATAAGTACACAGAGTGCAGCAGTCTTAATAGTTGTATTCTTTGCAGATTAAATCTAACCCATAAACAAACAATATGTTTTGATCTATTATTATAATTATTGTTATTAGAGATAATTGTATTGTAAATATAAAATATTAGTGTATTTAAACATGTAGCAGTTCCTCGACTGTCCACCAGATGTCCCTGTGATGTCCCTCTGGACCACAGTGGCTGCTGTAGATCCAGACCTGTGCTATGTTCCGACATCTATACTGCCATGAGTACACTTACACACAGTACACTGTCCGCACTTACAGAGTGCACATATTTCAGCGAGTAAGTGCTGTTCCGGTTCATTCCTCCATGGCGCACTTACCGGATGTTACGATCATGACTACGGCTGTGACTCGT
The DNA here is from genome assembly GCA_019142605.1 of Cephalopholis sonnerati. Taxonomy (NCBI): domain Eukaryota; kingdom Metazoa; phylum Chordata; class Actinopteri; order Perciformes; family Serranidae; genus Cephalopholis; species Cephalopholis sonnerati. Next base: position 48,655,234 of record JAGQAX010000003.1, read on the forward strand.
CACTGACGTCACCCGCCAACAAACTGGAACAGACGGCAGGTCAGTGGTTCCGCCCACTGACCTGTAAGTGGTCCCGCCTCTTCCGCTACGTAGCTAAGATGGTGGCTGTTGAGTACGAAAAGTGTACAATGTTCCACACTCTCAATTTTGGCCATTATGAGTACACATCCGGGTCTTTTAGGTACACTTCTTTTTCGCCGCAATCGTAATGTGAACGCCCTCTTTACCCAAAGTAGGTATGGTAAGTACAGAAAGTATGGGTATTGGAACAGACGGCTGGTCTGGGACTTTAGTCTGTGCAGGATAGAACAGCTCAGACCACATTTTGTTGATGTCACCTGTCAGGTGTGACCACATGTGTGTTTAAAGACAGAATACCTGCCCAGGTGCTGATCAGTCACACGATGTTCATGGTCTCTGTGTTTCCATAGCAACTGGAGGAGAAGAGTGAGGAAGAGGAGGATAAAGAGTGTCTGAAACAGGCCATCACTGCTCTGCTCAACCTGCAGAGCAGCATGGAGAGGATCTGCTCCAGGAGCCTGGCCAAGAGGAGGCTCAGGTACGTCACCTGTACACACACCTGCACACACCTGTACTCACTTGTACACACCTGCACACACCTGCACACACCTGTACATACACACACCTGTACACACCTGTACATACACACACACCTGTACACACCTGCACACACACCTGTACACACCTGCACACACACCTGTAGAAACCTGCACACCCCTGTAGACACTTGCACACACCTGTACATACATACACCTGCACACACCTGTACATACACACACCTGTACACACCTGCACACACCTGTACATACACACACCTGTACACACCTGTACATACACACACACCTGTACACACCTGCACACACACCTGTACACACCTGCACACACACCTGTAGACACCTGTACACACCTGCACACACACTTGTACACACTTGCACACACACCTGTAGAAACCTGCACACCCCTGTAGACACCTGCACACACACCTGTAGCAATCTGTTGGCACCTGTAGACACCTGTACACACCTGCGCACACACCTATAGACACCTGTACACACCTGCGCACACACCTATAGACACCTGTACACACCTGCACACACACCTGTACACACCTGTACACACACCTGTAGAAACCTGCACACCCCTGTAGACACCTGCACATACACCTGTAGAAACCTGCACACCCCTGTAGACACCTGCACACACACCTGTAGCAATCTGTTGACACCTGTAGACACCTGCACACACACCTGTAGATACCTGCACACACCTGTACATACTTGTACATACACACACCTGCACACACTTGTACACACCTGTGCATACACACACCTGTAGAAACCTGTACACACCTGCACACACACCTGTAGATACCTGCACACACCTGTACATACACACACCTGTACACACCTGTAGAAACCTGTACACACCTGTAGAAACATGTGCATACGTGCTGACACCTGTAGACACCTGTGCACACTTATAGAAACCTGCACACACACGTGTACACACCTGCACACACCTGTACACACCTGTACATATACACACCTGTACACACCTGTACATACACACACCTGTACACACCTGTAGAAACCTGTTGACACCTGTAGACACCTGTACACACCTGCACACACACACCTGTAGACACCTGCACACACCTGTACACACCTGTACATACACACACCTGTACACACCTGTAGAAACCTGTTGACACCTGTAGACACCTGTACACACCTGCACACACACCTGTAGAAACCTACACACACCTGCACACACATGTGCTGACACCTGTAGACACCTGCACACACACCTGTAGCAATCTGTTGACACCTGTAGACACCTGTACACACTTGTAGAAACCTGCACACACACATGTACATACCTGCACACACATTTACACACCTGCACACACCTGTACACACCTGTAGACACCTGTACACACTTGTAGAAACCTGCACACACCCCTATAGACACCTGCACACACACCTGTAGCCATCTGTTGACACCTGTAGATACCTGCACACACCTGTACATACCTGTACACACCTGTATAAACCTACACACACCTGCACACACACCTGCTGACACCCGTAGACACCTGCACACACCTGTAGACACCTGCAAACACCTGTACATCTCCAGGTGGGATGGAGCTCCACCCTCCTGTATACACTGCCCACATCTTTGCACCTCCACCTGTCGGCAACAAAAAAGTTTCAAATCTGAAAAAAATCAGTTTTAACATCACTGACGACACTGATCCTGTTGATATGGAGGTACGCTAACATGCTAACATGCTAGCAGACTCCATGTGCTCTCGGTCGGCTAACTCCAGGAGTGGTGGAGGAAACCATGCAGGTGAAGCACCCGTTGGGTGGTTGAAGAGGTTGTCGTGGTTTGTTTTGAGGATCCGTGTCGTCAGCTGACAGGAAACATGAAGTTAGTAAAACGACGTTCTGACATGTTGAAACATGAAAGACTGAAACGCTGAGTGTGTTCAACAATAAGAGGTGAACACATGAGTCCAGTGTAGCCTACTCCTCCCATCCTCCCTGTTTCCCTCTGGACAGAAATAGACCAGGAGGAGGAGGAGGGGTGGAGGGGGTCAGGGTGGTGTTGTTAGAGGGAAGTTTCGTCAGGATGTGGGCGGAGCTTTGCAGCTGCTTATTGTTCTCTGTTAGAAAGAAAAGAACCAGAGAGGAAACATACTGCTGCTGTCTGTTTAATAAAGTTTAAACTTTATTCCACTGGCATCACAAGAAGAGGAGGAAGGAGAGGAAGAAGGAGATAAAGAAGGAGACATAGAAGGAGATGAAGAAGGAAATGAAGAAGGAGAGGACAGATGGTTGGATGATTGGCAGGTGGATATGAGGACGTAGGTGACTTTAACTTCTTTCTTTCTGTGTCTTTGAGCAGCAGGTTGATTAGATGTTGGTGGAGGCTGATGGAGTCTCTAAGATGTGGAGCCTGACGAAGGTGGATGTTGGTTGTTGTGAAACAGTGGGAACATACTTGAGGGGTTTAGGCTGTAAAGTGATTAGTGAGCTGGTCTCAGCTGGCTGCAAAGTAAAGGAACAGTCCGTCTGTATTTTCAGTGGGAACACAGCGGGTTCTGTGAGGCTCTGTGAGGCTCTGTGAGTCTCTGTGAGTCTCTGTGAGGTTCTGTGAGGCTCTGTGAGGCTCTGTGAGGTTCTTTTCTGTCCTGTGAGGTCCTGTGAAGTTCTGTGAGGCTCTGTGAAGGCCTGCCAGGCTCTAGAGGTTATGGAGTTTCTGTGAGGCTCTGTGAGGTCCTGTGAAGTTCTGTGAAGTTCTGTGAGGTTCTGTGAGGCTCTGTGAGGTCCTGTGAGCCTCTGTGAGGTTCTGTGAAGTTCTGTGAGGCTCTGTGAGGCTCTGTGAAGTTCTGTGAGGCTTTGTGAGGTCCTGTGAGGCTCTGTGAGGTTCTGTGAAGTTCTGTGAGGCTCTGTGAAGTTCTGTGAGGCTCTGTGAGGCTCTGTGAGGTCCTGTGAGTCTCTGTGAGGTTCTGTGAGGTCCTGTGAAGTTCTGTGAGGTCCTGTGAAGTTCTGTGATGTTCTGTGATGTTCTGTGAGGCTCTGTGAGGTCCTGTGAGTCTCTGTGAGGTTCTGTGAGGTCCTGTGAAGTTCTGTGAGGCTCTGTGAGGTCCTGTGAAGTTCTGTGATGTTCTGTGAGGCTCTGTGAGGTCCTGTGAGGCTCTGTGAGGTTCTGTGAAGTTCTGTGAGGCTCTGTGAAGTTCTGTGAGGCTCTGTGAGGTCCTGTGAGGCTCTGTGAGGCTCTGTGAAGTTCTGTGAGGCTCTGTGAGGCTCAGTGAAGTTCTGTGAGGCTCTGTGAGGTCCTGTGAGGTCCTGTGAGGTTCTGTGAAGTTCTGTGAGGCTCTGTGAGGTCCTGTGAAGTTCTGTGAGGCTCTGTGAGGCTCTGTGAAGTTCTGTGAGGCTCTGTGAGGCTCAGTGAAGTTCTGTGAGGCTCTGTGAGGCTCTGTGAGGTCCTGTGAGGTCCTGTGAGGTTCTGTGAAGTTCTGTGAGGCTCTGTGAGGTCCTGTGAAGTTCTGTGAGGCTCTGTGAGGCTCTGTGAAGTTCTGTGAGGCTCTGTGAGGTCCTGTGAGGTTCTGTGAAGTTCTGTGAGGTCCTGTGAGGTCCTGTGAGGTCCTGTGAAGTTCTGTGAGGTCCTGTGAGGCTCTGTGAAGTTCTGTGAGGTCCTGTGAGGTTCTGTGAGGTCCTGTGAGGTCCTGTGAAGTTCTGTGAGGCTCTGTGAGGCTCTGTGAAGTTCTGTGAGGTTCTGCGAGGTCCTGTGAAGTTTTGTGAGGTTCTGTGAGGTCCTGTGAGGTCCTGTGAAGTTCTGTGAGGTCCTGTGAGGTCCTGTGAAGTTCTGTGAGGTCCTGTGAGGCTCTGTGAGGTTCTTTTCTGTCCTGTGAAGTTCTGTGAGGCTCTGTGAGGTCCTGTGAGGCTCTGTGAGGCTCAGTGACGTTCAGTGAGGCTCTGTGAGGTCCTGTGAGGTCTTGTGAAGTTCTGTGAGGTCCTGTGAGGCTCTGTGAAGTTCTGTGAGGTTCTGTGAGGTCCTGTGAGGTCCTGTGAAGTTCTGTGAGGTCCTGTGAAGTTCTGTGAGGTCCTGTGAGGCTCTGTGAAGTTCTGTGAGGTCCTGTGAGGTTCTGTGAGGTCCTGTGAAGTTCTGTGAGGTTCTGTGAGGTCCTGTGAGGTTCTGTGAGGCTCTGTGAGGCTCTGTGAAGTTCTGTGAGGTTCTGTGAGGTCCTGTGAGGTTCTGTGAGGTCCTGTGAGGTCATGTGAAGTTCATGTGAGGTCCTGTGAAGTTCTGTGAGGTCCTGTGAAGTTCTGTGAGGTCCTGTGAGGCTCTGTGAGGTTCTTTTCTGTCCTGTGAAGTTCTGTGAGGCTCTGTGAAGGCCTGCCAGGCTCTAGAGGTTCTCTGAGGCTCTTTAAGGCTCTGTGAAGTTCTGCGAGGCTTTTTAAGTTCTGCGAGGCTCTTTAAGTTCTGTGAGGTCCTGTGAGGTCCTGTGAGGTTCTGTAAAGTTCTGTGCTCCCCCCTGGGATTATTCATTCATGTGTAAAGAGAAACAAAGATCTAGAGCCGTCACACCGACACAGAATAAGTAACAGATATAAAGTTAATAATTGAACGTCATCACTCCACAGTAAAGGTAAACAATTTTAACAGGTGCAGGAGGACAGACGTGAGAGACAACAAGAGACAGACACAAAGAAAAAAAGAGAGTGTCTCTGTAGCTGCAGGTGTAAGTGATGCTTTGTAAGGTCCACCCTGAGAGCTGCTGTGTTTCCTTCTGGTCCAGGCTTTGTGAACATAATTAGATATTGTAAATATGTGATTATCAAGAAGTCATTCATCAAGTCAGACTCCTGGAACATGCCGACCTGCTGCGGTATTTTGTCAAAAAGAACTTTCCTGACGTCGTCAAAAAATGGACAGAACAGTTTAAAGGGAATTTCACTCTTCACAGTAATGACATCATCTCTGATATCCAAAAAGGTCATCCTGATGACCCTGATGAAGGCCTGAGCCGAAACGCGTTGGTCAAAAAATAAAGTTGTTCCTAGTGCTACAAGTGTTGCTGGAGTTCTACTCTTTTTGGACATTTTTCTTCTCTCCATGCACCTTGTGAGTGGGTGAAGTTGTGCCAGAAAACCCCCACTTGCTCCATCATCTCTGATATCGACTGGATGTGGTGTTAGAAATGAAACTGCACAGAGAGAACGCAGGCTCTGAGGTAGATACACAACATACGCTGTTTCAAACAGACAGCATGTTGGTAACTTCATTTTGTGATAAAGTTCCTCCACCCACCCTCCTAAAGGTGCGTTCACACCGGACCTTTTATTTTTGTCGCTGTCGCTCATATCGCTCCTTTGTTGTCACTCAGTCGCTCAGCTGCAGTCGCTCATCTGCAGTCGCTCGTCAATTTGGCACAATTCGCCTTGTCGCTCTGATGACGTCACTCAAGCGACAGAAATACATCATTATAATATAATATAATTATAATAATACATTTGATGAAAGAAAACTATCTATTTTCTATCGACCGCGTCTTGTATTTCTATCGAGGAAACGTTATTTCGGGATATCATTATGTTTTATCGCCCAGCCCGACAGTGACATATGCCCGTTCATTCATGAGAAATCATACCACAACACTCTCAATCAAACAAGGTGGGCAATGAGAAATCTGCGGCACTACTGTACAGTAGTTCGCTAAAAACACACCGGCAGCAGCGCCCACTGATCTGTACTGAGACTGTTGTTATTATATTGTTATTGTTATATATTTACCTATTTTGAGAAATATTTTCGTTTTCAAATTAATATTTGGAAACGAAAATTTATGTTTTGGTGTACTTTGGCGAGGTTTTCTGATATTTTTACCAGAATCTGTAGACGGTGCATCTGGAGACGGTGTGGGCGTGCTGCTGCTGTCTACTGGTGTTTTCGCTGTTGAGATTTATTACATTCGGGTTTTTGCTACACCATTCTATGTTCTTTGCGTTTTACATGGATGGATGAAAAGTGTTTGACAGTACAACAATTGTTCTACCTGGAGATGACATGCGAGCTCTGTCAGAGACCAGTGTGACTTCTGCACTGGACTGACCAGCAGCTATCGGGAGGAGATCAGTTCGCAGTGTTATAGATATTTTGTCAGACATTATATATAAGTATGAACAATAACAAATAAAAAAAATCATAACCGCGGGAAAACAACCCTGCGAAATGTGTCATTTTCGCCGGCAGTCTGTGGAGGTAGCTATAAATACTCATAAATCTTATGTGTTTTATTTTAGGACCGTATAAGCTTCAGAAAACGTACAAGACACATATTTAGGAAAAGTCATGGAAGGAGAGGATTGGAGATTTTTTTTAAACAGAGTTATTTGAATTATAAAAACCCAAACGGTCTGTCAGACCGTCTTGGAGGTTCTAGTGTTAAACACACACCGGCAGCAGCGCCCACTGATCTGTACTGAGACTGTTGTTATTCTGTCATGTGAGTTAAATGACTGCTGTGTGGAAAACCGCTGTCCGTAATCGAGGTGCAGACGGATGATTTTGAAAAAAGAGAGTGAGAGGATGTGGCCGTAGCCGCCCTGACGACCCTGCTGTTTCGTTACATTTTCTCATTGAAAAACTATAGAAATGGCATTTAGATGATGTTCTGTATAATAAACGAAGTGAAATAATAAAAAATCGGTTATAATAATCAACCTCTCAAGTGATCAAATTGACTCGGGACCAACGCGATCACAGTTTCCACTGTATTTGCTTGTGTGTTTCTTTTGAATGTCTATCACACAACATTAAAAAAAGTACCATTATCCCCATCTGTTCGCTTATGTCCCTCCACACAAGTTCTTGGGTGTGCGTTTTCTTATAATCATTTATTGTGTGGTCCCACAGGATTCTGTGGAACCACACAAGGACAATTAATCTGTCCACGTCCACTGCCATGTCAGCGTATCCAGAAGTTATTTGCTCTCTACTCTCAGGACCGGCGGATGGTTTCAGTTGTTGTCATAGTTACACATACAGAAGCACAGAGCCCTGCGGCAGCCAATCAGCGTTGAGCGACAAGCGACTGACAAGAAGAGAAAGAACGTTGACTTGGGATTTCTCAACTGAGCGACAGAGCGAAAAATCGCTCTGTCGCTCGGAGCCCAAGCGATTTAACGCCTGAGCGATTAATCGCTCAGTCGCTCGTTTGCATTGACTTAATATGTAAATGCGTCGCTAGCGACAAAAATAAAAGGTCCGGTGTGAACGCACCTTAACCCCAACCCTAACCCTAACCCACATTTCTGACGCCCATTCACCTCCTACTGAAAGATCCTGTCTGAAAATCTTGTTTGCCAGGTGAAGCATTCTGTTCCACAGGTTTACCATGTTTGCCTTCCACCTAACCTCACACGGTACCCGCCCCATTTCACCGTCAACAGCAGGGATGGGAGCATATTTATGGACTCCTAGGAAGTATCTAGTCGCCCTATTGTGCACACTGTCTGGATCCCCAAACCCAGATGAGTCGTCCAGAATAGGAGGAACACAAGACTGATAGAACTGAGTGACTGTGGCACAGGCCATATATCTTAAAGTCTTAGTTTTCCTGATCAGACCTCCGAGAGCTGCTAAGTCATTGATGAAAATATGACATAGAGTTGGGGGTAAAGTGTCACCTTGCCTCCTTGACTCAGGCAACAGCTGCTTTATTGACTGATTTTATATTGTAATAAAATGTTGCTTGAATTCCTGTTTTAAGGAGACTAAATGCAAGAAGGTCTCTATTCACAAAATCAAAAGCCTTTTGGGAATCAATAAAACAAGCAAAAGTAGATCTATTTTCCTGAATTCTATTTCTCACCACAGTCCATACTGTCAGTGATCAGTACAGTCTTCAAACAGCTGATTGGTCTCAACCATCAGTCTGCCATTAATACTGATTATAAACTGATGCCTCATTAGTGTAATGGCACTTTGGGATCCTCCTAATTAACTGAAGGCAGAACACTGTGGTCCAGACAATGTTTAAATAAACCATACACCAAATAGTTGATGAGATCTTAGCACCTCGTTATATATTTCTTCAGCACCATAAGCCCTCCCTCGTTTGGCCATGACCCCCCCTCACTCAGCTGATCAGATCATTACTGGGGAGCTGCTGATCCTCTTTTCACGTTCACTCATTGTCTTCTCTCTGTCTGAGGATAAATCATGTCCTCGCCATATTTCCATGGGAATCCTCTTGTGGCGTTTGGGCCTCAGTTTATTGATCTCATTCCAGAAGCACTGTGGATTATTAGACTGAATGTATTTTAGTCTCTCTGGTACCTTCTTTTATCTCGTCTCAGTTTTTTATCAAATGCGTGCTGTTTACGTTTAAATGCCATCCTGCACTGTTCTTTACAGTGGAAGTATAATCGTTCGGCCGTGAGTAATTCATACCACAAATTTTGCAGTTCTTGGTTCCAGTACGGTTTATGTGTCTTCAGACTTTTATGCGATCTATCTGTTTTACTTTTATTGGTATCGTTTATCTGATTGTGTATCAGTTCACATAATTCATTAGAGCATTTATTCAGATTCACCCTTCTAGTGTTCTGACCAAAGTTTAGCCATATCAGAATTTAGAAAAGCCTCAGGCACATTTCTTCTAACCCATCTTTTAGCGGGCTGTATGTGGGGAAGGCCAGCGTCATCATTTGACTCCACAAGGTCAACATGAAATTTCATAAACAACAAAGAATGGTCCAGCAGTCGGCAGCAGTCTGCTGTTAAATCAAAACATGTGGCACTTCCTGTCATGTTAGTTTCTAAACAGTCAGTGAGACACTTTACTGTCCAATTGTCACACAGAGGACTCATTCTCCCATTGACCTCACACATCTGAGTCTTTTGAAAATTCAAGAAATGATCCACCACACTTATTAACATAATTATCTAGAGCAGTTCAGGGTGTGATGTCATCAACATCAGTGATGACATCATTTAGTCCTCCACAAGTAGAGACTGGAGCCATTTCTGAGCAGAAATAAACTAGACTTAACAAATGACCAAAAAATAAGGATACATCTCTACCCCAGGGTGACAGGGTCAGGGTCAGGGACAGGGCTAACTCCTGTCCCTGACCCTGACCCTGACCCTGGTTCTGGAGGAAGGTAATGTGAAAATATATCAAAACAGTATTCAGATCTCCTGTGTTCAAAAAGTAACCCAATAATTCCATCCAAGCATTTGTCAAATAGCATCTGTTAGCATGTATAAATGTGTGTTAGCAGGTGTTAGAATGTGTTAGCAGGTGTTAGAATGTGTTAGCAAGTGTTAGCATGTGTTAGCAGATGTTAGCAAGTGTTAGAATGTGTTAGCAAGTGTTAGCATGTGTTAGCAGGTGTTAGCATGTGTTAGCAAGTGTTAGAATGTGTTAGCAGGTGTTAGCAAGTGTTAGCAGGTGTTAGCAGGTGTTAGAATGTGTTAGAATATGTTAGAATTTGTTAGCAGGTGTTAGCAGATGTTAGAATGTGTTAGCAGGTGTTAGAATATGTTAGCAAGTGTTAGAATGTGTTAGCAAGTGTTAGCATGTGTTAGCAAGTGTTAGAATGTGTTAGCAAGTGTTAGCATGTGTTAGCATGTGCTAGTTGGTGTTAGCAGGTGTTAGTAGATGTTAGCATGTGCTAGTCGGTGTTAGCAAGTGTTAGTAGATGTTAGCATGTGCTAGTTGCTGTTAGCAGGTGTTAGGCTGCCTTTATTTAGGAAGTCAGGCTGCAGAATTTGGGGAACAGCTGGTGGTGAACTGTTCCTTTAAGTTTAAGTGACAGAGCTGGGTCGTAGTGCCAACACCTCCATCTTTACAGCTCTGATTAGTTTCCTCATTAACTCTGTCGTCTTCTTTTTCTTCTTCTTCTATGGTGGCAGTGAGTCGGCGTGTCGTTTCTACAGCCAGCAGATGAAGGGGAAACATCTGGCCATCAAGAAGATGAACGAGATCCAGAAGAACATTGACGGCTGGGAGGGGAAGGACATTGGCCAGTGCTGCAACGAGTTCATCATGGAGGGAACGCTGACCCGCGTGGGCGCCAAACACGAGCGCCACATCTTCCTGTTCGATGGCCTGATGATCTGCTGCAAGTCCAACCACGGTCCGCCGCGGTTGCCCGGCGCCAGCTCCACGGCAGAGTACCGACTGAAAGAGAAGTTCTTCATGCGCAAAGTCCAGATCAACGACAAGGATGACAAGGAGGGCGAGTACCGGCACGCCTTCGAGATCATCCTGAAGGACGGGAACAGTGTAGTGTTTGCCGCCAAGTCTGCAGAAGAGAAGAACGGCTGGATGGCGGCGCTGATCTCGCTGCAGTACCGCAGCACGCTGGAGCGAATGCTGGACTCTGCCATGTTGCAGGAGGAGAAGGAGGAGCAGATGAGGCTGCCGGGAGCTGAGGTGTACCGCTTCGCTGAGCCGGACTCCGAGGAGAACGTCGTATTCGAGGAAAACGTCCAGTCCAAGTCCGGGATCCCCATCATCAAAGCAGGGACGGTCCTGAAACTGATCGAGAGGCTCACCTTCCACATGTATGCAGGTGAGACGAGACGATCACTAAAACCCAGAGTGCTCGAGTCACTCGAGAATGTCCCAAACAAACACTGACAAACACACAACGGTGTTCATATCTCAGTTTAATGTTTGTTAGTCCTCTTGTTGTCTTATAGAGTTTGACACATTTCCACTTCCTGTTTGAAGCACTTCCTGTGACTGTTTCACATCTTTAGCCTCGTCTCCTCTGAGCAGTTCAGTCCATAGTTTCTGTGTCCACAGTGAACAGTTGTGGATGGTACCAATAGCAGCGTTCCTTAGCGTCCCCATGTTTGGTCCCCCCTCTGTTGGGGTACCTAGCACACAGATCTGGTACTAAAAGGTGGAGCTGTGAACACTGCAGTCTGATTGGTCAGTAGAGGACGCTCACTCTGGTTTGATGTAACCTCTGTTCATACATCAGTAAACTACAACTATAAAATGAAAGAGACAAAAATCACTTCATTCACTGGGCCGACTGCCGGCAACTTTTAAGGTGGAACGTTAACTTGTAATATTACTCAATGCATGAGTTGATGACGTGAATCCATCAGCACACCTTAAATTTACCTGTGACAACTTTGAGCATCACTTTAGTTTTTATATGACAGACACTTTTAGTGCTGACTTTAAAAATATAGATTGATTTGGAGCGGATTATGTGAAGGTCATATATTCTAATCCTCACTTCCTGTGGGCTACAGCAACACTAAACCCCTGAGCTTGCCTGAGAAGGACTAAATGCACAAAGCTGCTATTTTGAAATATCCCATGGAGAGAGACTCTCACTGCAGCCTGTTGTATTTTGTTGTGAAAATGTGGGCGTGCAGCCTCGTTCTGTGGACCATAAACCAGGTGCAGACTTTCATCTGTGTCACTGCTGATGAGGAAATACAGCCAGTGCTGGACGGGAGCAGTGAGTGACAACAACCCCGCCCACATTTAAGAGGACTGTCTGAACAGACCAAGGGTCTAGGTACCATGTCTGAAGGGTTACTGCTGGTTCTGAAGGTGAAGGTGGAGACGTTCCTCAAAGGTCACACTGACGTGGAACAAAGAACGTCAGCGGTTTAGTGAAGCGACGAGTTGTTGATCAATCAGTTCATTGATCAACAAGACTTTAAGTGATTATTGATGATTTGGTTTCTTCTGACAGCTTTAGTGATCGTAAGTTTGAACCTGATAAGATAAGATAAGATAAACTTTATTGATCCCACACTGGGGAAATTCACGTCACAGCAGCTCAAAGTACAGACAGAAAGTCAAGAGTGGACAGTGTATTATAAAAAATTAAATAAAGATTAAAATAGAAAAATATGTATGTTAAAAAAAGTATTTTAAAAAGTAAGGCACTGATGAGCTTTAAATCAAAGCTGTGACATCATCATGACATCACTTCCTCTGAGACAGCAGCAGTCTGACATCATGCCTGCAGGACGAAGATGTTTAAAGAACGAATGACATCATCAGATTTAGACTTCAGTTCGTCACATGATCCAGATGCTCCACACGAGCTCAAACACAACACAATAAAATCAAGATCTTCGATGGGTTTTTATTTTGAAAGAAAAAATCTTCAATGAGCTCTTATTTTGAAAGAATGATGCTATTTTCCTCTCAGAGGTCACGGTGCCGGGGATTCTGGGCAAATTCTGAGCCCCTGGCAGTGAGGCCGGACCATGTGACCAATCAGAGCCTTGCTGAGGCAGAGTCAGACTGAGCACTGCTGCATGATGGATAGAAAGGCCGTGAGACAGGTTGATGAGAGCGGACGTCCTCAGAAGATGGACGGAGGGTTAATCAGACGTTTGTTAACGACGTGTCGATGGTGTGTTTCCTCCCTCAGATCCAAACTTTGTGCGAACATTTCTGACGACCTACAGATCGTTCTGTAAACCTCAGGAGCTGCTGGACCTGCTCATGGACAGGTGAGACACGTCCAACATCCTTCATTCTGTCCCCAGCTTTATTTATCGAGTCCAACATCACAAATCACAGTCAGCCTCAGAGGCCTTCACAGCAGACGATGTCCCTCTGTCCTCAAACCCTCTGTCCTCCGACCTTCTGTCCTCTGACCCTCTGTCCTCAAACCCTCTATCCTCGAACCCTCTGTCCTCCGACCCTCTGTCCTCTGACCCTCTGTCCTCTGACCCCCAGTCTTCAGACCCTCTGTCCTCTGACCCTCTGTCCTCCGACCCTCTGTCCTCCGACCCTCTATCCTCGAACCCTCTTTCCTCCGACCCTCTTTCCTCTGACCCTCTGTCCTCCGACCCTCTGTCCTCAAACCCTCTGTCCTCAAACCCTCTATCCTCGAACCCTCTGTCCTCCGACCCTCTGTCCTCAAACCCTCTGTCCTCTGACCCTCTGTCCTCTCACTAGGGGTGTGCCAATACGTCGATTCTTAGATGCATCGCGATGCGACATGTGACAATCAATAACGATTAACAAATGTTCAAAAATCGATTATTATCCATGATAGGGAAATCACAGAAACACAGCCGCAGCACCTGGAAGTTGGCCAGAACGAAAAAAGCCGCCCGGACAGTTTTAAGGGACGGACTCATAACAGACTGTTAGCCAACATGGCGGCAGCTAACTCGCTGGCTACTGTCACTGAGCGTGACGTTCACTCTTCAGGGTTGAAATCCAGCGTGTGGAGGCGTTTGGGTCTTAATGAACATGAAGACAGAAAGAGCACTGACAAAAGCTACTCCGTGTGTAAGCTGAGGATTTTAGTTAAAATAAGTTATTTGTAAAGGATTTTATTTGGAAGTCTTTATTTATTATTTCTGAATAAGCAGAAAAAGTTATTTGTTTTGTATTAAACTTGCTCGTACCGAAATCTGTGAAAGCAGCAGAGAATTTTGGTTAAAAGAAGTCTTATTTCTAAAGGCACTTTATGTAATAAGAGCAGCTTTTTGTTGTGGGAAATGTGTCGAAGCGTTTGGTCTGATATAAATGAAAGATAATGGAGGTAAAATTGTTTGTTTACTTTGTTTAATGGATGCTGATAAATATACCTTGTTTAAAAGAAATCCTGTATGGGGAAAAAGATGCATCGATAATGGTGATAATCGTAATAATCGTTACAGTTGTTTAATAATTGAATCGTAGCACCCTGAATCGTAATTGAATCGTGAGGTGCCTAAGATGGCACACCCCTACCTCTGACCCTCTGTCCTCAACCCTCTGTCCTCAAACCCGCTGTTCACAAACCCTCTGTCCTCTGATTCTCACAGCTGATTAAAGAAAATTCCCCAAAAAACTGAAATAGGAAAAAAATGGTAGAAACAGAAAAAGACACTGAGGAGGGACATGTCTTCAGGACTGATCTGTCTTCAGGACTGAGGTTTCTGGTGGGTTCTGAGTTCTGAGCTGAGAAACTGCTGCAGAGAAAGTTAGAGTCTGTATCTCAGTTAGAGTCTGTATCTCAGTTAGAGTCTGCACGGACTCTGAATGCGCGGTGATAATGAAGCAGCGTGGCCGCTCTTGTCACTGAAACTCTGGAACCGAGACGTGCGCGGTGCAGCCGTTCCTCTTCCCGAGAAGGGGGGCAGACAGCGCAGTGAGATACTGTGTCCACGGCCGCAGTTAGCATGGGCGCTATTGCCCAAAAAAGAAGTTGCACTTACCTTAGAGTCAGACGTCCCGCTCCAGTGTCGCTGGAATCTGGTTCGCGCCAAACGTATCTAGTAAAGAGCGACGTCTATGAGCGTGACCAGTGCGCGCACACTCTTGTTCTCGCTTGTTTACGGGCGGTAGGAAAGTACAGCTGTGTAATGGTCTGACAGAGTCACAGATCGTATTTTTTTCTCCATATGAGACTGTGGCAGGCCCAAATGAGACTGTGGTGGGCCGCCACAGTCTCATTGATTAATGGGAAACACTGATGATGGATTAAACCAATATGTGTAAAAGTGCCGTTAAAAGAACCGATACCGTTAGCGCTTATCAATATTACGGTAGAAATGTTTATTTGTAGAAAGTTTGTAGCCACACTGACACAGAAGTGCAGAACGCTGCATGTGTTCCACCAATCAGCGTTCTTCAGCACACAGCCCTGCCCCTCAAAGTTCTGGGTAATCTGAAAAGTCCTACCCCGCTACTAGGTACTTTTTTCAGGGGAATTTGGGGGTAGGGGGAATTTTTTTTTCCCCAGGTAATTTTGGAGGCTTTTCAATTATCTGGGTAAATGACAAAAGTTCCTGCGGTGGAAAAGGGGCTAATGGGACAAAGTCTGAGAGTGAGGGCTGCTGTGGCTCAGAGGTAGAGCGGGTTCTCCACCAATCGGAAGATCAGCGGTTCGATCCCCAGCTCCTCCAGTCCACATGTGGAAGTATCCTTGAGCAAGATACTGAACCCCAAATTGCTCCTGATGATGCTTCCATCGGTGTGTGAGTGTGTTAAAAATACTGAGTAGCAGGTGGCAGCTTGTACGATAGCCTCAGCCACTAGTGTATGAATGTGTGTGTGTGAATGGGTGAATGTGACTCGTAGTGTAAAAAACGCTCTGAGTGGTCAGATGACGAGAAAGGAGCTCTACAAATGCAGGTGCAGGGCTCCCCCCTGATCAGCTGTTTGCTGTCACTCTGTGATCAGCTGATCTCAGGTCTGTCATGTGACACATCAGCTGATCTCAGATCTGTTTCGTTTGTGTCCTCAGGTTCGATATTCCGGAGCCGAGGCCCAGTGAGGTGGATCAGATGGAGGGAGGAGAGCAGCCGCTCAGCGCCGAACTCAAACGCTTCCGCAAAGAGTTTGTTCAACCCGTCCAGCTCAGGTAGAGACTGACACCTGCTGGATGCTCACACACACTGCAGGTTGCAGGCCGGACAGGAAGTAAAGAAAAAAGAGAAAAGGGGCAGCGCAGAACTCTGTCTAGCCTCTGATGGCGGCTGGTGGCCTGGCGTGGGTGGCGGCTGGGGTGGGTGCGGTGGAGGGGGCGGGGCAGTCAGGTCAGTGAGGGTTGTTATTTATGTGACAGTCAACAATCCAAAAACACTTATTGATTCGTTTACGATCGGCCTGTCAGTCGGCCATCACAGCGTTGGGTGGGCGGGGCCTACATTTTCACATCACAGACGGAATCAAGGAATTTAAAATCTATAAGACAGATTCCAGATGGTCCACCTGTCACTGCAGTTTAAAAACACGGTGCGGCGCGGCGTGGGCGGTGGCAGTCAGCCTCTGTGAGAAACTTTGTGAGTCAACTGATTCTGTTTTTGTTTAGATGAAATGTAAACCTTCTTTCAACACGCCGTTGGTCTGACAGGTGGAACTCAGATCTGGTTGAGACGTTCAGATGGAGCTGATCATGTGACCTCTACTCTGTGTGTGTGTGTGTGTGTGTGTGTGCATGTGTGTGTGATGCCTCCTCCTGCAGAGTGCTGAATGTGTGTCGTCACTGGGTGGAGCATCACTTCTACGACTTTGAGAGAGACGCACACCTGCTGAGACAACTGGAGGAGTTCATCGCCTCAGTCAGAGGTACGTACCTGCGTGAACACCTGTCAGAGGTACATACCTGCGTGAACACCTGTAAAGGCTGATAGAAAATAATGATGTCATGTGTTGCAGGTAAGGCGATGAGGAAGTGGGTGGAGTCGATCACTAAGATTATCCAGAGGAAGAAGCAGGTTCAGGTGAGTGTGCCGAGTCACAGCATCACCTTCCAGAACTCTCCTCCTCCCATCGAGTGGCACATCTGTAAACCAGGAAACACCGAACAGTTCGACCTCATGACGCTGCACCCAATCGAGATCGGCCGGCAGCTCACCTTGCTGGAGTCTGACTTCTACAGGTACATCTGTCTGACCTCTCACATACCTGTCTGACCCCTCACATACCTGTCTGACCCCTCACACACCTGTCTGACCCCTCACACACCTGTCTGACCTCTAACACACCTGTCTGACCCCTCACACACCTGTCTGACCTCTAACACACCTGTCTGACCCCTCACACACCTGTCTGACCTCTAACACACCTGTCTGACCCCTCACACACCTGTCTGACCTCTAACACACCTGTCTCTGACCCCTCACACACCTGTCTGACCCCTCACACACCTGTCTGACCTCTATCACACCTGTCTGACCTCTATCACACCTGTCTGACCCCTCACACACCTGTCTGACCTCTGTCACACCTGTCTGACCTCTAACACACCTGTCTGACCCCTCACACACCTGTCTGACCTCTATCACACCTGTCTGACCTCTATCACACCTGTCTGACCTCTATGACACCTGTCTGACCCCTCACACACCTGCCTGACCTGTGTGACCTGTGACCTCCTGCAGGGCGGTGCAGCCGTCAGAGCTGGTCGGGAGCGTTTGGACCAAAGAAGACAAAGAGATTCACTCTCCCAACCTGCTGAGGATGATTCGACACACCACCAACCTCACCTTGTGGTTCGAAAAGTAAGACATCACTCTGACATCACAGTCTAAACACACATTAAACCCGCCCACAGCGTCACCTCAGAAATCACAGACAGAGCATCAACCAAAGTTTCCAATAACATGTACCATGTTCCCCGACTCACCTGAAGTCCCGAACCGTCACCACACCTGTTCAGTCCAAATTATACACTGCTGACAACTCTGAAGGTCAGTGTTAAAGGTCACTGTGTTAAAGGTCACAGTGTGAAAGGCTAAGGTGTTAAAGGTCACAGTGTTAAAGGTCACAATGTTAAAGGTCACAGCGTTAAAGGGTCAGGTGTTAAAGGTCGCAGTGTTTAAGGTTAAGGTGTTAAATGTCATAGTGTTAAAGGTCGCAGTGTTAAAGGTCGCAGTGTTAAAGGTTACTGTGTTAAATGTCACAGTGTTAAAGGTCAGTGTTAAAGGTCACAGTGTTAAAGAGTAAGGTGTTAAAGGTCGCAGTGTTAAAGGTCACAGTGTTAAAAGGTAAGGTGATAAAGGTTGCAATGTTAAAGGTTAAGGTGTTAAAGGTCATAGCGTTAAAGGGTAAGGTGTTAAAGGTCGTAGTGTTAAAGGTCACAGTGTTAAAGGTCAGAGTGTAACAGGAAGTCAGTTAAACGTCAGGGAGATCAGTCCAGTGATTGTGAGTCAGTTTCAGCTGCTTTGGTTCAAATCAATGAGACAACAGGAACAATGGAGAGACAAAGAGGAAATGGTTTTCCATGTGGTATCCACAGACAGTTGCTCTCTCCTTATCCTTCCTGACTGATTCTTCTCTAGTTTGGTCTTCTGCTAGTGTCCTTGTCACTACTGGCAGCATGAGGCGGTACCTGCAGCCCAGTAAGGTTGATACCAGATACCAGGAGAGCGGCCATTACACCAGGAGAGCTGGACAGGGCCGTAGAAGGACATCAACCCAGCAGCAGGACCGCTATCTGCTCCTTTGTGTGAGGAGGAACAGGAGGAGCACTGAGCCCTACAAAATGACCTCCAGCAGGCTGCTGGTGTGCATGTTTCTGACCACACTGTCAGAAACAGACTCCATGAGGGTGGCATGAGGGCCCCACGTCCTCTAGAGGGACCTGTGCTCACAGCCCAGCACCTTGGAGGGTCACACAGACCTCCATGTCACAGCCAACAGTACCCTGACTGCTGTTAGGTACCGGGATGACTGTCAGACCTTACGCTGGTGCAGAGGGCCCTGGGTTCCTCCTGGTGTAGTGGGCCCTGGGTTCCTCCTGGTGCAGTGGGCCCTGGGTTCCTCCTGGTGTAGTGGACCCTGGGTTCCTCCTGGTAAAGAGGGCCCTGGGTTCCTCCTGGTGTAGTGGGCCCTGGGTTCCTCCTGGTGCAGTGGGCCCCGGGTTCCTCCTGGTGCAGGGGGCCCCGGGTTCCTCCTGGTGCACGGGGCCCCGGGTTCCTCCTGGTGCAGAGGGCCCTGGGTTCCTCCTGGTGCAGGGGGCCCTGGGTTCCTCCTGGTGCAGGGGGCCCCGGGTTCCTCCTGGTGCAGTGGGCCCTGAGTTCCATCTGTACCGGGGCCCTGGCACGTCTGTAAACAGCCACACACCCAAACTTTACCTCCATCTACAACTCCAATCTCTTCTAGTAATTAGCACCTCCACCCACTCTACTCCATCAACACCTACACTTCTGTCACTCGTACTCCGTCACTGCTTCACCTCCATCAGACATGACATCATTGGTAACATGTATGGTCTGTCACCTGTGTTCTCTCTGCAGGTGTATCGTAGAAACAGAGAACCTGGAGGAACGAGTTGCCGTTGTGTCTCGGATCATCGAGATTCTGCAAGTTTTTCAGGAACTCAACAACTTTAATGGAGTTCTGGAGGTTGTCAGTGCCATGAACTCGTCTCCGGTCTACAGACTTGACCACACCTTCGAGGTAACAACAACACTAACACACCGACCCAGAACTAAAGCGTCTGGTTCTGGTTCTGTCTCAGTGAGTCCTCAGGATTCAACCATCTGTTGATGTGACCACAGCATCTCGTTGCAGCACAAACACCAACACATGAGCCCAAACTTTTTTTTTATCTCAGTAAAATGTTAGTGCGAAATCAGTCGTCACAGAAGTTACACCTGTAGGTCAGTTTACAGTCATCTGTCTGCACGGAGACCGCTGTCCTCACACTCTTACACAAGAGTCATCAACAGGTACATCAACAGGTACACCTCACAGGTACATCACAGGTACATCAACAGGTACACCTCACAGGTACATCACAGGTACATCAACAGGTACACCTCACAGGTGAAAACACTTCAGTCTATAGAAGGACCCTGCAGTAAAAGTTGGGGAGCCACTGACTTAATGTGACGGGAGACAGATCTGTACTTTCAATACATTCACACCTGTTTAATCAGGTGAATTCTGTCTCCACTTCCTTCTACCACCTATGATGATGATGATCAACATCATCATTCAAACGCTGTGATTGAAACTTAAAAAAATAATCAGGATTTTTTTTCTAGCAAATTCCGAGTCGCCAGAGGAAGATCCTGGAGGAAGCTCACGAGCTGAGTGAAGATCACTACAAGAAGTATTTAGCCAAACTGCGCTCCATCAACCCCCCCTGTGTCCCCTTCTTTGGTAAGCTTTCTGGTCTGAAAGGGTTAAAGGTGAAGGGTCAAAAAAGGTTAAACAGGGTGTCTGTTTGTCTGTCAGGAATCTACCTAACCAACATCCTGAAGACAGAGGAGGGAAACCCCGACTTCCTGCGCCGACACGGCAAAGATCTTATAAACTTCAGCAAGAGGAGGAAAGTGGCTGAGATCACAGGAGAGATCCAACAGTACCAGAACCAACCATATTGTCTGAGAGTGGAGAATGACATCAGGGTCAGTGCCACGATGATGTCACTTCCTGTTCACACAGACAGCATAGTGTTTGTGTGTTGTCAGAGGTGTGATGATGTTTTTTGTTTCTGAAGCAGAAGTTCTTTGAGAACCTGAATCCGATGGAGGACATGTCCGAGAAAGACTTCGCAGATCATCTGTTCAACAAATCTCTGGAGATCGAACCTCGAAACGCTCGATCGTTACCTCGATTTGTGAGTATCACCACGGCAACCCAAACACCTGGGCGGTTACAGTCTGAATGTCAGACCTGAACTTCCTGCGGAGACATGAATCACCACAGGTGCAGACGTATGGACAGATGCAGACGTATGGACAGGTGCAGACGTAAGGAGAAGGTGCAGACGTATGGAGAAGGTGCAGACGTAAGGAGAAGGTGCAGACGCAAGGACAGGTGCAGACGCAAGGACAGGTGCAGACGTAAGGAGAAGGTGCAGACGCATGGACAGGTGCAGATGCACGGACAGGTGCAGACGTAAGGACAGGTGCAGAAAGAGACATAATAAAAATAAAGACCAACGAAACATAAGAACGAAATAAAACTATCAAACAAACAGGAAGTGGACCAGCTGCTTAAACTGATGCAGGCTGAGAGTGTGTGTGTGTGTGTGTGTGTGTGTGTGTGTGTGTGTGTGTGTCTATGTGTGTCTGTGTCTATGTGTCTGTGTGTGTGTGTGTGTGTGTGTGTCTGGGGGTGTGGGTGAGAATGAAATGTAGGAGAAAAAAAACCAACAGAACAATCAGTGGCACACGGTGCTGGCGTGACGTTAGAAAGACGCGAGTCAGCAGCCCGCTGCTTGTTGGTGCTGACAGCGAACACGCCACAGTCGACCACCTGCACTGGGTTGCCAGGTGAAGAAGTAATCTTTTCTTTGACGTATGGCAATGCAGACGAGGCGATGAGGTGTTGAGTCACAAACAGCAATAATCAATAATCTAAATGTTTATAAAAAAATGTGATGTTGACCGAATGAACTGTGAGGTCAGCGCAGCTCTCCGACAGTCTACAGTGGATCTAAGCCCAACCCCCTGCAGTTTAACAGCTCAGGTATGGAAACATGGAGCCAAACTGTGACAGTTCATCTGGTTCGTTCATCACAGTTTGATTCGTTTAAAAGACGTCACAGCAGGAAAAAAAAATCATGTTTAGAAATATGAAGTTCAAAAAATGGAGTCGCAACGTCTGATGCCGACGTGAAAGAAGGTGCCGGGTTCTGACGACGACGAGGAAGAAGAACATGTGGATTCAGTAGCTTTTATTTCTCTTTGTGTGTTAACCCCGCCCCTTCCTGTCCAGGTGAAGAAGTACACCTGTCCTCTGAAGTCTCCAGGCATCCGTCCCACCTCTGCGAGGCCCGGCACCATGCGGCACCCAACACCGCTACAGAACGAGCCCAGGAAGATCAGTTACAGCCGCATCCCCGATAGCGAGGCGGAGGGGGGGGCTGTCTCCGCCCCCAACTCCCCCCGCACCCCTCTGACCCCGCCCCCTGCCTCAGCCGCCTCCAGTTCCACAGATGTAGGCAGCGTGTTTGACTCACCGCAGGGTCCCAGCAGCCCCTTCCACTCCAGTAAGTCCCGCCCACCGACACACTGTCTCACCAATCTGACACTAACCCCGCCCACCAAGCACAGAACATGTCTTTGGTATTGAGTGTGTGACGCTGTCCTCTCTGGCCTCAGGGTCGTCCTCGGTATCGTCCATGGTGAGTTTCAGTCGTAGTTCGGAGGACGTCCCGGTCCCTCCTCCTGTCCCCCCCCGCAGACGTCCAGAGTCGGCTCCTGCTGAGTCGTCGCCCTCTAAGGTAACCAACATGTCAACATGTCCACATTTCCACAGAGACAAAAGGACGGACATTAAAGGGACAGTCAGAGAGATAACATTCTGTCTCCTCCCCAACAGATGATGTCAAAGCTGGACAGTCCCCCCGCTGTCCCCCCTCGTCAGCCCACCTGTAAACTCCTCCCCCCTCGATACTCGTCGTCGCTGTCTTCGTCGTCCCCCCCCGACAGCCCCCCCTCCCTTCCTCCTCGGGAGCCCCTCAGCTCCCCCCTGCACCTCCTCCCCCCACCTCAGGGACGCCCCCGCTGTGACCTGCAGGCCTTCTTCCCCCCCACCTCCTCCTCCTCGACCTCCGTCAGCTCTGCCCCCGCCCCCGCCACCTCCTTCTCCTCCTCATCCCCCCTCCCTCCTCCCACCCCTGTCACCCCCAGCCCCACCCCCCCCTCTAGGAAGATGCCCCTCCCCTCCCCTCCCCTCCCCCTCCTCCCCCTCCCCCTGGACGGCCCCCCCGTGCCCCCCCGACACAGCGTCCCCAAACTTCCTCCTAAGACCTACAAGAGAGAGTCTCTGAGCCATGTTCCCCTGCTGGACACGCCTCCCGCACTGTGATTGGACAGCCAGTAATTTCTGAAGGAGGGCGGGGCAGCTGATTGGACAGCCTGCAGAGGAGGCGGGGCTTGATGAGCTAACACTACAGCTGATTGGATCAGAACAAATCAACTGATTAAAAGACTATGGAGGACGTGCTGATCCGGTTGGGACTGAAACAACCAGAGGACGTCCGTCTGTCTGTGACGTCGGTCCTCTTTGTGTTTGACAGGGACTCTGCAGAGAGGATTGTGGATAATGTAGTGCTCCACAGACTGAAGTGGACTCAGGAGCCTTCAGGTACTGGACCAGAACCACAGAGGTACTGTAGTGGTTCTGGTGGACCTGATCTGTTCTTTAAACAAGGGAATAAATGTGTTTGTCCTACTGAGCTGGACGGACAACACAAAGCAACATGTCTCTGTCTTTATTACTGTTAACCTGTCCTCAGTCCACCTGTCCACCTCATCTCACCTCAGTCCACCTCACCTCAGTCTACCTAACCTCACCCCACCTTAGTCCACCTGTCCACCTCACCTCACCTTAGTCCACCTGTACCTCAGCTTAGTCAACCGCACCTCACCTTGTCAACATCAAGGGTTAGGGTCAATCAATCAATTTTATTTATAAAGCACCAATTTGCCTCAGAGGGCTTAACAGCATACAGCATCCCTCTGTCCTTAGGACCCTCACAGCGGATAAGGAAAAACTCCCCCAAAAAATCTCACCTCAGTCCACCTCACCTCACCTCAGTCCACCTCACCTCACCTTGGTCAACCTAACCTCACCTTAGTCCATCTCAGTTTAGTCCACCTCACCTCTTCTTAGTCCACTTCACCTCACCTTAGTCGACCTTGCTCTAGTCCACCTCATCCCACCTTTGTCCACCTGACCTCACCTTAGTCCACTTCACTTCTGTTCACCTCACCTCAGTCCACCTCACCTCACCTTAGTCCACCTCACCTCACATCAGTCCATCTCACTTTACCTTAGTCCACCTCACCTCACTTCACCTGCCCACCTCACCTTAGTCCACCTCAGCTTAGTACACCTCAGCTCACGTTAGTCCATCTCACCTCACCTTAGTCCACCTGTACCTCAGCTTAGTCAACCGCACTTTACCTTAGTCCACCTCACCTCACCTTAGTCCACCTCACCTCACCTTAGTCAACCTCACCTCACCTTAATCCACCTCACCTCAGTCTCCCTCACCCCATCTTAGTCCATGTCACCTCACCCAGTCCACCTTACCTTGCCCTAGTCCACCTCACCTCAGCCCATCTCACCTCACCTCAGTCCACCTCACCTCACCTCAGTCCACCTCACCTCACCTTTATTCACCTGTCCACCTCACCTCACCTTAGTCCATCTCACTTTAGTCTACCTCACCTCTTCTTAGTCCAATTCACTCTAGTCCACCTCACCCCACCTTTGTCCACCTGACCTCACCTTAGTCCACTTCACTTCGGTCCACCTCACCTCACCTCACCTTAGTCCACCTCACCTCAGCTCAGCTTAGTCCACCTCACCTTTCCTCAGCCCACCTCACCTCACTTTAGTCCACCTGTTCCTCACCTTAGTCCACCTCACCTCTCCTCAGCCCATCTCAGCTCAGGTTAGTCCACCCCACCTTTGTCCACCTGACCTCACCTTAGTCCACTTCACCTCAGCCCACCTCACCTCACCTCAGTACACCTCACCTTGCCTCACCTTAGTCCATCTCACTTAAGTCCACCTCACCTCTGCTTAGTCCGCTTCACCTCACCCCAGTCCACCTCATCCCACCTTTGTCCACCTTACCTCACCTTAGTCCACTTCACTTCTGTCCACCTCACCTCAGTCCACCTCAGCTCAGCTTAGTCCACTTCACCTCTTCTCAGCCCACCTCAACTCAGGTTAGTCCACCTCACCTCACCTTAGTCCACCTCACCTCTCTTCAGTCCACCTCAGCTAAGTCCATCTCTCCCATTAGTCAACCTCAACTCACCTTAATTCACCTGCCCACCTCACCTTAGTCCACCTCACCCATTAGTCCACCTCACATCACCTTAGCACACCTTGCCTCACATTAGTTCACCTCATCTCACCTTAGTCCACCTCACCCTAGTCCACCTTAGTCCACCTCACCTCACCTTAGTCCACCTCACCCTAGTCCACCTTAGTCCACCTCACCTCACCTTAGTCCACCTCACCCTAGTCCACCTTAGTCCACCTCACCTCACCTTAGCCCACCTCAACTCAGGTTAGTCCACGTCACCTAAGTGAACCTCACCTCACGTTAGTCCACCTCATCTCACCTTAGTCTACTTCACCCTAGTACACCTTACCCCACCTTAGTCCACCTCACTTCACCTTAGTCCACCTGTCCCTCAGCTTAGTCAACCGCACCTCACCTTAGTCTACTTCATCTCACCTCAGTCCACCTCACCTCACCTCAGTCCACTTCACCTCACCTTAGTCGGCCTCACCTCACCTTAGTCCACCTCACCTCAGTCTACCTAACCTCACCCCACCTTAGTCCACCTCACCTCACCTTAGTCCACCTCACCTCACCTTAGTTGACCTGACCTCACCTTAGTCCACCTCAACTCAGGTTAGTCCACCTCACCTTAGTAAACCTCACCTCACCTCAGTCCACTTCATCTCACCTTCGTCCACCTGCACCTCAGCTTAGTCAACCGCACCTCAGCCCACCTCTCCTTAGTCCACCTATTTCTCACCCTAGTCCACCTCACCTTACCTTAGTCCTCCTCATCCTAGTCCACCTCACCTCACCTTAGTCCTCCTCGCCCTAGTCCACCTCACCTTACCTTAGTCCACCTCTTCTCAGCCCACCTCAGTTTAGTCAACCGCACCTCACCTCAGTCCACTTCACCTCCCCTTAGTCCACCTCACCTCAGTCCATCTGACCTTACCTCAGTGCACTTCACCTTAGTCAACCTCACCTCACACTAGTCCACCTATTCCTCACCTCAGTCCATCTCAGCTTAGTCAACTTTACCTCACCTTAGTCCACCTCACCTCACCTTAGTCAACCTCAGCTCACCTTAGTCCACCTCACCTCACCTTAGTCCACCTATTCCTCACCTCAGTCCACCTCAGCTTAGTCAACTTTATCTCACCTTAGTCCACCTATTCCTCACCTCAGTCCACCTCAGCTTAGTCAACTTTACCTCACCTTAGTCCACCTCACCTTAGTTCACCTATTCCTCACTTCAGTCCACCTCAGCTTAGTCAACTTTACCTCACCTTAGTCCACCTGTCCCTCAGCTTAGTCAACCGCACCTCACCTTAGTCTACTTCATCTCACCTCAGTCCACCTCACCTCACCTCAGTCCACTTCACCTCACCTTAGTCGGCCTCACCTCACCTCAGTCTACCTTACCTCACCCCACCTTAGTCCACCTAACCTCACCTCACCTTAGTCCACCTCACCTCACTTCACATCACATCAGTCCATCTCCCCTTACCTTAGTCCACCTCACCTCTGTCCACCTCACCTCACCTTAGTACACCTCACTTTAGTCCACCTCACCTCACTTCACCTGCCCACCTCACCTTAGTCCACCTGACCTCAGCTTAGTCAATCTCACCTCACCTTAGTACACCTGTACCTCAGCTTAGTCAACTGCACTTCACCGTAATCTATTTCATCTCACCTCAGCCCACATCACCTCAGTCCATCTCACTTAAGTCAACTTCACCTCTTCTTAGTCCACTTAACCTCACCCTAGTCCACCTCACCCCACCTTAGTCCACCTGACCTCAACTTAGTCAACCTCAGCTTAATTCACCTGCCCACCTCACCTTAGTCCACCTCACCTCACCTTGGCCCACCCCAACTCAGGTTAGTCCACCTCACCCTAGTACACCTTACCCCACCTTAGTCTACCTCACCTCAGCTTAGTCAACTGCACCTCACCTTGTCTACCTCACCTTAGTACACCTCACCTCACGTTAGTCCACCTCACCCTAGTCCACTTTAGTCCACCTCACCTCACCTCAGTCCACCTCCCCTTAGTCAACCTCACCTAACCTTAGTACACCTCACCTCACGTTAGTCCACCTCAACTCACCTTAGTCTACCTCACCCTAGTCCACCTCACCTCACCTTAGTCCTCCTCACCCTAGTCCACCTCACCTCAGTCCACCTCACCTCAGTCCACCTCACCTTAGTCAACCTCACCTCACCTTAGTCCACCTCACCTCACCTTAGTCAACCTCAGCTCACCTTAGTCCACCTCACCTCACCTTAGTCCACCTTACCTTTCCTCAGTCCACATCATCTCACCTTAATTCACCTGTTCACCTCACCTCAGTCCACTTCCTCACCTCAGTCCACCTCACCTCAGTCCACTTCCTCACCTTAGTCCACCTCACCTCAGTCCACCTGACCTCACCTCAGTCCACCTCAGCTTAGTCAACTTCACCTCACCTTAGTCCACCTCACCGCACATTAGTCCACCTCACCTCACCTTAGTCCACCTCACCTCACCCAACCTCAGCTCACCTTAGTCCACCTCACCTCACCTTAGTCCACCTTACCTTTCCTTAGTCCACCTCATCTCACCTTGATTCACCTGTCCACCTCACCTCAGTCCACTTTCTCACCTTAGTCCACCTCACCTCAGTCCACCTCACCTCAGTCCACTTCCTCACCTTAGTCCACCTCACCTCAGTCCACCTGACCTCACCTCAGTCCACCTCAGCTTAGTCAACTTTACCTCACCTCACCTTAGTCAACCTCAGCTCACCTTAGTCCACCTCACCTCACCTTAGTCCACCTTACCTTTCCTCAGTCCACCTCATCTCACCTTAATTCACCTGTCCACCTCACCTCAGTCCACCTCAGCTTAGTCAACTTCACCTCACCTTAGTCCACCTCACCTCAGTCCACCTCAGCTTAGTCAACTTCACCTCACCTTAGTCCACCTCATCGCACATTAGTCCACCTCACCTCACCTTAGTCCACCTCACCTCATCTTAGTCCACCTTACCTCACCTTAATTCTCCTGTCCACCTCACCTTAGCCCACCTCACCTCAGTCCACCTCACCTCACCTTAGTCCTCCTCACCCTAGTCCACCTCACCTTACCGTAGTCCACCCGTTCTTCACCTTAGTCCACCTCTTCTCAGCCCACCTCAGCTCAGTCAACCGCACCTCACCTCAGTCCACCTCACCTCACCTCAGTCCACCTCAGCTTAGTCAACTTCACCGCACATTAGTCCACCTCACCTCACCTTAGTCCACCTTACCTCACCTTAATTCTCCTGTCCACCTCACCTTAATCCACCTCACCTCAGTCCACCTCACCTCACCTTAGTCCACCTCACCTTACCGTAGTCCACCTGTTCTTCACCTTAGTCCACCTCTTCTCAGCCCACCTCAGTTTAGTCAACCGCACCTCACCTCAGTCCACCTCACCTCAGTCCACCTGACCTCACCTCAGTCCACCTCAGCTTAGTCAACTTCACCTCACCTTAGTCCACCTCACCGCACATTAGTCCACCTCACCTCACCTTAGTCCACCTCACCTCACCTTAGTCCACCTTACCTCACCTTAATTCTCCTGTCCACCTCACCTCAGTCCACCTCACCTCACCTTAGTCCTCCTCACCCTAGTCCACCTCACCTTACCGTAGTCCACCTGTTCTTCACCTTAGTCCACCTCTTCTCAGCCCACCTCAGCTTAGTCAACCGCACCTCACCTCAGTCCACTTCACCTCACCTCAGTCCACCTGACCTCACCTCAGTCCACCTCAGCTTAGTCAACTTCACCTCACCTTAGTCCACCTCACCTCACCTCAGTCCACCTCACTTCACCTTTATTCACCTGTCCACCTCACCTCACCTTAGTCCATCTCACTTTAGTCTACCTCACCTCTTCTTAGTCCAATTCACCCTAGTCCACCTCACCCCTAACCTCTAACCCAATGAAGGGATTTTGGTAAAATTAGCTCATACACACAAAAAAAAACACAAATCAGAACCAAAAGTGTAAAGGGTACATTCTGTATATTTTTCTATCTGTTACATTAGCTCTTTAAAAACTACCGTTATATTATTTTGCGCTACGGATGCTTCATATCCAGGTCAGCTCACACACTTGTGAATAAAGTGTCTTATCTCTTCATAAACTAAACAGCCTCATGTTATTTACCTTATTTACACCACAGCATGTCATTTCCGTCTCTACATGGTCGCGCCTTTACAAGTCTCCTCTACTCTCTGTATCACGCATGGTGGAGTTCCGCCCCCCACACACATGTGCGCACACACAGGTGAGCACACTAGAGCGCAGCTCGGGCCGCATTTTCCTGACCGAACCCGACCCGAGTCCGAGACAATTATAAGCGAGAATGACCCGAGCCCTACGCAGTTTGTTACCTGACATAGTTGTTGTTATGTCAGTGTGTAAACGACCATCAAAATGCTGCTGTTACTCACAGTCAGTCAAACACACCGCTCGCACAGCTCAATTGGAGCGCAGCCTGTGTTGCATTTAGGCGTTGTCACGTAAATAACATATTCCAGCACATAAATAGGCCATAGCACTAAGATATCTCCTAAACCAGCAAAGAGGAGTGGTGTGGTCTTTAAAACTATTCACATATTAAAGAGATGGTGGGTTCACTGAACAAATGCTCATCTTCAGCACATTTTATGCTGCTGCATTCAAAGCGATATCAGCCTGATAGTTCCAGAATGATTAATTCTCACCAAGTGGAGCTGCTGAAGTCATCTGGTGGTAAATAATCATCCTTAAAAATATATATAAATCGCAATGTATATCGCTGGGGGCAAAAAAATCAGTGTCAATTTTTTCCCAACATCATGCAGGCCTAGCACACGGTCCCTGATCCTCTTGCCGTTTCTCAATTGCAAGGAAGGGTCCTTGCAATTGAAAAACGGCTTCTGTCAGCGTTCACACTCTCTCAGGGATCGTCACGAGCAGTTTGGGGTTCAGCAGCTAATGCTCTTCCCGCTGGGGATTGAACGCCGCTCTTCTGATTGGTGGACGACTCACTCTACCTCTGAGCCTCAGCCGCCCCCACCACGCCCCCTTGTTTTTGTAGCGCTCCCTAGTGGTTGATTTGAGTGAAACTTTCAGAATGTGTTTGAGGTACTTGTGAGAACATTTCCTGTAAGACTCAGGATGAATGGTACAGCGGTTTGTGTGCATGGCCACGCCCCCGTTTGAAGTTCATTGATCAGTCAATAACACAGTGAGATATGACTCGGCTTTAATACAGTTTTATGTCCGACGGAGACAAACAACACGACAACACAATTTATTGATTCCCGATCGTCACAGTTTGATTAATTGATGAAGATCTGACACAGATCTGATCAGGTTTAAATATTAAACAGTTATTGATTCGATAGTTTAACTTGTTTCTCATCTTCATCAGACTGATGATGTCAGCAGGTAAAGGGGCGGGGCTTGTTATTGGACTACAGCAGCTGGTCTCAGACCAGCCGTCAGTCACAGCTGGGGTTCAGTCTGGATTAGACTCTGGATCAGTTTCTGGATGCGATCCAGGATGATCTGGTTGGAGCTGCAGCAGTTTTCAGGTCCGTACGGGGCCGTGATAGTGAGGACCCCCGCAACCTTCAGCTCCTCCCCCTCCTCCACCACCGGGATCCGGTTCTTCTCCAGCCACCTCCGGACGCCCCCCCTCCTCCTCCTCAGCTCCTCCGGGTCCAGCCTGAGGGTCTTCAAGGGAAGGAAGGAGGCGCAGAGACGCTCTGTGGTCTCCTCATCGGCCTCCTGCAGGACCTCCACCTCCTCCACGGCGTGACCCATCACCACCTGCACTGATGCCCCGCCCTCCTCCCTGAAGTTCACCAGGACCAGACTGCAACACAGAGTCAGACCAGATAAAGACCAGATCGTCACAGAGACTCTGGGAACATCTCGATCGATCATCAATACACACACCTGGATCAATAATCAATCAGTAATCAATACACAGACCTGGATCAATAATCAATCAGTAATCAATACACACACCTGGATCAATAATCAATCAATCGTCAATACACACCTGGATCAATAATCAATCAATCAATACACACACCTGGATCAATAATCAATCAGTAATCAATACACACCTGGATCAATAATCAATCAATCAATACACATACCTGGATCAATAATCAATCAATTAATACACACCTGGATCGATGATCAATCAATCATCAATACACACACCTGGATCAATAATCAATCAATCAATACACACCTGGATCAATAATCAATCAATCATCAATACACACCTAGATCAATAATCAATCTATCAATACACACACCTGGATCAATAATCAATCAATCAATACACACCTGGATCAATAATCAATCAATCAATCATCAATACACACCTGGATCAATAATCAATCAATCATCAATACACACCTGGATCAATAATCAATCAATCATCAACACACACCTGGATCAATAATCAATCAATCAATACACACACCTGGATCTGTTGGTTACCTATTGGGGGGGTCCCAAAGTAAAATACAGAAATTATTGTTAGACTTATTGACAAATACCTGACGGTCCTTGAACACATCACCGACCCTGAGATCAGTGACGTCACTTTGTGTGTCTGATCTCAAATCAAAAATAAAATGTTTGAGGGGGCGGGGCAAGGACTTTCCTCCAGTCACTCAGGGACCTTAGCCCCGCCCCCCACACCCGGCCCCTGATAAACAACGAACAGTCCCTAACACA
This sequence comes from Cephalopholis sonnerati, assembly GCA_019142605.1. Classification (NCBI taxonomy): domain Eukaryota; kingdom Metazoa; phylum Chordata; class Actinopteri; order Perciformes; family Serranidae; genus Cephalopholis; species Cephalopholis sonnerati. Next base: position 48,686,752 of record JAGQAX010000003.1, read on the forward strand.
CACACACACACACACACACACACACACACACACACACACACACACTAACACACTCACGGACACACTCACACTAACACACACACACACACACACACACACACACTAACACACTCACGGACACACTCACACTAACACACACACACACACACACACACTCACGGACACACTCACACTAACACACACACACACACACACACACACACACTAACACACACAGACACACACACACACACACTAACACACTCGGACACACTCACAGACACACATACACTAACACACACATACACACTAACACACACATACACACTAACACACACATACACTAACACACTCGGACACACTAACAGACACACACTCACACACTAACACACACACACACACACACACACACACACACTAACACTCTCGGACACACTAACACACACACTCACACTAACACACTCACACACACACACACACACTAACACTCACACACTAACACACTCGGACACACTAACACACACACTCACAGTAACACACACACACACACACACACACACACACTAATACACACACACTAACACACTCGGACACACTAACACACACACACACACACACACTCACATTAACAAACTCACACACACACACACACTCACATTAACAAACTCACACACACACACACACACACACACACACACACACACACACTAACACACACACACACACACACACACACACTCACACTCACACACACACACACTAACACACACACACTCACACACACACACACACACACACACACACGCACACACTAACACACACGCACACACTAACACACTCGGACACACTAACACGCACACACTCACACTAACACACACACACACACACACACACACACACTAACACAAACTAACACACTCGGACACACTAACATACTCACACACACACACACACACACACACACACACACACACACACACACACTCGGACACACTAACACACTCACACACTCGGACACACTAACACACTCACAGATACACACACACGGCGCTGGACGTCTTGTCTCTGTGTGACAGGGTGAAGTGTCCACGTGACCACACATCTCGGTATCATGAACACACTAATAAAATGACGTCATGTCGGTTACCTGGCGGACACCGGGTCCACGGTGAGCAGCCAGCCGCGGTGCTCTTCATCTTTTCCCGCCTTCACCTTCACCCGTGTGTTGACGTAACGGATCCACCGCAGCGGCCCTAAGAGAGGCCAGCCGCTCTGCATCCTCACAGATCAATAACCAATAATCAAAACCACACCGACTTCTGACTGCTGCCTTCACGAGCTTTAAAATCCTCCGGAGGAAACACGAGTCCGATATTAGGGTTCCACTTCCGCCCCGTTGTTCACAACGAGCCACAAAACAACTTTATTCATAACTTCGATTTATACAAAATACATACACACATAAATTCTACCGATTAATAAAAGTCTGAAAAGGATCATAATTAGTATGACGTCAAGAAAAATATAAAATATATTAAACGGAAGTTTAAAAATTCAACAAAAGTAAAAATAAAATAAACACAAGAACAAATGAATCCAAAACACGACAAATATAACATATTATAAAGTTATAAAGTTTAACCGCTGTCATACGTTTACGTAAAACTGAATCAATAAAAACAATCGTTAAAAAAAAAAGAGGAAAAAAGACCGGAAGCAGATTGACGAATAACGTAACTTCCGCCGCAGCGAGCAGCAAGCCAAACCGAGCTAAGCTAAGCTAACTCGTAGAGCGAGCGGACCGTGCGGACTCTTCGGGGCCGTGTGAAGATGTCCAGACACGGTCGGTACGGAGGAGGTCACTGTCATGTGTCGGTACCGGAGCCGTTACACTCTGAGAACCGACAGTCTGCTCGGTGTGTTCACCGGAACTAGCTCAGTTAGCTTAGTTTTTTTTTTTTTTTCTGTTCTTTTTTTTTTTTTTTTTTTAAATCTTATAGTCTTTATTATATAGTTTGTAAACATAACAGCAGTGGATAATATTACATAGGGTCAAAAAAAAAAAAAAAAAAAAAAAAAACAAGGATCCACAAAAAGAGAACTAGATGCCAGGGGTTACAAATAAATTGCAAAATAAATAAATAAAATATATGCAATAAAGTAGTACAAAAAATAAATTAACATTATAAAAGAGTCTTAAATTTGGAGCACAAACATAGGGTTTTCACAGCTTTTCTATTACTTGAGGTATGTAAAGTCTTGATATAGGATTCTGCTTCCTTTTTAAAGGTATAGAAAGAGGGTTTGATTTTTGCACCTTACATTTATGGACATAGAACTTGGCTAACAATATGATGAGATTACATAAAAAAAACTCATTTTCTAAATCTTTCTTATAACTTGTAAACCCAAACAGTGCATCCTTGTAGCAAAATACAAAAACATCATAGATATAGTCCAGTATAAAGCGACAGATGCCTTGCCACAATCTCCGAGTGTGTTCACAAGTCCAGAATAAATGGTAGACAGTCTCTGGGTGCACATTACAAAAAGTGCACATTGTGTCAATGTCCTTCTTGTACCTGACTAAAAATGACTTGACAGGATAACAACGATGAATGAGTTTAAAGGTAATCTCTTTAACTTTGTTAACCAGTAAATATTTATTAGGAAGGGACCATATTTTTTCCCAACATAAATCCTGAGCAAGCTTGTTCCAGGTTGCAATTACATACGGGACCGAAACACAGTCAGTCAGGAATAACGTGCGGATTCTTTTGTTATTTTTACAGGAAGCTGGGAAAAAACATAGTTTTCCTGTAGGTGTGTTGACTGGGTCAAGCAAGGGTGTAAGAGCAGAAGTTGAAGAGGCACAATCTTTATATAGCATGATAAGTCCGGAAGGAACAACATCAAAGACCACAGCAAATTGTTTAGGGCTCACAGGGATCTTATAATGACAAAGAAATTCATGGTAATTAAAAAGTTTTCCCTCTTTATTGAAAAGTTGACTAACCAGCACAATGCCATTTTTGAACCAGTTGTCAAAAAATAAAGATTTTCTTTTATAGCATATATCCATGTTGTTCCATATAAAATATCTGCTTGGAGAAAAATTATGTTTGTAAATAAGGGACCATGCCAGAAGTGTTTGCTTGTGAAAATTTGAGAGAGAGACAGGAATCCGGTCAATGTTATAATTACAAAGTAGAATGAATTTCAGGCCACCCAAATAAGAAAACACATGATGGGAGATAAAATTCCACACAGAGGTGGGGTCTTTTAAATGCTGTCTAATCCAGTTGACCTTAAATGTATTGTTCAGTGTGCTGAAGTCAAGGAAGTTGAGGCCACCTCTATTATAGCTATTCATTAAGACTGACTTTTTTATATAATGAGTTTTGTTTTTCCAAATAAAGTTATAGAGCAACTGGTCAATTTCTTTACAATTTTTTTTTATCAACATCCAAGGCGATAGCAGCGTAGGTAAGCCTTGAAATACCTTCTGCTTTAGAGAGTAACGTTCTGCCCTTTAAGGATAGGTCCCTTTGAAGCCACTGATTAAGTTTTTTTCTGGTTTTTTCTATAATCGGGAGAAAGTTTAAATCACATCTATCTTTCTGTTTTTTCGTTATAACTATTCTCAGGTAGGACACTCTCTCCTTAATTGGAATATTGCAAATGGAGGGTGATTCACATTTCTTGACTGCCATTAATTCACATTTATTTACATTTACATTGAGACCTGAGGCCTTAGAGAAGACCCTAATTATGTCAAGAGCAAGAGAAATTTGAGAGGCATCCTTTAAGAAAAGGGTAGTATCATCCGCTAGCTGGCTGATAATGATTTCCCGGTCTATAACTGACATACCTTTCAAGGTACTAGCTTTGACATGATTAGCTAATAATTGGGTGGAAAGCAAGAATAAATAAGGGCTAATAGGGCAGCCTTGACGTATGCCACGTTTTAATTCAAATCTGGGAGATGTGCCATTTTTCAATTTAATTGAGCTATTTCCGTTTGTGTATAATGTTTTAATTGTTCTGCAGAAAAAGTTGCCAAAACCAAATTTGTTAAGTGTTTTAAAGATAAATTTGTGTTCAACTGAGTCAAAGGCTTTGTAAAAATCCAGGAAGAGAATGAAACCTTCATCGTTAATCAGATCTGGGTAGTCTAAAATATCAAGTATAAGGCGAATATTGTTGGAAATATGCCTATTCCTCATAAATCCAGTCTGCGTCTCATCTATAATATTATCCAAAACATTTTTGATGCGCTTAGCGAAAGTAATAGCCAAAATTTTATAGTCATTATTTAGAAGAGTAATTGGGCGCCAATTATCAATAAGTAACAAGTCTTTCTTAGGTTTGGGAATAAGGGTTATTAAGCCCTGTGTTAGAGTTGGAGGGAGAACTCCTTTGTCAATACTTTCACAAAATACTTCTAATAAAAAGGGAGCCAGTTCTTCTGAGAAAGATTTATAAAATTCAGACGTGAGTCCATCCACTCCAGGAGATTTATTGTTTTTTAAACTATTAATTGAATCTACAATTTCTTTAAGTGAGATTGGACGATCGCAGAATTCTTGTTCAGCAGAACTGATTGACTTAGTTTCAGTTAAAGTATTCAAAAATGAGACAGTACTATCATCACAATATTGAGAACTATATAGATTTTTATAAAAGTTGGAACAAAAGTTTGCTATCTGGATTGCATCGTTACATATTGTGTTCTCTATTTTAAGTTGATGAATGGCATTATTCTTTGATTGGGATTTCTCTAATCTAAAGAAATATGCCTTATTCTGTTCACCTTTTTCAATCCATTGCCTCCTTGATCTCACAAAAGCTCCTTCAGCTTTACACTGATAGAGTTTGTCTAGTTTATTTTGGTATTCCAACAGTGTTTCTTTTTCTTCAGAGGACAACTTATCAGGACTCAAAGAGGACAAGGCAGTTATTGTGGAAATTATTTTTTGTTCCTCCCATCTTTTATTTTTAGCCAGGTTACTACAATATTTCCTAAAAAATTTTCCAACTTCAAATTTAAGAAGTTCCCATTTACTGCTAAATTCTCCTTCATCCTGGGCCTCTCTCCAAAAGGTTTGTATTAGTTCTTTAACCTTTAATTGTACTGTTTCATGACACAAAACAGAACTATTAAGTTTCCAATATGAATTCTGTGAATAGTTAGCAGTGGAGGGAAGTAAATGAATTTGAATTTGGATAGCCTTGTGATCAGTTAATGGGGTGGGAAGAATGTTAACATTTGTACAATCTTTTAGAGTATTCGAGATTAACCAGAAGTCTATTCTAGATTGTTTAGACCTTGATTTGTTGGACCAAGTAAAGGTTCTGTCATATGGATATTTGTCTCTCCAGACATCTATTAAATCAAACCTTTGCATTAGCAATTTTAAATTTGTGTTAGCGTTTGTTGGGGGTTTTGATGGCCATCTATCAATTGTGTTGTCCAGAGTAATATTAAAGTCTCCTCCTATAAGCAGACAAGCATTTGGAAGCTCAGTTAGCTTAGTTAACTTCTCAGATCAGTCAAGCACTCAGTCACTAACATCCAGTACAGTACAGTGCGATATTACAATACCGAAGTACTACAGTACTACAGTCAATACTACAATATTACAATACTTAAGTACTACAATACTAAAATACTACAGTACTACAATACTACAGTAAATAATACAATACTAAAATACTACACTATTACAATACTTAAGTACTACAAAACTAAAGTATTACAATACTACAGTAAATACTACAATACTTAAATACTACAGTACTACCATATTACAGCACCACAACACTACAATATTAAAGTACTAGAGTACTAAAGTACTTCAATATTGCAACACTAAAGTACTACAATACTACAGTACTACAACACTACAGTAAATACTACAGTACTAAAGTACTACAATATTGAAGTATTACAGTGCTACAATACTACAACACTGAAGCACTACAGTACTACATTGCTACAATAAATACTACAATACTAAAGTACTATAATATTAAAATACAACAGCACTACGATACTAAAGTACTACAATATTACAATACTACAACACTAAAATACTACAGTACTACAATACTACAGTAAATACTACAATATTACAATACTAAAGTACTACAAAATTACAATACTAAAGTACAACAGTACTACAATATTACAGTAAATACTACAATACTTAAATACTACAGTACTACAACACTACAATACTAAAGTACTTCAATATTACAATACGAAAGTACTACAATACTACAGTGCTACGACACTACAGTAAATACTACAATATTACAATACTAAAGTACTACAAAATTACAATACTAAAGTACTACAGTACTACAATCTTACAGTAAATACTACAATATTAAAACACTACAGCACTACAACACTACAATACTAAAGTACTATAATATTACAACACTAAAGTACTACAATACTACAGTACTACGACACTACAGTATATACTACAATACAAAAATACTACAATACTTAAATACTACAGTACTACAATATTATAGTAAATACTACAATACTAAAGTACTACAGTATTACAATACTAAAATACTAAAGCACTACAGTACTACAATATTACAGTAAATACTACAATACTTAAATGCTACAGTACTACAATATTACAGTAAATACTACAATATTACAATACTACAGCACTACAATACTAAAGTACTACAATATTACAATACTAAAGTACTACAGTTCTACAATATTACAGTAAATACTACAATACTAAAGTATTACAATATTAAAATACTACAGCACTACAACACTACAATACTAAATTACTAAAGTACTTCAACATTACAATACTAAAGTACTACAATACTACAGTACAACAACACTACAGTAAATACTACAATACTAAAATACTACAATATTACAATACTACAGCACTATGATACTAAAGAACTACAATAATAAAGTACTACAATATTACAGTACTGAAGTACTACAATATTACAGTAAATACTAAAATATCACAATACTAAAATACTGAAGAATCTCTTCCAAGATGGCGCCGCCTGAGTGGCAGCCTGTTACAGTAGCTCCGACCCCTTTCTGTTCTTTAAGTGTGTTTTTTGTGTTTTTTGTTATTTTTTTCTTTGCGAATCTCACGCGTTCGCATTCAACAACTCATGTGAAACTGCTGAGATCTGTTTTATGTTTTCTGCTCACTTCTGGACTGTTTGAAGTAACTTTTGGAGACCCAATCAACCATGGATCGATTGTTTACACCCGCGATCAGCTGTTGGCGCTGTGCCAAACTCGCGTACTCCCCAACGAGAGACCGGAGATCCCCAAGGAGTTACGGAGAAGGAGACGGGGATGCAGAGCTGGAACTAAGCGTCGGGAGCGGAAAAGACGGTACAAACCATCTATACCGTCCGTTATTATGGGGAATGTAAGATCTCTCCCTAATAAGATGGACGAGCTCACAGTGCTGACCAGACTGCAGAGGGAGTACCGGGAGTGTAGCATGATGTGCTTCACGGAGACCTGGCTGAATGGACTAACTCCAGACTCGCACGTTACTCTCAACGGTTTTCAGCTGTTCAGAGCGGACAGGAGAGCAGAGGAGACCGGTAAGAGGAAGGGAGGGGGGATAGCGATGCATGTGAATGAGAGATGGTGTCACCCGGGGCACATCAGTGTTAAAGAGCAACATTGCACCAGGGATATCGAGCTGCTAGCTGTTAGCATTCGGTCATACTACCTCCCGCGGGAGTTCTCGCAGATTATCGCGATAACTGCGTACATCCCACCGTCGGCTGATGCTGCAGCAGCCTGTGAGCTCCTACACACTGTTGTGTCTCAGCTCCAAACATTGCACCCCCAGTCCCTCATCCTCATCTCTGGCGACTTCAATCATGTCTCCCTGTCTGCCACCCTTCCCACATTCACTCAGTATGTGGACTGCCACACCAGGGACTGTAAAACACTGGACTTGCTGTATGCAAACATCAAGGATGCATACAGCTCATCACCCCTCCCCCCACTGGGCCGCTCGGATCACAACCTGGTTCATCTGTCCCCTGCTTACAAACCTGTGGTGAGCAGACAACCCCCCACCACTAGGTATGTGAGACAATGGTCTGAGGAGACCAGCATGGCACTGAGGGACTGTTTTGGTACAACTGACTGGTTAGTGCTGTGCAGTCCACATGGGGAGGACATTGACAGTTTGACTGACTGCATCACAGGCTACATAAACTTCTGTGTGGAGAACACTGTACCAACCAGGAAGGTACGGATCTTCTCCAATAACAAGCCGTGGGTGACCCCTGATCTGAAAGTGCTTCTGAATGAGAAGAAGAGGACTTTCAGATCATGGGACAAAGATGAGCTGAGGAGGGTCCAGAAGGACCTTAAAAGAGAAATAAGGAGAGGCAAGGACAGCTACAGGAGGAAGTTGGAGGAGTGCCTTCAACAAAACAACATACGGGAGGTGTGGAGAGGCCTGAATACAATCTCTGGTCACAACAACAGCAGCAGGAGGGGCCCAGAGTCTGGAGAACGGGGGTGGGTGAATGAACTGAACCTGTTTTTCAACAGGTTTGATTCTGCTCCCTCTCCTTCCCCCACCCACCAGAGCTCAGACCCAGGGCCCTCTCACCCTCCCTGGCACACCTCCTCCTCCCCCTCCCTTAGGACATCAGCTACACCCTCCCCTCACCTTTTAACTCCGTCCGCTTCACACCTCCTTCATCCACCCATCATCTTTCTCAGTCACCCCCCACCCCCCGCTGCAGCCTCTCCATAACAGCTGACCAGGTGAGGAGGGAGTTCATGAAGATCAAGGCGAGAAAGGCTACTGGTCCGGATGACATCAGCTCCAGACTGCTGAGGGACTGTGCAGTTCAACTCTGTCAGGTGGTTCTGCACATCTTCAATCTCAGCCTCAGTCTGGAGAAGGTTCCTGTCCTGTGGAAGACTTCCTGCATGGTTCCTGTACCAAAGACTGCACATCCCAGGGAGCCCAACCACTGGCTGCATGGACCGTCACCTGGCTGCATGGACCATAGACTACCTCACCAGCAGACCACAGTATGTGAGGCTTGGTGACTGTGTGTCTGATGTGGTAGTCTGCAGCACGGGGGCTCCACAGGGGACAGTCCTTGCCCCCTTTCTCTTCACCCTGTACACATCGGACTTCAGATACAACACGGACAGCTGCCACCTGCAGAAGTTCTCTGATGATACAGCCATTGTTGGATGTGTGTCAGAGGGGAATGATCTGGAGTACAGGGGGGTCATCACAGACTTTGTCAACTGGTGTGAGATCAACCACCTTCACATCAACGCCAGCAAGACAAAGTTAGTGATTGACTTCCGCAGGAAAGCACCCCATCCAACTCCACTGAACATCCAGGGTTTGGACATTGAGGTCATGGAGGAGTACAAATACCTGGGTGTTCAACTCAACAATAAACTGGACTGGTCCACAAACATCAACGTCCTGTACAAGAAGGGCCAAAGTCGTCTCCACCTGCTGAGGCGACTGAGGTCTTTTGGAGTGTGCAGGACACTGCTAAGGACTTTTTATGACACTGTGGTAGCGTCTGCCATCCTGTATGCAGTGGTCTGCTGGAGCAGTGGAAGCACGGAGAGGGACAGGAAAAGACTGAACAAGCTGGTCAGGAGGGCCAGCTCGGTCCTGGACTGTCCCCTGGAGAGCATCGAGCAGGTGGGTGAGAGGAGGATGTTAGCAAAGCTGATATCCATCATGGACAACACCTCTCACCCCCTGCATGAGACTCTGCGTGCACTGAGCAGCTCTGTCAGCGGCAGACTGCTGCACCCACAGTGCAAGAAGGAGCGCTACCGCAGGTCATTCATCCCATCGGCTGTCAGACTATTTAACAGCAACATATAATGTAATGTAGCACTGTCTTGCCTGCTGCATTACACCCCATACTCTGTGCAATATTGCAATACGGCATCCATTAATATATTGTATGTTGTATATACCCTGTAATTACTGTACATACATATTTTTTCTATTTTCTATTTTTAATCGTATTTTATTTTTAGAATTACTCTGTCACTTTTAACTTCTGACTGTGCTCTTGAGCTGCTGTGACATGCAAATTTCCCCAGTGTGGGATCAATAAAGTTTATCTTATCTTATCTTATCTTAAGTAGTACAATGCTACAATACTACACTACTAAAGTACTACAGCACAACAATACTACAGTACTACAATACTAAAGTAGTACAATACAACAGTATTACAATACTAAAGTACTACAGTGCTACAATACTAAACTACTATAATGCCACAATACTACAATGCTACTGTACTTCCACACTAAAGTAGTACAATACAACAGTACTACAATACTAAAGTACTACAATGCTACAATACTTAAGTACTATAATGTTAAAGTACTACAATGCTACAATACTTAAGTGCTACAATACTACAATGCTATGGTACTACAGTACTACAATACTAAAGTACTACAATGCTACAATACTACAGTACTACAATACTAAAATACAACAGCACTACAATACTACAGTACTTGAGTACTACTGTGATACTTCTAACAGTCACTAACAAGACCGATATATAAACAGTCTGATGTAATGTGATATATAAACAGTCTGATGTAATGTGATGTATAAACAGTCTGATGTAATGTGATGTGTAAACAGTCTGATGTAATGTGATATATTAACAGTCTGATGTAATGTGATGTGTAAACAGTCTGATGTAATGTGATATATAAACAGTCTGATGTAATGTGATATATTAACAGTCTGATGTAATGTGATGTATAAACAGTCTGATGTAATGTGATGTGTAAACAGTCTGATGTAATGTGATATATTAACAGTCTGATGTAATGTGATGTGTAAACAGTCTGATGTAATGTGATGTGTAAACAGTCTGATGTAATGTGATATATTAACAGTCTGATGTAATGTGATGTATAAACAGTCTGATGTAATGTGATGTGTAAACAGTCTGATGTAATGTGATATATTAACAGTCTGATGTAATGTGATGTATAAACAGTGATGTAATGTGATATATAAACAGTCTGATGTAATGTGATATATTAACAGTCTGATGTAATGTGATGTATAAACAGTGATGTAATGTGATATATAAACAGTCTGATGTAATGTGATATATAAACAGTCTGATGTAATGTGATGTGTAAACAGTCTGATGTAATGTGATGTGTAAACAGTGTTGGCAGGCTGACACAAAGACGTCACAGTTCAGAGTTGTTGGACAGAAATGAAAAAACCTGATTCTCATTTTGACAGTGTTTCCTTCAAACTGTAATATTACTCCTTTGACTGAAGTTAAGTATCTGAGTATCTGGCGTTCAGTGTGTTTGACATGTGGGCGTACATTTATTGTGTAATTTCAGCTTTTGCGTTAGTTTCAGTCTTAATTTAGCTGTTTCCCTCTGTGGTCACTGGGTGGCACTGTGTCCTTGTTGTTGTTTGGGAGAAAGATTGTAATTCATGTGACCACAGATCAGGGACCGACCGCTCTGACACTGCAGACCAAACATCAGTCATAAAACATCATGTTTTACTCAAATCAAATGAATATGATTCATGTGCCGTCTTCACAGGTCGTCAGTGTGTCGCATGAAGCTTTAAAATCAGCAGAAATTTGAGTGAAGTTCGGTTAGTGTGTAGAAACAACATGCCAATAACATGTATCAGAGACAGATACCGTCCACCACAACTCAGATTGCTGTGACTCTGAAACATGAAACAAGTTTAATGACAGGAAATGATGTTCGATCACTTTCTAAAAAATCTGAGTCAGATTGATCACATGGGTGTCTCTGTGTCTGTCTCTCTGTCTCTGTGTGTCTCTGTGTGTCTCTGTGTGCCTCTGTCTTTCTCTGTGTCTCTGTCTGTCTCTGTGTGTCTCTGTCTGTCTCTGTGTGTCTGTGTCTCTGTGTCGCTGTGTGTCTGTCTGTCTGTGTGTGTCTGTCTGTCTGTCTCTGGCAGTGGTTGTCCTCGGGGAGTCCCTCTGGAGATGACTGACGATCATCTGAAGGTTGTTTTGTTTTTGTTTGTGTAAATTGATTTTATTTTGAAAGGACTGAGTTGTTCACTTGTAGAACAGTGTCAAGTCAAACTGCTGTTTGTAGCCTAGAGTATTAAAATATGTTATTAAAATAACATTAAAATATTCTGGAAGATTTAAAATCTGCAGATAAATAAATATATAAATACTAATAAATATGAAGAACCTGTAAAAACATAAATAAGACAACAGTATCTGTTGAAATGCTCCTTTTCTACCATTTAAACCGCAGTCAAAAGAGCGCAGATGCGCTCCTTAAATAAATAAATAAAATGATTTGGCAATTAAAAACATAATTATTTAATGGATTATTTAAATTATAAATAGGAGATTAGTCGTCAGAAAATAATAATACATCTAGTGTCCAAGCCGGAAGGAAGCCAATCTCCGGTGCGTAAAGACACCTGGCAGGGACGCTGATGGCATGGTGAGCAGGTAGACCTGCTGTGCACGGGAGGAGCAGTGTTTGGACGATGAAACACATCGACGCTGTGTAAATGCAAATCTACAAACCCGAAGAGGCAGCCGGTAAGAAGCTGACATGGTCATTCTTTAAAACAAGTTTACCGGTGCGGCTTTGCTGCTGCGCGGTCGGCACGGGCACGCGCACGCGCAAACTTGATGTTGGTTTGGTCTCGTGTAGCGCGTTCTCTAAATCAAGACAGTGTCACACGGAGGTCACCGTGGTGACGGCCTTTTGTTTGATTTACTGATTGATTGAATGATTGATTCTGGCTTTGTCACACGCGGTGCGGTTAATAGGTTAAAATCATGGGTCGTGCACTTTAGGGGTGTGATAGATTAAAAATGAATAATTCATTTGATATTTGTTGATTAAAAAAAACAATGAATACGTTAAAATTCTAAGAATCAAAAAACAGTGAACACACAACAAAGAAGTTGTTGCATGCAAAAGTAAATTTAATTTAATAAGGGAAAGTTAATACATTTGCAGATATGGTGCTTAATGTGTTTCCCCTGCAATATTTTGAGTTTTGTTGCTTGTGTGCATTAGGCACATTATTTGTTTTGCTCTGAAGGTTTTTCACCTGATGCTCAGATCATTAAATGGCATGGAAACTGCAGATGCTGAATGAGCCTTCCAAAATAAATGGAAAAAATAAATGGAAAGAAAGTATTCGAGTGGAATCTAATTTATTTCGATAGAAAATCATCCAAGTTGGGACTTTGCACAAAGAAAAGAAACTTGACAAACAGACTGTGTCGTCCTGAGGCATCACTGCTGATTATTGATCATCGGTCAGTTCACTTCCTCTTAGGTCACAGTTTGTTTTCAATAAAGATTGTTCAAAGTACGTGTGTGATCTGACTGCTGATTGGCTGAAGGCTGGGCTGGGCGGAGTGCCAGGTCAAACCAGAGCTCAGACGCTGACATCGTCAGATCACATGACTGTGAGACGACATCTGCTGGTGATTTATTGATGACAAATCATGACATCATCCACAGTCACGTGACCATAACATATGACATCATCATTATACCCAGGTCCAAGAACGAACACAATAGCCTAAATGTTTTTCCACCAAATTTATTCTGTGAAACAATCAGAGAATAAAGTTCAGACTTTGTGCAGAGCAACACGTCTCAAAAACTCCAAAAGGAAATCAAACAAAATTTATAAAAACATTTTATATAGTTTTATAAATATAGAAAAACTTACTTTGATAAATTTATCGAAATGTGTTGTTTATATATACATACACACATATATATATATATATATATTTATATTATAAATTTCTAAAACCATTTCATAAATATTTTTAAATTATGTTATATTTTATAAATATATAAAAATATATTTAAAAAATATCAAATCATATTTTGATATATTTATTTATTTTAAATATTTAAAAATCTTTTTCATTGTTATATTTTTATAGATGTATCAAAACATTTTATTTTCTTATAAATATGTAAAAACATATTTTATATATTTAATATGTTAAAAACAGTTTCAGTTTTTAAAGGAAGAATTAAAAATGAAATAAGTTTGATTAAACTATTTTTATTTGTAATTCACATGTTATAAGTGAGATTGTCTTAAATGTGGACACGCCCCTCTCTGGAAGCCCCGCCTTGAGCCATGATGTCATCACCCTGCCCATCATAAGCAGCTCAGACTGAGAGGTTCAAACCTGCAGAGAAACTTCAGTTCTGCTCACAGAGGAGGAAGAAGAAGAAGACGAAAAATGGCCGACTCAACCAGCAGCAGCCGCTCTGACTCTTCATCATCATCTTCATCCAACAACTCCTCTTCTTCCTCACTCAGAGGCCTCACACACTCAGGTGAGACTCACCTGTTTAAGATGACACACAGCTGAGCAAACAGACTTTATTGATTATCAGATGGATCAGCTGATCAGTGAGCTCAGCAGCTGATTGGCTTGGTGGTGTTTGTCTGTAAATCAGAGTTTATATATGATTTAATGTGACAGTAGAAACTAGTGATTGATCTCATAGAGCTCTGTGCTCTTTATCTTTACATCAAACAGCTGCCGGACACATGGAGATCATTTAAACACCGACTAACATCCTGTAATCACTGTGTACAAAACTTCCTTATTGAACATGCTAAGCTATAACCCCCTTATTTATAAAGCCCAAAATCACAAATCACAGTTTGCTTCAATACTGCAAACGACGTCCCTCTGTCCTCTCTCCCTCTGTCCTCTATCCCTCTGTCCTCTATTCCTCTGTCCTCTATTCCTCTGTCCTCTATCCCTCTGTTCCTCTGTCCCTATGTCCTTTGGACCCTCACAGCTGATCAGGAAAAACTCCCTCCAAAAACTTCATTAATTGGGGAAAAAAAGGTCAGTGTTAGCCCAGTCTTAGCTCAGTCTTAGCACAAGTTTAGTTCAGTGTGAGCTCAATGTTAGCCCAGAGTTAGCTCAGTATTAGCTCATTGTTGGCTCAGTGTTAGCTCAGTGTGTGCTCAGTATTAGCCCAGACGTAACTCAGTCTTAGCTCAGTGTTAACTCAGTATTAGCTCAGTGTTGGCTCAGTGTGAGCTCAGTGTTAGCCCAGTATTAGCCCAGCATTAGCTCAGTGTTAGCTCAGTATTAGCTCAGTGTTGGCTCAGTGTTAGCTCAGTGTTAGCCCAGTATTAGCCCAGCATTAGCTCAGTGTTAGCTCAGTATTAGTTCAGTGTTGGCCCAGTGTGAGCTCAGTGTGAGCTCAGTGTTAGCCCAGTATTAGCCCAGCATTAGCTCAGTGTTAGCTCAGTATTAGTTCAGTGTTGGCTCAGTGTTAGCTCAGTGTGAGCTCAGTGTCAGCCCAGTATTAGCCCAGCATTAGCTCAGTGTTAGCTCAGTGTTAGCTCAGTATTAGCTCAGTGTTGGCTCAGTGTTAGCTCAGTGTTAGCCCAGTATTAGCCCAGCATAAGCTCAGTGTTAGCTCAGTATTAGTTCAGTGTTGGCTCAGTGTGAGCTCAGTGTGAGCTCAGTGTTAGCCCAGTATTAGCCCAGCATTAGCTCAGTGTTAGCTCAGTATTAGCTCAGTGTGAGCTCAGTGTGAGCTCAGTGTTAGCCCAGAGTTAGCTCAGTATTAGCTCATTGTTGGCTCAGTGTTAGCTCAAGTTTAGCCCAGTGTTAGCCCAGTGTTAGCCCAGCATTAGCTCAGTGTTAGCTCAGTGTTAGCTCAAGTTTAGCTCAGTATTAGCTCAGTATTAGCTCAGTGTTGGCTCAGTGTTAGCTGAGTGTGAGCTCAGTGTTAGCCCAGTGTTAGCTCAAGTTTAGTTCAGTGTGAGCTCAGTGTGAGCTCAGTGTTAGCCCAGTGTTAGCCCAGTGTTAGCCCAGTGTTAGCTCAAGTTTAGCTCAGTATTAGCTCAGTGTTAGCTCAGTGTTAGTTCAGTGTGAGCTCAGTGTTAGCCCAGAGTTAGCTCAGTATTAGCTCAGTGTTAACTCACAGTTAGCATAGAGACAAAGCTGTGTTGTTGTGCTGTTAGCTAACCTGCTCAGCTGACTCTGATTATTCAGCTCAGTGTGTGAACCCTGATTAAACTGCTGCTGAGGGGACGGACTGATCCTGGGTCTGTTTTGTCCACGCGGACACAGTGTGTGTGTGTTTGGTAATAAAACCCACCTGACCTGAGGTCAGTGTCAGGTGACCTGGATTAAAGAGCAGCAACAGACGGGCCATTGTTGTAAGAGCAGAAACATGATGGTCACTGTTCTGAGATCAGACCTCCGGTCTGTTGTGTGTTTGAACCTCTGACAGGAAGTTCAGATTCTGTGTCTGCTCAGTTTGGACTGGATGAGGTCAGTTTGGACTGGATGGGGTCAGTTTGGACTGGGTGAGGTCAGTTTGGACTGGGTGAGGTCAGTTTGTTGAGGGACGATTGATTTTTATTATTTGCAGTGTCAGGTTGATGGAGGAGGGGGCGGGGTTATTGAGGGCTGTATGATGGGTTTGTGGGGGGGGACTGAGCTGTCCACATGTCCTCGGGGACTTTAGGACAGGAGTCACTGAACTGTGGACACAGTGTTGATGGATTGAGTTGGATTAAGATGTGGACGGTGAAGGCGGAGACTCTGATCATTGATGTGGCGGTTGAACAGCAGAGGATCAAGACGTGGACCCTGGGGGACACCTGGGGACAGAGGAGCAGCAGAGTAGATGTGTTTCCACGCTGTCAGGCCACGCCCCCTTTCCCTCACACTGTGAAAACACATTAATAATTGATGACATCACAGCAGAGGACACAGACAGATATTCTAAATATACATGAAGTATTAATAAGCCCCTCCCCCTCTGTAGCCTTACAGCTCATCCACTGGAAGGAACCTAAGAAGTCTGCGGCGGCGTTCAGCCTGTCCCTGCTGGTTCTCGTCTCCGTGGCAACACTATCTGTCATCAGTGTGGTGTCCTACCTGCTGCTGGCCTTCCTCTGTGTCACCATCACCTTCAGGTGAGGGCGTGACCTGTTCTGTCAGAGACCAATCAAAACACACAGACAGCATCTGCAGGAGAGCAGGGACGCACACACACGCACACACACACGCACACACAACAATGTTTCCCATGATGCACCAGTGTGTTGACAGTGATGATGATGATGATGATAATGATTGTGATGGTGATGATGATGATTGTGATGGTGCTGATCGTGGTGATGGTGATAATGATGATGATGATGGTGATGATGATGATGATGATGGTGATGTGGTGATGATGATGATGGTGATGATGATTGTGATGGTGATGATGGTGATGTGATGATGATGGTGATGATGATTGTGATGGTGATGATGGTGATGTGATGATGATGGTGATGATGATGGTGATGATGGTGATGTGATGATGATGGTGATGGTGATGGTGATGTGGTGATGATGATGATGGTGATGTGATGATGATGGTGATGGTGATGATGATGGTGATGATGGTGATGTGATGATGATGGTGATGATGGTGGTGGTGATGGTGATGATGATGATGGTGATGATGATGGTGATGGTGATGGTGATGTTGGCGATGGTGATGATGATGATGATGATGGTGGTGATGATGGTGATGATTGTGATGATGGTGATGATGATTGTGATGATGATGGTGATGGTGATGATGGTGATGGTGATGATGGCGATGATGATGATGATGATGGTGATGATGATGATGGTGATGGTGATGGTGATGATGGTGATGGTGGTGATGATGGTGATGATGATTGTGATGATGGTGATGATTGTGATGATGGTGATGATGATTGTGATGATGGTGATGGTGATGGTGGTGATGATGATGATGATTGTGATGATGGTGATGATGGTGATGATTGTGATGATGATTGTGATGATGATGGTGATGATGGTGATGGTGATGATGGTGATGGTGATGGTGATCATGATGATGATGGTGATGGTGATGGTGATCATGATGATGGTGATGGTGATGATGGTGATGGTGATGATGGTGATGGTGATCATGATGATGGTGATGGTGGTGATGATGTCATGTGTTCAGCTCACTCAGTCAAAATATTACAATCAAAACATGGAGACAGGAAATTATGTCATCCTAACAGGTGTCTGCTTCCTGTCTATAGGGTTTATAAATCAGTGATTCAGGCCGTCCAGAAATCTGATGAAGGACATCCATTCAGGTGTGAACCTCCTCTATCTCATCTATTTCCTCTGTCCTCACATGTCTCATCTCTGTCCTCTGTCCTCCTCTGTCTTCTCTATGTCTTCTGTCCTCCTCTGTCTCCTCTTTGTCCTCTGTCCTCCTGTGTCCTCTGTCCTCCTCTGTCCTCCTGTTATCTCCTTCATCCTCCTCCTCCTCCTCTGTCATCCCCCAGACCTCCTCTGTCCTCCGTCAGACCTATTTCTTTGTCTTCCATCCTGTTTTGTTCTCTGACCTTGTTTGTCCTCCTCCATCAGGTCTCTGTTGGACAGGGACATCTCGGTGTCCTCAGAGTCAGTCCGGCTGCTGGCTGACCAGTTCCTGATCCACCTGAACTGGTTCAGCAATCAGAGCAGGAAGCTGTTGCTGGTCCAAGACCTGGTTGACTCTCTGAAGGTCAGACTTCTATCACAAGAAGTTAGCAGGGTGGCTAATGCCAATGTCTATTAGAGTGCTCCAGAAATGAGGACTAATGTGTCAGCCATGTGTTCTCTACATGTTTCAGCTCTGTGTATCTCTACATGTTTCAGCTCTGTGTTCTCTACATGTTTCAGCCATGTGTTCTCTACATGTTTCAGCTCTGTGTTTTCTACATGTTTCAGCCATTGTGTTCTCTACATGTTTCAGCTCTGTGTATCTCTACATGTTTCAGCTCTGTGTTCTCTACATGTTTAACCTCTGTATTTCTACATGTTTCAGCCATGTGTTCTCTACATGTTTCAGCTCTGTGTTCTCTACATGTTTCAGCCATGTGTTCTCTACATGATTCAGCCATGTGTATCTCTACATGTTTCAGCTCTGTGTGTCTCTACATGTTTCAGCTCTGTGTATCTCTACATGTTTCAGCTATGTGTTCTCTACATGTTTCAGCCATGTGTTTTCTACATGTTTCAGCCATTGTGTTCTCTACATGTTTCATCTCTGTGTATCTCTACATGTTTCTAGCTCTGTGTTCTCTACATGTTTCAGCCATGTGTATGTCTACATGTTTCAGCCATGTGTTCTCTACATGTTTCAGCTCTGTGTTCTCTACATGTTTCAGCCATGTGTTCTCTACATGATTCAGCCATGTGTATCTCTACATGTTTCAGCTCTGTGTATCTCTACATGTTTCAGCTCTGTGTATCTCTACATGTTTCAGCCATGTGTTCTCTACATGTTTCAGCCATGTGTATGTCTACATGTTTCAGCTCTGTGTATCTCTACATGTTTCAGCTCTTTGTATCCTTACATGTTTCAGCCATGTGATCTCTACATGTTTCAGCTCTGTGTATCTCTACATGTTTCAGCCATGTGTATCTCTACATGTTTCAGCTCTGTGTATCTCTACATGTTTCAGCTCTGTATTTCTACATGTTTCAGCTCTGTGTTCTCTACATATTTCAGCCATGTGTTCTCTATATGATTCAGCCATGTGTATCTCTACTTGTTTCAGCTCTGTGTATCTCTACATGTTTCAGCTCTGTGTATCTCTACATGTTTCAGCCATGTGTTCTCTACATGTTTCAGCCATGTGTATGTCTACATGTTTCAGCCATGTGTATCTCTACATGTTTCAGCTCTTTGTATCTCTACATGTTTCAGCCATGTATAAGTCAACATGTTTCAGCTCTGTGTATCTCTACGTGTTTCAGCTCTGTGTATCTCTACATGTGTCAGCCATGTGTTCTCTACATGTTTCAGCCATGTGTTCTCTACATGTTTCAGCTTTGTGTTCTCTACATATTCCAGCCATGTGTTCTCTACATGTTTCAGCTCTGTGTATCTCTACATGTTTCAGCTCTGTGCTCTCTACATGTTTAAGCTCTGTATCTCTACATGTTTCAGCCATGTGTATCTCTACATGTTTCAGCCATGTGTATGTCTACATGTTTCAGCCATGTGTTCTCTACATGTTTCAGCCATGTATATCTCTACATGTTTCAGCCATTTGTTCTCTACATGTTTCAGCTCTGTGTATCTCTACATGTTTAAGCTCTGTATCTCTACATGTTTCAGCCATGTGTATCTCTACATGTTCCAGCTCTGTATGTCTACATGTGTCAGCCATGTATTCTCTACATGTTTCAGCTTTGTGTTCTGTACATGTTTCAGCTCTGTGTTCTCTACATGTTTCAGCCATGTGTTCTCTACATGTTTCAGCCATGTGTGCTCTACATGTTTCTGCCATGTGTTCTCTACATGTTTCTGCCATGTGTTCTCTAAATGTTTCAGCCATTGTGTATCTCTACGTGTTTCAGCTCTGTGTTCTCTGCATGTTTCAGCCATGTATAACTCAAGATGTAGCTCTGTGTATCTCTACATGTTTCAGCTCTGTGTTCTCTACATGTTTTAGCCATGTGTATCTCTACATGTTTTAGCCATGTGTATCTCTACATGTTTCAGCCATGTGTTCTCTACATGTTTCAGCTCTGTGTGTCTCTACATGTTTCAGCTATGTGTTCTCCACATGTTTTAGCCATGTGTTCTCTACATGTTTCAGCCGTGTGTTCTCTACATTTTTCAGCTCTGTGTTCTCTACATGTTTCAGCAATGTGTAACTCTATATGTTTCAGCAATGTGTAACTCTACATGTTTCAGCTCTGTGTAACTCTACATGTTTCAGCTCTGTGTATCTCTACATGTTTCAGCTCTGTGTATCTCTACATGTTTCAGCCATGTGTTCTGTACATGTTTCAGCCATTGTGTATCTCTACGTGTTTCAGCTCTGTGTTCTCTGCATGTTTCAGCCATGTATAACTCAAGATGTTTCAGCTCTGTGTATCTCTACATATTTCAGCTCTGTGTATCTCTACATGTTTCAGCCATGTGTTCTCTACATGTTTCAGCCATGTGTTCTCTACATATTTCAGCCATGTGTTCTCTACATGTTTCAGCCAAGTGTATCTGTACATGTTTCAGTCATGTGTATCTCTACATGTTTCAGCCACGTGTATCACTACATGTTTCAGCTCTGTGTTCTCTACATGTTTCAGCCATGTGTTCTCTACATGTTTCAGCCATGTGTTCTCTACATGTTTCAGCTCTGTGTATCTCTACATGTTTCATCTGTGTACTCTACATGTTTCAGCTCTGTGTTCTCTACATGTTTCAGCCATGTGTTCTCAACATGTTTGAGCCATGTGTTTTCCACATGTTTCAGCCATGTGTTCTCTACATGTTTCAGCTCTGTGTTCTCTACATGTTTCAGCATTGTGTATCTCTACATGTTTCAGCCATTGTGTATCTTTACATGTTTCAGCTCTGTGTTCTCTACATGTTTCAGCCATGTGTTCTCTACATGTTTCAGCCATTGTGTTGTTTGCATGTTTCAGCTCTGTGTTGTCCGCATGTTTTAGCCATGTGTATCTCTACATGTTTCAGCTCTGTGTATCTCTACATGTTTAAGCTCTGTATTTCTACATGTTTAAGCTCTGTATTTCTACATGTTTCAGCCATGTGTTCTTTACATGTTTCAGCTCTGTGTTCTCTACATGTTTCAGCCATTGTGTATCTCTACATGTTTCAGCCATTGTGTTTCTCTACATGTTTCAGCCATGTGTATCTCTACATGTTTTAGCCATGTGTTCTCTACATGTTTCAGCTCCGTGTATCTCAACATGTTTCAGCTCTGTGTATCTCTACATGTTTCAGCCATGTGTATCTCTACATGTTTCAGCCATGTGTTCTCTACATGTTTCAGCTCTGTGTTCTCTACATGTTTCAGCTCTGTGTTCTCTACATGTTTCAGCCATGTGTTCTCTACATGTTTCAGCTCTGTGTTCTCTACATGTTTCAGCCATGTGTATCTCTACATGTTTCAGCCATGTGTATCTCTACATGTTTCAGCTATATGTTCGCAACATGTTTCAGCTCTGTGTTCTCTACATGTTCCAGCTCTGTATGTCTACATGTTTCAGCCATGTGTTCTCCACATGTTTCAGCTCTGTGTTCTCTACATGTTTTAGCCATGTGTTCTCCACATGTTTCAGCCATGTGTTCTCTACATGTTTCAGCTCTGTGTTCTCTACATGTTTCAGCCATTGTCTTCTCTACATGTTTCAGCCATGCTTTCTCTACATGTTTCAGCTCTGTGCTCTACATGTTTCAGCTCTGTGTTCTCTACATGTTTCAGCCATTGTGTTTTCTACATGTTTCAGCCATTGTGTTCTCTACATGTTTCAGCCATTGTGTTCTCTACATGTTTCAGCTCTGTGTTCTCTACATGTTTCAGCTCTGTGTCTCTACATGTTTCAGCCATGTGTTCTCTACATGTTTCAGCTCTGTGTTCTTTACATGTTTAAGCTCTGTATCTCTACATGTTTCAGCCATGTGTTCTCCACATGTTTCAGCCATGTGTTCTCGACATGTTTCAGCCATGTGTATCTCTACATGTTTCAGCCATGTGTATCTCTACCTGTTTCAGCCATTGTGTTCTCTACCTGTTTCAGCCATTGTGTTCTCTACATGTTTCAGCCATGTGTTCTCTACATGTTTCAGCCATTGTGTATCTCTACATGTTTCAGCTCTGTGTTCTCTACATGTTTCAGCCATGTGTTCTCTACATGTTTCAGGTCTGTGTTCTCTACATGTTTAAGCTCTGTAATTCTACATGTTTCAGCCATTGTGTTCTCTACATGTTTCAGCCATGTGTTCTCTACATGTTTCAGCCATTGTCTTCTCTACATGTTTCAGCAATTGTGTTCTCTACCTGTTTCAGCCATTGTGTTCTCTACATGTTTCAGCCATGTGTTCTCTACATGTTTCAGCTCTGTGTTCTCTACATGTTTCAGCCATTGTGTATCTCTACACGTTTCAGCCATTGTGTTTCTCTACATGTTTCAGCCATGTGTTCTCTACATGTTTCAGCCATGTGTTCTCTACATGTTTCAGCCATGTGTTCTCTACATGTTTCAGCTCTGTGTTCTCTACATGTTTTAGCCATGTGTATCTCTACATGTTTTAGCCATGTGTATCTCTACATGTTTCAGCCATGTGTTCTCTACATGTTTCAGCCATGTGTTCTCTACATGTTTCAGCTCTGTGTATCTCTACATGTTTCAGCCATGTGTTCTCTACATGTTTCAGCTCTGTGTTCTCTACATATTTCAGGTCTGTGTTCTCTACATGTTTCAGCCATGTGTTCTCTACATGTTTCCGCTCTGTGTTCTCTACATGTTTCAGCCATGTGTATCTCTACATGTTTCAGCCATGTGTATCTCTACATGTTTCAGCTATATGTTCGCAACATGTTTCAGCTCTGTGTTCTCTACATGTTTCAGCTCTGTATGTCTACATGTTTCAGCCATGTGTTCTCCACATGTTTCAGCTCTGTGTTCTCTACATGTTTTAGCCATGTGTTCTCCACATGTTTCAGCCATGTGTTCTCTACATGTTTCAGCTCTGTGTTCTCTACATGTTTCAGCCATTGTCTTCTCTACATGTTTCAGCCATGCTTTCTCTACATGCTTCAGCTCTGTGCTCTACATGTTTCAGTTCTGTGTTCTCTACATGTGTCAGCCATTGTGTTTTCTACATGTTTCAGCCATTGTGTTCTCTACATGTTTCAGCTCTGTGTTCTCTACATGTTTCAGCTCTGTGTCTCTACATGTTTCAGCCATGTGTTCTCTACATGTTTCAGCTCTGTGTTCTTTACATGTTTCAGCTCTGTATCTCTACATGTTTCAGCCATGTGTATCTCTACATGTTTCAGCCATATGTTTGCTACGTGTTCCAGCTTTGTATGTCTATATGTGTCAGCCATGTGTTCTCCAAATGTTTCAGCTCTGTGTTCTCTACATGTTTTAGCCATGTGTTCTCCACATGTTTCAGCCATGTGTTCTCGACATGTTTCAGCTCTGTGTTCTCTACATGTTTCAGCTCTGTGTTCTCTACATGTTTCAGCTCTGTGTTCTCTACATGTTTTAGCCATGTGTTCTCTACATGTTTTAGCCATTGTGTTCTCTACATGTTTCAGCTCTGTGTTTTCTAGATGGTTCAGCCATGTTTTCTATACATGTTTCAGCCATGTGTTCTCTACATGTTTCAGCTCTGTGTTCTCTACTTGTTTCAGCCATTGTGTTCTCTACATGTTTCAGCCATTGTGTTCTCTACATGTTTCAGCTCTGCGTTCTCTACATGTTTCAGCCATTGTGTTCTCTACATGTTTAAGCTCTGTGTTCTCTACATGTTTCAGCTCTGTGTTCTCTACATGTTTCAGCCATGTGTTCTCTACATGTTTCAGCCATTGTGTTCTCTGCATGTTTCAGCCGTCTGTTCTCTGCATGTTTCAGCTCTGTGTTCTCTGCATGTTTCAACCATGTGTATCTCTACATGTTTTAGCCATGTGTATCTCTACATGTTTCAGCCATGTGTATCTCTACACGTTTCAGCCATGTGTTCTCTGTTTCAGCTGGCTGCTATTATGTGGATAATGACGTATGTTGGCGCCATCTTTAACGGCGTCACCATCCTCATCCTTGGTGAGTTTTTGTTCTTTCTTCGTCATTGATTTAAATTCGAGGAACAAAATGTGTCTGACATTAATTTCCCATTTCAGCTGACATCATCGTCTTCACCACGCCGCTGATCTACCAGAAGAAAAAGGTACATGAAAGAACCTCACCAACGTTTTTATATGTTTCAAGTAATGTTCTGCTTCCTGTTCACACCTTCTGTCATGGTCCTCTCCCACACATGCCGCCCAACTTAGGTTTACTTATATTTGACGAACTGCACCTTTACAGAAACACTCAGGTGAAACACTCACCTTTAACCTTCAGTATTCACCAGCCAAAAACCTGACAGCACGTTGGACTCATGGTCGTCTGTCACCCTGGAACTATTTTCCATGGTGGATGTATACGTTACATCTGTTCTGGGTTCGATTGGGTAGTGGAGCAGATGTCCCGCCTCTGGGCAGCTCTGATTGGACAGAATCTGCTCTGTGAAGCACGTTTATGTGCACACTAATATTCCAGGACTTTGTCTGAGCACGCTGAGACATCATTTTAACGGAACGTTCTGTTTGGATGTTCTGAATGACATATTTCCTGATGAAGTCATGTGACCTTCATGTGAGTCCGTTTGTGTGAACCAGGAAACACTGAACTGGTCCTTTAATGTTCGTTTACCTTCATTAGGGGGACAAAATATCTTCTACAGGTGTTCCTAATGAACTGGTGTCTCACTCCATTTCCTGTTTTTTATTACCTGTTTATGTTCAGACATCAAACTGAAGATGTTTTGATGTGTGTGTGTGTTCAGATGCAGATCGATCGGTCCATCGAGGTGTTTCAGTTCAGACTGGACGAGATGCTGCAGAAGTAAGTTCATATCAGGATGTATCAATGTACTCCCACTGTGTACTTATACTCTGGTTACTCAGTACTTATATTCAGTATACTCAGTACTTATACTCAGTATACCCAGTACTTATACTCAGTGTACTCAATACTTATACTAAGTATACTCAGTACTTACACTCAGTACTTACGAGTAAACTCAGTACTTATACTCAGTACTTATAATTAGTATACTCAGTACTTACACTTAGTATACTCAGTACTTATAACTAGTATACTCAGTACTTATACTCAGTGTACTCAGTACTTACACTCTTTACTTATAACTAGTATACTCAGTACTTATACTCAATACTTACACTTAGTATACTCAGTACGTATAACTAGCATACTCAGTACTTATACTCAATACTTACACTTAGTATACTCAGTACTTATAACTAGTATACTCAGTGCTTATACTCAGTGTACTCAGTACTTATACTCTTTACTTATAACTAGTATACTCAGTACTTATACTGAGCACTTACACTTTGTATACTCAGTACTTAAACTCAGTGCCAATACTCAGTATACTCTGTACTTATATTTAGTATATTCAGTACTTATACTCAGTGCTCATACTCGGTACTGATACTGACTATACTCAATACTTCAACTCAGTACTTATACTCAGTAATTATGTAGTAGACGAGGTACTCATATTCAGTACTTATACTTAGTATACTCAGCACTTAAATTCAGTACTTATACTCAGTACTTATACTCTGTATAGTCAGTACTTATATTTAGTACTTATACTCAGTATACGCAGTACTTATACTCAGTGTACTCTGTACTTATACTTAGTCCTTACACTCAGTATACTTAGTACTTATACTTAGTACTTGCAATCAGTACTCATACCAGTAAGTCCTGGCGGCGTCCACCTTGCAGATGGGGGACATTGGACAGGAGGGACAAACACCCTAACACAGGGGTTCCCAAACTTTACCAACTCAGGGCCCACTTGAAAATCTAAAAAATGGCCGCGGCCCACCTTTGTCCTATAAACAGTCCATAGACGAAATGCTGCGTTCTCAGAGCACTTAACTTATTATTATTATTATTATTATTATTATAAAGATTCAGGATTGAAATGAAAGCAGGGGGATAAAGGAAGCCCAAACTTTTAATCTGTGGTGTACACACAAGACAGAATTAATTCTCATACTTTTCATAACTGCATTCAAGACTGAATTATTTCTCAAACAAACTTTTCATCACAACTGTGATGTAGCCTACATTCAAGACAGAATTAATTCTCAAACCTGTCATCACAGGACAGAATAAATTGTCCAACTATTCATTATATTACAAGTGCATTCAAGACAGAATAAATTCTCAAACTTTCCATCACAACTGTGATGTAGCCTACATTCAAGACAGAATTAATTTGTAAACCTGTCATCACAAGACAGAATAAATTGTCAAACTTTTCATTACAATGTGATTTAAGACAGAATAAATTCTCAAACTTTTCAAGACAGAATTAATATATAAACCTGTCATCACAGGACAGAATTGTCCAACTTTTCATTATATTACAAGTGCATTCAAGACAGAATAAATTCTCAAATTTTTCATTACAACTGTGTGTGTTTGTTTGTTTGTTTTAACCAAGGACTACATACAACACTTCACCAGTCAGCTGCAACTCACCTAGTGGGAGGGGTAGCAGCTGTCAGTTTAGGGATGTCAGGCTGAATGGAAGTCAGCTTCAGACAGAGATCTGACTGAACGTCCAGTTTGTTTCTATACTTTGTCTTTAAAGCCACAAGGGCTGAAAAGCCTGTTTCACATAGATATGTGGTTGCAAAGGGCATAAGAAACCTCAGCGCCTTCTTAGACAGAGCAGCATACTCTGTTTCCACATGCATCCAGAACTGGCCCAGGTTTTTCTGTGTGAAAATCAGTTTTAAGGCAGTGTCACAAGACAGCTCCACAAGGCTGTCCTGCTCCCTGGCAGTCAGACCTGCAATGGCATCCTCGTTATGGGTGACAAAGGGGTTCTGGATCCAGCTGTGCTGCACACTCAGCACAGGGAAGTATTCTCTGAGCTGCGTTCTGAGGATTTCCAGGTGAGCTCTGATGGCACCTGCCACAGTGGTCGGGATCTCCCTCTCCTCCGTGTTCAGAAACTCACACAGGTTGTCAAAGCACTCGTAGTTGTCCTGAGCCACTCTTTTGTCCCACAGCACAAGCTTTTTTATGGTGGCCTCTACTTTGCCGTGGACATGGAACATGGTCACTGCCTTCCCCTGGAGCGAGACATTCAATCCGTTTAAGTAGCTGAAAATGTCTGTCAAATACGCCAACTTACACAGCCACTCAAAGTCACAGAATCGATCAGCCAGTTCAAAACGGGAGTCCATGAAAAACGTCCGGACTTCATCACGCAGTTCATAGAGTCGAGTGAGCACTTTGCCGCGTGACAGCCAGCGCACCTCGGTGTGCAGGAGAAGCTGTCGGTGGTCGCTCCCCATCTCAGCAGGCATAATAGGGCAAACAAGCGTGACTGTAGTGGGCGACTTTTAATGAAATTTACTGCCCTCACTGCTTCATCCAAAACCGTCTTTAAATCTTCCGGCATCTTTTTGGTGGCCAGTGCCTCTCTGTGGATACAGCAGTGGACAGCTGTAACCAGCGGCGCCACGTCTCTGACCCGTCTGATGACACCGGACAGTTTCCCCACCATGGCCCGAGCTCCGTCAGTGCTGAGTCCCACACACTTTGCCCAGTCTATTTCATTTGAAATCATAAATGAATTCAAAGTCTCAAATATTTTCTCCGCTGTGCACTGTGCAGGTAAAGGCTTGCAAAACAGAAACTCTTCATGTATGTCTCCTTCATATTGATATCTCACAACAGCAAGCAAATTTGACATTCCTGCGATGTCTGTGGACTCGTCAACCTGGAGAGCATAACAGCTGCTCTCTTGTATTCTGCTCACTAGCTGCTTCAACACATGGTCAGCCATGTCATCAATACGCCGTTTCACTGTGTTGTCTGACAATGAAATTATGCTGAGTTGTTTAGCTGCTTTCTCACCAATCACCACTCCAACCATCTCTTTGGCAGCAGGCAGAATTAAATCTTCTCCGATGGTGTGTGGCTTCCCAGTTTTTGCTATTAGTTTTGCAACTCGGTATGACGCCTGCACTGCTCTCTTGTAGTCACTTCCAGTGACACATGTTGATTCAATTGTTTTTCGTTGGCTCTGATATTCTTTTAGTTTATTTTCAAAAAATTCTCGTGGCTTTGATGAATATTTTTCATGTTTAGTTTCCAGATGGCGGCGCAGCTTACAAGGTTTCAGAGCTTCATTAGACAGCACCTCGGAGCACAACAGGCAGACAGGTTGTACGTTGTCCTCTGGCCCAACACTTGTAAAACCAAACGATATGTACTCACTGGAATATTTCCGATGACACCTCTTTTTTGTTTTTAGAGATTCGTTTTGATTATCGTTTTCATTTGATGCTTTTTCTGTTTTTCTTTTTACACCCGTAAGCCACCGCTCCATTTTTCCGGCCACTACATAGTACGTGCTCCTCCGTTTATGACCCCCTGGCCTGATGACCAGAGAGCTACGTTCCGATCATAAACTGTATAAGGTTCCTAAAATATTGTGACAGGTCAATAACACTCAATAGGTTATTACTTATAAATATTTTTTAAAATCGTGCAATAAATATTTTACAATAAAAATAATTTCAAAAATCATATTTGCAAAAATGAATCATATTTTTAATGACCTCTCATGGCCCACCTGCAGTACCACCACGGCCCACCAGGGGGCCGCGGCCCACACTTTGGGAATCACTGCCCTAACAGACTGTGTCTCTGTGTGTCCAGGCTGCAGGACAGGTTACCTGGAGCTGTTAGAAGAACCAAAGCTGAGTGACCACACCCACCTGCACACTGTGGTGCCTCCCCCTCCTCTGATTCCCACCTGTACAAACTGTGGCTCCTCCCCCTCTTCTCAATGGTCGGTTTGTCAGTGTCCCACCTGTACAAACTGTGGCTCCTCCCCCCTCTTCTCAATGGTCGGTTTGTCAGTATCCTACCTGTACACACTTTGGCTCCTCCCTCTCCTCTGGTCGGTTTGTCAGTGACTCACCTGTACACACTTTGGCTCCTCCCTCTCCTCTGGTCGGTTTGTCAGTGACTCACCTGTACACACTTTGGCTCCTCCCCCTCCTCTAATTGGTCCGTTTGTCAGTGACTCACCTGCTGTAATAAAATCATGACTGATGAGACACTGTGGCTGTTTGTTTTTACTTCTGTTTTACATAAAGGGAATCTTGTCCTCCTGTGTCCATGTGTCCACATGTCCCTGTGTCCCTGTTTTCAGCTGTCAATCTGTCCCTGTGTCCACATCTCCCTGTGTCCAGCTGTGACTCAGTCCCTGTGTCCACATGTCCCTGTGTCCAGCTGTGAATCTTCCCTGTGTCCACATGTCCCTGTGTCCATGTGTCCACATGTCCCTGTGTTCAGCTGTCAATCTGTCCCTGTGTCCACATCTCCCTGTGTCCACATCTCCCTGTGTCCAGCTGCGACTCAGTCCCTGTGTCCACATGTCCCTGTGTCCATGTGTCCATATGTCCCTGTGTTCAGCTGTCAATCTGTCCATGTGTCCACATCTCCCTGTGTCTAGCTGTGAAGCTGTCCCCGTGTCCACAAGTCCCTGTGTTCAGCTGTGAATCTGTCCCTGTGTCCACATGTCCCTGTGTGCATGTGTCCACATGTCCCTGTGTCCTTGTTTTCCTGTGTCCAGGTGTCCCTTTGTTGTTGTGTTCCTCCTTCCCCATGTCTCTCTGTCCTTGTGTCTCTCTGTCCCTGTGTCTACATGTCCCGGTGCCCAGCCGTCAATTTGTCCCTGTGTCCATATGCCCCTGTGTCCATGTGTCCACATGTCCCTGTGTCCCTCTGTCCATGTGTCCACATGTCCCTGTGTCCTTGTGTCCTTGTTTCCCTGTGTCTCTGTGTCTCAGATGGAGTCATCTGTCCTCAGCTCTGACTCTCTGAACCAGGTTTCTGATCCAGATCTGAGACAGAACCAGCCGGTTCTCATCTGTCAGCTCAACACCTTTTCTTCTTCACACTGAACTCGTCAACATGGACCGGGTGCGGCGACATGTCACCTCCTTTGGTCAAGAGGATCAACTAGGTATGTTATTAGACAGTAGACGTTATTAAATGTTATTGAAACATGTTCTTAAATGTTATTGAAACATGTTCTTAATAGAATAGAATAATAGAATAGAATAAATCTTTATTGTCCACCAGGGGGTGGAAATTTGTCTTCGGCTCACCAGACACAGTAAATGTTATTGTGTAAATGTAAATGTTATTAAATGTTATTGAAACATGTTCTTAAATGTCATTAAATGTTATTGAAACATGTTCTTAAATGTTATTGAAACATGTTCTTAAATGTCATTAAATGTAATTGAAACATGTTCTTAAATGTCCTCAGTTGATGTCCCAGCCGTCCTGAGGACACAATATGTGACACAGTGATAATACGTGTTTAACGAGCTCGTCCTGTCATTAATCATTGACACTAATCGGAGCTGATTGTATTGATTGGAGCTGCTGTTAATTATTGATCAGTGTGTTGCTGTAAAACAAAACTCAGCAGGATTTAAACCGTCTTCTATCTTCATGAATAAGTGTCTGAAAAATAAAGATTTTTTTTTTTCAGTTATTTATTTTTAAAGATGTTTTTATATTTTATTTAGAATTAATTAAATGAATTGGTTATTTCATGTTTGTATTAACTCAACTTTTATGGAAGTGTGTAAAGTTGTTTTATATTAACATTTTAAATGTTCATTATAATTGACGTCAATGCTGCAGAAATCTAAAGATACACAACAGACAAAACTTTTATTGTGTTTCACAAACTGTGGTGAAATGCTTCAATATGTCAAGAAAAAATAAGTTAGTCCAACTGTAACATTTGAAGACAAACATTTAATTACATTTAATCACGTAATGTCTGATCAGAAATCAGATTCAAAAACAGTCTGATATATTTTCCTGTGTCTAACTAAACTGTGAGGCTGTTGTGTTGTCAGAAACAAAGTCCAGTGAAGTGGCTGATATCAGAGGTCAAAGGTCAGACCAAAGAACTGATTCTGCTGAAACTGCAGAGACAGATGAGAAGAGGACGATCTGACAGAGGGAACGTCACACTAACAGAAGACTTAACAGACGGAGACACTGAAACTTTCACAGAATATCTGAGTCTAACAAAGTGAAGCTGAAGCTGGCTGAAACAGAGTTTAACTAGCAGGAACAAATTCTGACTGACAAGGAAAACCTCTGGAGAACATTGAGAGAACATTTGGAGGCCGGCCTGCTGTTGTCCTGAAGAATAAAGACTGAAGGTAAAATCTTTACTCTGACTGAAATGTTGTTGTTTGTATTAGAACATATTTATTCTTAATAATCTTTTATTTATAATGTTGTGAATTTTCATGTAAACTTCAACACCTTAAATGTATTGTTGGTTGGATGGATTCTTTGAGTCAGATGTCTTTGAATTTGAAAAGTATCTGAAGTTGAAATTCCTTTGTTTTTTCATTTTTAAATTTTAAAATGGAATCGTGTGTTATTCAGAAAAGCTGTCTGAAGTGCAGTGTGTTTTATTTAGAAAGTGATGTATTTTCTTGTGAAATGATAACTTCCGGTTCTGACAGTTCAGGTCAGAGTTTTGTCAGACTGACAGACAGGAAGTGGAATTTATCTTTAACCACAGTTCTGTTAACGTTTACGTTTAATAACCAGAAGTATAACAGTGAGTACTGTCGTCATCCGTCACTCAAGAAGCTGCTTTAAACCCTCTCTGTTTCCACAGTCCATCGATCCATCAGTGGATCAGTCCATCAGTGGATCAGACCATCAGTCCATCAGTCCGTCAGTGGATCAGTGGATCAGTTGATTAGTCCATCAGTGGATCAGTTGATCAGTCCATCAGTCTATCAGTGGATCAGTCCATCAGTGGATCAGTCCATCAGTGGATCAGTTGATCAGTCAATCAGTCGATCAGACCATCAGTGGATCAGTTCATCAGTCCATCAGTGGATCAGTCCATCAGACCATCAGTCCATCAGTGGATCAGACCATCAGTGGATCAGTTCATCAGTCCATCAGACCATCAGTCCATCAGTGGATCAGACCATCAGTGGATCAGACCATCAGTGGATCAGTCCATCAGTGGATCAGTTGATCAGTCCATCAGACCATCAGTGGATCAGTTCATCAGTCCATCAGTCCATCAGTGGATCAGACCATCAGTCCATCAGTGGATCAGACCATCAGTGGATCAGTTCATCAGTCCATCAGACCATCAGTCTATCAGTTGATCAGTCCATCAGTGGATCAGTTGATCAGTCCATCAGTCCATCAGTGGGTCAGTCCATCAGTCCATCAGTGGATCAGTTGATCAGTCCATCAGTCCATCAGTCCATCAGACCATCAGACCATCAGTGGATCAGTCCATCAGTCGATCAGTTGATCAGTCCATCAAAGGAAAATGGCCGTCAGCTCACCGAGA
Organism: Cephalopholis sonnerati; assembly: GCA_019142605.1. Lineage (NCBI taxonomy): Eukaryota > Metazoa > Chordata > Actinopteri > Perciformes > Serranidae > Cephalopholis > Cephalopholis sonnerati. The sequence continues at coordinate 48,719,873 of JAGQAX010000003.1, forward strand.
GACAAGTGAGTCTAAAACAACTTTAAAAATTGTCACTGTTCAGTTAATTTATTGAGAAATTGTTAAGAAACAATACTCAATATTACAGAATGTTATAAAACACATGATCGGAAGATTTTGTTCACACCGTTTAACATCTGTACAGTAATTTTATTTTGAAAACTTCTTCCTGCAGGTATTTTGGCGTCTGGCTGATTTTCTTCATACTCGGTTTGGGAACGCTGCTGCCCTGGAACTTCTTCATGACTGCTACCATGGTGTGACATCACTTCCTGCCTGCTTTCTATCCACACACCGCCTTCTGCTCTCACTCAACTTTTATTTTGAAGGATGGAGAATTTAAACAGTTTTCACATATCGAGTAAAAACAACTAAAACTGACATGAAAAAAATAACGGAGGACAGTAACTTGTGATATATTTAATTACATGAAACTCAAGTTAATAAATAAAGTATTAATGATAAAGGTATTAATTGAGTAAGATATTAAATTAAAGTCATGCAATAAGAAGCCTCTGCAGATCCTGAACACTGAAGGTAAAGATTTCAACTAAAATCTTTTCTGCCATTAAGTTTAGTGTGTTTAAAATCAAACATTTGAACTTGTTGGTAAGTTCATGTTGTTCAGCCTCCTGCTGACGAACCAACCTGTTTCTTAACGATCAGGAATTAAACCAACAATAAGAGAACTGGAGTCATGGCAGCTTCCTGCTAACGGCTCAGGTTCTCTTATTGTTGATTTAATTCCTGATTAAAGCATCAATAATCCTGGTCAGAGCTCCTCAAACAGAAATCGAATCTAACTGTAAAAACATGAACTGCAAACTCTGACTGCCTGTTTAGTTTAAAAATGAAACTGTGTTGGTGTCAATCAATCAACCAATCAGTTTTATTTATAAAGCCCAGTATCACAAATCACAATTTGCCTCAAAGGGCTTTACAGCATACAACATCCCTCTGTCCTTTGGACCCTCACAGCTGATCAGGAAAAACTCTCCAAAAAACCCCTTTAACCTCAGGAAGAGCAGCTGAGGAGGGATCCCTCTTCCAGGACGGACAGACGAGCAATAGATGTTGTACAGAACAGATCAATATAATAAATTAACAGTAATCCATATGACACAATGAGACATAAAGAGAGACAGATATTATATTAATAACATGATTATATATGAGTGTGACAATAATGATATGTGTATAATAGTCCAGGTATGACTAATAGTAATAGCAGCAGTGGGAGGCATCAGGCAGGACCACGGCAGCAGCACAACACCACACACCATCCAGGCACAGCTGTGACATGAGTTAACCTGAGAGACAGTGGAGCACAAAGGCTCTGGAGAACAAGCCGAGTTAGTGACATGCAGTAGAGCCGAGTTAGTGACCTGCAGTAGAGCCGAGTTAGTGACATGTAGTAGAGCAGAGTCAGGGAGATGCAGTAACAGGACATGAATGTTAGCAAAGGAGAGAGAGAGAGAGAGAGTGAGAAGGAGAGAAGGGGCTCGGTGTATTATAGGAGGTCCCCCGGCAGACTAGGCCTATGTCAGCCTAACTAGGGGCTGGTCCAAGACAAGCCTGGGCCAGCCCTAACTATAAACTTTATCAAAAAGGAAAGTCTTAAGTCTAGTCTTAAAAGTGGAGACGGTGTCTGCCTCCCGGACCGAAACAGGAAGCTGATTCCACAAAAGAGGAGCCTGATAGCTGAAGGCTCTGGCTCCTGTTCGACTTTAGGGACCACGAGTAACCCTGCATTCTCAGAGCGCAGTGTTCTGGTGGGATAATAGGGCACTATGAGCTCTCTGAGATATGATGGAGCCTGATCATTTAGAGCTTTGTAAGTTAAGAGAAGGATTTTAAATTAAATTTTGGATTTTACAGGGAGCCAGTGCAGAGAAGCTAAAACAGGAGAAATATGATCTCGTCTCTTAGTTCCTGTCAGTACACGTGCCGCCACGTTCTGGATTAGCTGGAGAGTTTTCAGGCACTTATTAGAGCTACCTGATAATAGAGAATTACAGTAATCCAGCCTCGAGGTAACAAACGTGTGGACCAATTTTTCTGCATCTTTTTGGGACAGGATAATTTTCGCAATATTACACAGATGAGAAAACGCAGTCCAAGATGTTTGTTTTAAATGGGAGTTAAGACCAATCTTGATCAAATACTACACCGAGGTTTCTTACGGTGGTGCTAGAGCCCAGAGCAATGCCATCCAGAGAAACTATATCATCAGATAAAGAGTTTCTGATGTGTTTGAGGCCCAGAACAATAACTTCAGTTTTGTCTGGATTTAACATCACGAAATTGGAGCTCATCCAGGTTTTTATATCTTTAAGGCATTTCTGAAGTTTAGTTAATTGATCCGTTTCTTCTGGTTTTATCGATAAATATAACTGTGTATCATCCGCATAACAATGGAAATTTATAGAGTGATTTCTAATGATGTTACCTAAGGGAAGCATATACAGAGTGAATAGAATTGGTCCGAGCACTGAACCTTGAGGTACTCCAAAACAAACTTTAGTACGTGAAGATGATTCATTATGAACGTGAACAAACTGAAAACGATCGGATAAGTAAGATTTAAACCAGCTTAGTGCAGAACCTTTAAGGCCAATTGAATGTTCCAGTCTCTGTAGCAGAATTTGATGGTCAATTGTGTCAAATGCGGCACTAAGATCTAGTAAAACAAGTACAGAGACGAGTCCTTGGTCTGAAGCAATCAGGAGATCATTTGTAATTTTAACTAGTGCTGTCTCGGTGCTATGATAAACCCTAAATCCTGACTGAAATTCCTCAAATAAATTATTATCATGGAGAAAGTCACACAGCTGGTCTGCGACTACTTTCTCAAGGATCTTTGAGAGAAAGGGAAGGTTGGAAATTGGTCTATAGTTGGCTAACACCTCTGGATCCAGGGTGGGCTTTTATAACAGAGGTTTAATTACAGCTACCTTAAAAGACTGTGGTACATAGCCTGTTAATAAAGATATATTGATCATGTCTAGTATGCAAGTGTTAACTAAAGGTAAGACTTCCTTAAGTAGCCTAGTTGGGATGGGGTCCAAGAGACACATTGATGACTTGGATGAAGAAATCATTGAGGTCAATTGTTAAATAGAAATCAGGGAGAAGCAATCTAAATATGTATCAGCACTTATAGCTGTGTTTAAAGGCAGATTAATACTGTTAGAGGGCAGGAGGTCATGAATTTAGCCTCTAATAGTTAGAATGTTGTCACTAACAAAGCTCATAAAATCATTACTGCTAAGGGCTAAAGGAATACAAGGCTCAATAGAGCTGTGACTCTCTGTCAGCCTGGCTACAGTGCTGAAAAGAAACCTGGGGTTGTTCTTATTTTCTTCTATTAATGACGAGTAATAGTTTGCTCTGGCATTGCGGAGGGCTCTCCTATATGATTTTAGACTATCTAACCAGATTAAATGAGAATCTTCCAGTTTGGTTAATCGCCAATTCCTTTCAAATTTTTGCGATACTTGTTTTAATTTTCTGGTTTGGGAGTTATACCAGGGAGCAAACTTTCTTTGCTTTGCAAACTTCTTTTGAAGAGGTGCTACAGAGTCCAGTGTGTCTTCAATAGGAACCAATGGATTTGGAGCTGAGAACCACAGACAGGAAGTCAGACTGTTCTAAGAGACATAGCGACACTCTGATGGTTAGAGTCTGTATGTAATAAAAACAGAATAATTCTGTTTTTCTGTCTGTGTCTCCAGTACTTCACCAGCCGTCTGAAGGAATCCTCATTGGTCCATTCTTCAGCCAATCAGACGGAGACAGCAGGTGAACATCGCAGCGTTCTGGAGGCCAAATTCAACAATGTGATGACTTTGTGTGCCATGCTGCCGCTGCTCCTCTGCACCTGCCTCAACTCCTTCCTGCACTCACTGTGAGTACTGCGACAGAACAATACCAATGAAGAAGAGTCCTACAACACACTGAAACCAACAATGAAGAGTACTGAAATTCATGGAGGGCTAGGAGTCTCAAACTGCGGTCCTGGGCCCTTCAGGGGACACAACAGAAGTGTTTTCAGGGTTCAGAAAGTTGGGAGGAAAACTTTTCTGACTTCTTGTCGTTTGGGAGGATCCAGAAGCTCTTCAGGACTGTGATCCACGATCAGCAGTGATCTCTGTTTGTGTTTCAGTCTTTAATTCTCCATGTTGTCTGTTTTATGTCTGCTGCTGTCTGAAACTGTTTGGTCTCTGTAACCTCCTGAGCTTTCAGTCGATTCTTGAGCTTCATCTTCTGTCTGTGTTCTCAGTATTCCTCAGCGTCTGCGTGTGATGGGCAGTCTGGTCATTATCATGTTTGTCTTCATCGCTACTGCCGTCCTTGTCAAGCTTCCTCTGGAGCCGCTGCCCTTCTTCTCTGTTACCATGGTGAAGATCGTCATCATTAACTGTGAGTCTGTTTGTTTGTATGTTGATCAGTGGTGTATTCCAGAAAGTGGGTTTAGTGATAACTCTGAATGAGTTAAACCTGAAGGTGAAAGAAACTCTGAGTTCTCTCTTCTGAGAGAGAGGAAACTTAAATTCTGGGTCATTTACCGTGGTAACAATTACTGTGAATCGAACCTGCTCTCTGGCAGGTTTATTTTAAATTTGTCTGTGTCTCCTCCGTCTGACAGAACATGACACACTGTTTGATTTCCCTTCAAACGTGACTGAGAAACTGAGTCCTGATTGAATATCAGTTTGATGCCCCTGACTATCTATATTTAGCTCTTTGTTTACAAAGTGATTCACCCTCACATTAAAATACTGCACAGCATTAAGTTTCCCTCAGCTCAGAATCAAACCTCTGTATGACTGTTTGTTATAACTCTGCAGACAGCTGTTTGTTAGAGCAGTCACACAAACATGTTTATTCCATGTAACGTGTCATCTCAGTTTAAACAATGAAAGTCAGAATGAAGCTACAGGCGGTAGGATCAGTCAGTAATTATCCCTGTCACTCGCACTGATGGAGTTCCTGTAATATTTGAGATGAATATTTCTGAGAGAGCAGGACGCAGCTGCAGAATGTGAACATGAGTTTTTGAAACAGACTGTGTAGAAAGTCTGTACAGTTAAAGCTGAAGCTATATTTTTCATCTTCAGTTTTTGTCCCCATCAGATTAAAGCTGTACAAATATATTTAACATGTGATGTAGGCTGTGACCTTAATGATGAACTAACAGACAAAACTTTATTGTGTTAACTTACTGACACTTTTCCCTGCTCCGATTCGAGCTGCTTCTTTAGTTAAATGTGCAGTTCATTCATTAATATTTCTACAGCCACTGAAAAATATTAAAATTAATTTAATTAATATATAATTAAAATGGAGACTCTGCCTTTTATCGATTGTTGCCATGGTGACTCGTTTCAGAGCTCCATTGATGATGAAGTTTTTGTTTATTCACTGAACACAAGCTGAACTCAGAGTGAACAAACTCAGAGCTGATTGATCTGACACTGATCAGCTGTTCTAGTTTTCTTTCTAAGAGTTCAGGGTCTGAGTCAGAGTTCAGGGTTGGACTCGAAGTTCAGGGTTCGGACTCGGAGATCTGGATCAGAGTCAGATCAGGATCAGATTCAGAGTTCAGAGTTTTTTCACGCTGCTTTCTGGAATAGACTCCTCTTTGTTTGTTTGTTGATCAGCCTGTTTGTTGCTTTGTTGACAGCATTTGGGGCAGTGCTTCAGGGCAGTCTATTCGGGATGGCCGGGTTGCTGCCAGCTTCATATACAACTCCAATCATGAGTGGTCAGGGACTTGCTGGAACCTTCGCTGCCTTCGCCATGATCTGCGCCATCGCAAGTCTGATCAATAACTCATCAATCACTCATCAATAACTCATCTGATGTAATTTTATGAGACATCTCAAAGATCTCTCACCTGTTTTAATAATATAAAATAATTTCCTGCAGGTGAAGTTATAGATTAAAAAACGTGACATAACTAAAATTCTAAATACATTGCTCAAAAAACTGAAGGTCAGAGTGTTAAAGCTCAGAGTGTTAAAGCTCAGAGTGTAACAGGAAGTCAGTTAAACGTCAGGGAGATCAGTCCAGTGATTGTGAATCAGTTTCAGCTGCTTTGGTTCAAATCAAAGAGTCAACAGGAACAATGGAGAGACAAAGAGGAAATGGTTTTCCATGTGGTGTCCACAGACAGTTGCTCTCTCCTTATCCTTCCTGACTGATTCTTCTCTAGTTTGGTCTTCTGCTAGTGTCCTTGTCACTACTGGTAGCATGAGGCGGTACCTGCAGCCCAGTCAGGTTGATACCAGATACCAGGAGAGCGGCTGTTACACCGGGTTCCTCCTGGTGCAGAGGGCCCTAGGTTCCTTCTGGTGCAGAGGGCCCCGGGTTCCTCCTGGTGCAGAGGACCCTGGGTTCCTCCTGGTGCAGTGGGCCCCCGGTTCCTCCTGGGCCCTGGGTTCCTCACGGACACCATCCTATGACTGAGGCAGATGGAGTCGAACACACGTCTGAGTCACATGATAAGTTAGATCAGACTCTGATTCTGAATTCAGTCGTTCCTTCATCAGGATCTGATCATTTAAATGTTGCCTTCAGTTTTTGGAGCAGTGTAGTTTTTTGTTTTTCTTCCGTCTTTACCTCCTCTCCTTCCTTCCTTCCTCTCCTGTAGGTGGCTCAGAGCTTCATGACGCAGCGTTCGGTTATTTCATCACAGCCTGTGTTGTTATTTTTCTTTCGATCCTTTCCTACGTCCTGCTGCCTCGACTGGTAACTGACACACACACACACACACACACACACACACACACACACACACACACACACAGAAAGTGACGTTCCTGAGAGTCAGAAAGTTGAGGTTGATTAAATGTGACATCACTAAAAGTTTGATTGCATCACTGACAGATTATTTACATGGGCTCACCTGTATGACATGATCGATGACCCAGCAACAGCGTCCTGTGAAAGCTGAGCTGTGGTGGTTCTGTTTACGCTTCTACATGCTCGCATGTTGCTAAGCTAAGCTAAGCTGGCGGCTAGCAGCTAACGGAGAGATCAGCGCCCAGGTTAAGCGCTACAACCATGCCTACCTTCACCAAGGATCCGTGTGGTGGAGGGTCGCTCAACTCCATGCAGGAGTGTGACAGCTGTCTCCAGAAAACCCAGAAGATCGCCGAACTTGAGCGTCGGGTCTCCGATCTCTACTGGATACGGAATGAGGAGGTGCTCCTGGACTCCTTGGTCACGCTGGGCGCTGGTCCTCCTGTTGCCTTGGCTGAGCTGGACTCCACCATCCCGGCTACCAGCGTAAACCCACCGGGGGGGGAAGAGCGCTGCTCCAGCTGCTTCACGAGCAGTGCTGACAGACGCCCGGCCTTCTCCACCTCTCCCTGAGGCTACTCCAGCGACAGTAGAAGCAGCTCCTTCAGTCGGGCCTCCTCGACCTCAAGCTGGAGACCCCTGGGAATCGTTGGGAGCGAAGCCAAAGAGGGTTCCTGCTGCTTCACTGACTTTTACTCCAAATCACAACCTCAGATTCAACAGCTCCACTCCGAGGCACGGGTCCTGGTCCGTGGCGGACAGAAAGAGGAGAAGTACGACCCGCTCGACACCTCCCTGTGAACTTCAGCTGTCAAACAGGTACAACATCCTGAGTGTGGAGAAGTTTCCTCCGCTGCCACATACCACCGACCAGACGTCTCTGACCGGCTTCCCTGTAACTTCGGCTCATCCAGGTCCCGCCCTGGGTGACATGCCTCCTGACACCACGGCTGCTGGTGCGCCTCGCGCCGGTTCGGCCCATAGAGCTTCAGCTGTCGACGATCGGCTAGCTGTCCGGTCCACCGTGGAAAAACGGTGCCAAAAGAGGGGGAAGTCCTCCCACCCCTACCGACGGAAGATGCTGATGGAGGATGTAAACTGGTGCTCAGGGGTTTTTCGCCACCCGCAGCTGTCAGGGGAGCAGCCTCCAAGGGGCAAGTATACAGCACCACAACAGCACTCTGCCCCTCGCCAGCTGGGATACTCGCCCCGCCCCCTGGCTGCTGACAGCTGTCAATCTCCAACCCCTCGCCCTCTGTTCTCTCCCACAACACTGATTGTGGGGGATTCAATCATTAGAAATGTCCACTTTTTTAACGCAATCACTCACTGTTTCCCCGGTGCCACAGCCCCGATTATCTTAACAAAACTCCCGGAGCTACTGCGCTCACTCCCGTCGTCCACTAAGCGAGTCATCGTTCATGTGGGGACAAACGATACAACTCGTCAGCAGTCTGAGCTGACCAAAAATGACTTCAATGACTTGTTTGCCTTCCTAAAAAATTGTGGAATGTCAATTTTTGTTTCTGGTCCTGTCCCCACGCTGTCCCGGGGAGCTGGGCGTTTTAGCAGAATCCTTAGCCTCAACACATGGCTTCAATCTGCGTGTAGAGCGCACAATTTAAACTTTATTGACAACTTTAATCTCTTTTGGAACCGTCCCTCTTTCTTCAGAACTGATGGAGTCCATCCAAATGTCCTGGGTAGCTGCACGCTAGCTGCCAACCTGCGGCACGCAGTACAGACCTCTACACCAATTTGACTATCTCCACCTCACTCCTCCTCCCCAGAACCACCCTTCCCAGATATAAACACTACCCCTCTTGCTGGTTCTCCTGATAGCACGTATTGGTCATTAACTCTCTCACCGTCTGTGTTCCCAATACTGACAGTTACCTCCGTCAGGTTCCCCCTTCGTCATCGCACGTCACTGCACAGCTGGAGATCACGTGACCGCGTCAGGTATCTGCGGGCAGTCCCACTAACAACAGCTGTTGATGACGCTATATTGCCATCTCCCATCCGGTCTGCCTTGCTCAATGCTCGGTCGATTTGTAACAAAGCCTTCACTCTCAATGACTTATTTGTTAGAGAGAATTTGGATTTCATGTTCCTCACTGAAACTTGGCAAAAAAACGGGGAGTTTATCCATTTGAACGAGCTCTGTCCTGCTAGCTGTTCTGTTATTGCAACTCCGCGAATGGATTGCCGTGGAGGAGGTCTTGCTGTGGTGTATAGGGACAGTTATTTATGTAGTCTGATGAATCCTGAAAGTTGCCCTTCATTTGAATCTCAAATGATTAAAATTGGATCTCCCAATATGTCCTACTGTGTGTTAATCTATCGCCCCCCAGGTCCCGCAGGTGACTTTCTCACTGATTTTACTGACTTTCTAACATCTATAATTAAACTTGAGAAAGTTTTTATTATTGGGGATTTTAACCTTCATATCGATGACGGCAGCTGTAAGATGGCTGCTGATCTTTTATCCATTACAGAGTCTTTTAACTTTACACAGCATGTTTCTGGGCCTACACATGTTAAAGGTCACACACTAGACTTGGTCTTCTCAATTGGCCTAAATGTCAAAGATGTGCATGTTGAGGATGTCCTTATTAGTGATCACTACTGTGTTTTCTTTGACTTGGAATGTTTTGTCGACCCTCTGCCCACCAAAATTAAGGCTGAGCGGTGGATTATAACACCGGATGCTGCTGAGAGATTCTCTGCCTTATTTGACCCAGCTCCATTTTTTGGGTGTCATGATGTTGATGTTTTTTTCAGGCTTTTAATAGTCAATGTCTAGAAATTTTAGATAAAGTAGCTCCTACAAAATCAAACTGTGTCTCTCATATCAAATCCTGTCCCTGGATAAATGAATCTATCCTGAGTCTTAAAAGAAACTGTCGTAAAGTGGAGCGTTTATGGAAGTCCTCTAAACTTGAGGTTCACAGAGTCTACCTTAGGGAACTTAGGGCATCTCTGAATGATTTAATGAAAAATACTAGAAAACAGTACTTTTCCCAGTTAATATCTTCAAGTAAGAGAAACCCCAAAATTTTGTTTGATACTATTAATTCTATTGTTTCCCCGATCTCCCCACAAGTTCCGTTCTTTTCTGAGGCTGAGAGTAATAATTTTCTCTACTTCTTTGTTGACAAAATCAAAGAAGTTAGAACAAACCTCTCTCCACAAACTGGATACTTCACTGGATGTGAACCACCTCCCACCCAGATTTGGTCCTCTTTTGAACTAGTATCTTTAAATGACATCTCCTCTCTGCTGTGTAAAATGAAGCCCTCCTCCTGTCCAGTGGATGTTCTCCCTACTGTGCTGTTTAAAAAAGTTTTTGATGTTACTGGCCCTTGTATCACCGAGGTACTTAATACCTCAATGCAAACTGGTGTGGTACCCAGCTTTTTTAAGCATGCAGTAGTTGAACCAATACTTAAAAAGAGTGGCTTGGATCCCCTTCAGCCCAAGAACTACAGGCCTATCTCCAAATTACCTTTTCTGTCTAAAATCTTGGAAAAAATCGTGGCTGAACAACTTCTGGCTTTTTTAGATGATAATGACATCTTTGACAAATTTCAGTCAGGTTTCCGCAAGAATCACTCAACAGAAACAGCATTGCTTAAAGTGTCAAATGATTTTTTGTTGGCTGCAGACGCAGGTGAATGCACAGTCCTGGTACTATTAGACCTTTCTGCAGCATTTGACAGTGTTGATCATAATATCCTTATCAACAGACTTCAAAACCTGGTTGGCTTGTCTGGTGCTGTGCTTAAATGGTTTACCTCTTACCTCACTGGCAGAAGTTTCAGTGTCTATGTAAATCACGTGATGTCAGACACTACCGAAATGTTATGCGGAGTTCCTCAGGGTTCAGTTTTAGGCCCCATACTCTTTTTATTGTACATGCTGCCGCTTGGTCAACTAATTAGGCAATTCAACAATGTGTCCTACCATCTTTATGCTGATGACATCCAGCTGTACTGCTCTTTCAAAGCGTCTGAATTTGACAAATTGACCTCCTTATTAACATGCCTAAATTGCATTAAGGAATGGTTAAATGACAACTATTTGCAATTAAATTCAGAAAAGACCGAAACTTTAATTATTGCCCCTGAAAACAGTGTTCCGGTCATAAAGCAGCACATTGGTGTACTAGGTGCATCAGTCAAACAGAACCTCAGGAACTTGGGAGTTGTGTTTGACCCAGAAATGTCCTTGGAGCATCACTCCAAAATACTGATAAGAAATTGTTTTTTCCAACTGCGAAACATTTCAAAAATAAGATCATTTGTATCTAGGCCTGAATTGGAGATGATTGTGCACGCTTTTATTTCCTCTCGTCTGGATTATTGCAATAGCCTATTTACATGTTTAAATAAGAAATCAGTGGGACGCCTCCAGACCGTCCAGAATGCTGCTGCAAGACTCTTAACTAACACAAGAGAAAGGGAGCATATCACCCCAGTTTTAGCTTCACTTCACTGGTTACCAATTCAGTTTAGAATTCATTTTAAAATTTTAGTCCTTACTTTTAGAGCCCTACATGGTCAAGCTCCACAATATATTTCTGACCTGATCCAACCTTACTCCCCACCTCGTAGTCTCAGGTCATCAGGCAAAAGGCTGCTGGCGGTCCCCCACACCCACTTAAAGACGAGAGGGGACCGATCATTTCAAGCGTTAGCACCTACACTGTGGAACGATTTGCCTCTATCTGTACGCTGCTTGAATTCAGTGGTCTCCTTCAAAAAGCACTTAAAGACAATTTTATTTGAGCGGGCTTATAGCCATAATTAGGGTTTTAGAGCTGAGGGACTATTTATCTTTTTATTGTTGATTGTTTACTGTACTTTCATTGTTCTCCTTTCTTATTTATTGTATTTTATTTGCTGCTGTTTTATTTTTTGTATTTTATCTGTGAAGCACTTTGTGATTTTTTATCTGTGAAAAGTGCTATATAAATAAAGTTTACTTACTTACTTACTTACAGACGGCTGTGATGTGATAATAATGTGCCTTTCGCATCTGTTCTGGTGAAACGCAGCAGCCAAAGGAATTCCTTAAAATAATGTGGACATGCCCATTTTACCCAGGATATATCAGTTGGTAACTTCAGCACAAGTGTCCCAGCATTCATTGTTCCACATTTGAGTGAGAAGCAGGAAACTGTCCAAAAACATTTCTCATAACATTCTTCATTAAATTCAGAATCATCTGTGTAGATTTGACACTTTCATGAAGCTTGATTCGAAGATGTGCTCCCCTGTTTTTGGATTTAAAAAGCACTTGTGGGAGGAGTGAGCTTGCTGGATAACCAGTCACGTTCACAAAGCGAATGTGACGTTCCGCTCTTCACCGTCCCGGCTCTCCTCAGCTCAGAGGATTAACCGATGTTAGCTGTCCATCTTTAATCTTAAGCATTATTTTACCTCAGTTCTTTGTGCTTCTTTAAATTAAACATGAAACACAAACTTCAGCCTGAACACTTTTTATTTATTTATTTGTGATGTACAGTTCATAGCTCCTGAAAGTTTGAAGAAAAGAACAGAAGCGGCATGAAAGATGACCGTGGCATTCTCAGTAGAATGTAGTACTTGTAGTAAATATATTTAGTTACATTTGACAGCAGGATACAGCTGGCTGAAATTTTGGGGGTCTGTAGGAGTTCAAGTGAACTCTCTGTGCTGGTTCTTAATGGGAAAAGTCAAGAACACTTCGTCTCAAACCTTCAGCAGAGTCTGACCTTTAAATTTGAGAAATGTTTCCATATGATGTGTTTGTGTTTCCAGGAGTTTTTCCAGTTTCATCAGGACAGAAACAGGACTCAGAGAGCAGATGAGGAGAACTCAGTAAATCTGATGAACAGAGGTAAAAAATAAGAGTTTTGTTCAGTTGGCTTTTGTTTCACCAGCTCACCTTGTCAATAATTGTTTCAGTTTAATAAACACAGTTTTGAAGCTGCAGTTTTTTTTTATCTTTCAGTTTCAGTGGTGCCATTTTTTAAAACTTGGAGTCAGTTTAATCGACTGACCTGATCTGAAGTCAAATGAATGAAGTTTGTTGATTCTCTCCTTCAGAGAATGAAGACAAAGCAGCTTATCAGAATAAACAACACAACGTCTCCATGATAGAAATCTTCAAGAAGGTCAGACACTCAAAAATTTCATTGATTTATCAATAAAAACATTTTCAAGTCAGTCGATCACCTTCAGCTCAGTGTTGATGACCTGAAACCAATCAATAATCAATCATGGATCAGTTTGTTTTAATCTGCGACCAACATTTCAGACAAATAAACTTTTTTGTAAATAAAAACATCTTTAACTTAAATCTGTGAAACAAAATATTTTGGTTCATGTGTGATGAGCGACACCCTAATGAAACCTTTACACGTTCACCTGTGATCATCATCATCATCGTCCTCCTTATTGAATGACACATTATATTGTTGTCTGTAACTAAACGGATTGTTTCTTCCTGCCTGCTGACCTTTGACCTTCAGATCTGGCTGTTGGCTCTGTCGGTCTGTTTCACCTTTACTGTCACCATTGGCACGTTTCCCGCCATCACTGCAGACACCAAATCCACCCTTGTTGACGGAGGATCGTGGGGTGAGTTGACGGGTCACTTTGAACAGGAGGTTGTGGTGGTCTCATGTCAAGTGTTCATCCATCATGTGATGGCTGATCTTCCTTCAGCTGCATGTAATTGGTTGGCTGCTTCTTTATCTCATATGACCGTCAAACTCAAACTGTCACCAAATGTTGAACTTCGTTACTGACTCACATTGTTGTGCTTGTTGTTGGTGAATTTCGTGAAAAGGCTGAAAGACAAAATAGTTTGTGTGAACATCAACATCGATAAAACCTGAGCCGAGAGCTGGGACGTTCAGCCTGAAAAAAAGACGATGATGATGATGAACACATTCATGTCAAGAATATGATGAATGAATTGAAGAAGACAACAAATGAGAACAATGTGTTGACGGTGCAGATGGTTCATAAGTGACACAGTGAGTCTGATGTAAATTACTGACGGGAGCAGAGTGTCCGGAAACGTACACGGTGAAGTGTGAGCGCTGATCAGAGTTTACTGAACGTAAATAACGTGAGTTTTTACCCAGGGTGTGTTTGATTCTATATGAGAGTCTGGTGAATGAAACCTGAAACAGTAATCAGATACTCTAGGATACCCTGACCCTGAAACAGTAATCAGATACTCTAGAATACCCTGACCCTGAAACAGTAATCAGATACTCTAGGATACCCTGACCCTGAAACAGTAATCAGATACCCTAGCATACCCTGACCCTGAAACAGTAATCAGATACTCTAGGACACCCTAACCCTGAAACAGTTATCAGATTCTCTAGAATACCCTGACCCTGAAACAATAATCAGATACTCTAGGATACCTATGCCTGAAACAGTAATAATCAGCATTCACACTGACATCACACTGACTACAGTCTGTTTGGGTTTTTTGGGTGGTGGCTCCGCCTCCAGCTGAGGAAGAGGAGTTTATAAGTGACACAGTGAGTCTGATGTAAATTACTGACGGGAGCAGAGTGTCCGGAAACGTACACGGTGAAGTGTGAGCGCTGATCAGAGTTTACTGAACGTAAATAACGTGAGTTTTTACCCAGGGTGTGTTTGATTCTATATGAGAGTCTGGTGAATGAAACCTGAAACAGTAATCAGATACTCTAGGATACCCTGACCCTGAAACAGTAATCAGATACTCTAGGATACCCTGACCCTGAAACAGTAATCAGATACCCTAGCATACCCTGACCCTGAAACAGTAATCAGATACTCTAGGATACCCTGACCCTGAAACAGTAATCAGATACCCTAGCATACCCTGACCCTGAAACAGTAATCAGATACTCTAGGACACCCTAACCCTGAAACAGTTATCAGATACTCTAGAATACCCTGACCCTGAAACAATAATCAGATACTCTAGGATACCCATGCCTGAAACAGTAATAATTAGCATTCACACTGACATCACACTGACAACAGTCTGTTTGGGTTTTTTGGGTGGTGGCTCCGCCTCCAGCTGAGGAAGAGGAGCTCCTGCTCTTCATCACCTTTAGTTACAGCAGTTTCTTTGTCTTCATCAGAGCGGTACTTCGTCCCTGTCAGCTGCTTCCTGCTCTTTAACCTGTGTGACTGGGGTGGGCGGAGCTTAACAGCCATCTGTATGTGGGTGAGTTTATCATCATTAGCTGGAACTTCCTGTGTCCATTGTTTGTCGTCTCATCTTTGTCCCCGTCTTCATGATGTTTAAACTCGATGTCAGACGTCTCTGATGTTTCAAGATGTTTTTGTGAAGTTTTAATCACGCATCAATTTTTGGTTCTGTCTCCAGCCCAGGAAGGACAGTCTGCTACTTCCTGTGTCCATTGTTTGTCGTCTCGTCTTCGTCCCTCTTTTCATGTTGTGTAACGTTCAACCTCGACTCCACCTGCCCGTCGTCTTCCATCACGACGGCTGGTTCATCTTCTTCATGATCCTCTTCGCCTTCAGTAATGGATACCTGGCGAGCCTGTGCATGTGCTTTGGTCCAAAGTAAGACACACACAAAGAACACACTGGAACACACACACACACACACACACACACACACACACACACACACACACAAAGGACACACTGGAACACATACAGATGCTATGGGGGGGGATAAAATTCAGGAACATTTTGTTGAATTTAAAATAAATTCACACTGATCATTATTAACTCTCTCATTATTATTTGTGAAGAACAGGGTGAATGTCTCGGAGCTTTCAACTTCTGCATTCAAACTTTTTACACTTCGTCTGGATTCTGACAACATTTAACATTTTATGGAAAAAGTTCAGAAACAATCTGATAAACATGAAAATAAAAAACATGAAACATGAATTATTGTTTCACCTGTTAAACTTTATAAAAACTGTTAAATGAAAGCATGAATTATTGTTTCACCTGTTAAACTTTATAATAACTGTCAAATGAAAGCATGAATTATTGTTTCACCTGTTAAACTTTATAATAACTGTTAAAAATCTTGTTTGTTGTTTTTGTTTGTTTTTAGGAACGTTCTTCCTCATGAATCAGAATCAGCTGGAGCCATCATGGCCTTCTTTCTGTCTCTGGGTTTGGCTTCAGGAGCTGCTCTGTCCTTCCTCCTCAGAGCACTGGTTTAACTGGGAAACTATGTCATTATCACTGGTTTAACTGTGACACTATGTCTATGTCATTGGTTTAACAGGGACATTATGTCTTAATCACTGGTTTAACTGAGACACTATGTCTTCATCATTGGTTTAACTGGGACACAACGTCTTCATCACTGTTTTAACTGAGACTATGTTTTCATCACTGGACTAACTGGAACACTATGTCTTTATCACTGGTTTAACTAGGAGACTACATCTTCAGCACTGGTTTAACTGGAACACTACATCTTCAGCACTGGTTTAACTGGGACACTATGTCTTCATCATTGCTTTAACTGAGACACCACATTTTCATCACTGGTTTAACTGGAACACTACATCTTCACTACTGGCTTAACTGAGACACTATGTCTTCATCACTGGACTAACTGGAACACTATGTCTTTATCACTGGTTTAACTAGGAGACTACATCTTCAGCACTGGTTTAACTGGAACACTACATCTTCACTACTGGTTTAACTGAGACACTATGTCTTCATCACTGGACTAACTGGAACACTATGTCTTCATCACTGGTGGCGTCAAATTCTGATGGTGATGTCATAGTCTGATGGTGATGTCACGGTTTGATGCCGATGTCACAGTCTGATGGTGGTGTCATAGTCTGGAATATTCATGATCATGGAAACATTATGTCTGTAAAGGTCACTTGAAGTCTGTCAGTCCTGAAATCTGTCCCCGCAGGAGGACTGTAGTGGACAGATTCAAGATTCAAGATTCAAAGTGTTTATTGTCATATGCACAGTGAGAAAACACGTTTCTCTGTACAATGAAATTCTTCCTTTGCTGACAGCAATGAATGCCAGAAATAATAACTAAATCCACACTCAATTATGAATAGATAAAAAAGTAAACAATATAGATGAAAATTTTTAAAGGAATATACACACAAAAGGATTGAAAATTTTTTTTTTTTTTTTTTTTTTTTTACAAAAGATAAATTAAGGCAGCAAGAAAGCAAGAAACTGTAGTGCAAACACTGTATGTGCAAAAAGTCGTGCAGACAGACAGGACGTGTGTTCCTAATAAAGTGGACACTAAGTGTATACAAATTTTCTTTTGGGGTATCTGAGGAACAGCTGACTTGGACACACAGATAATCTTTTTCATGTTGTCACTTTAATTGTGATGCTTTTATTTTGAAAGGCATAACAGGAAACTGTTGTGGATAAATTAAAGGTCTGTTTGTGACGGTGGTGTCAAATCTCAGAGATAAAAATAAACCAGTGGAGAGTTTGAGGTGGACGGAAATGTTTCTGTCTCTGCTTTGATTTTGTCTCTTTAATGCTGTCATGTCTGAAAACAAACTGACTTCAGTGGATTTTGAGATTTTTGGGAACGTGCAGGGTAGGTCACATGTCACATGGATGTTAGTGTATGTGTGAAGTCATTTAATAAACTAACAGATGTGCGAAATTTTGTTTGTCGATTGTCTCAAATATTTCTATTGTGTTGTATGAAAACATTTTTGATTTTCATTACCTTAAAGAAAAATGACATAACTGCAGTTTTGTTGTTTATCATTTAGGAAAATATATTTTAATATTATTTGAATGAACTGTACATTATTATAATTATTTCATGTTTATTATAACTAATGAGCTGTTTGTCTGATTTCAGGTGTTTGCTTCAGAATGGTGAGTTTCATGTTCAAATATTGATATTGACATTATTGTTATAATGAAGTGAGAATTATATTTTATTAATAATTTTAATTCTAATTAATAATAACAATAATTTTTAATTAGATTATTGTAATTGTTACCTTTTATTGATATAATGGAAATAATGGAAATAAATGTATCATTATGATTATTATCATTATTATTAAGATCATGACAATAACAGTAACAATTATAATAATCATAAATTAATGGGTGCAGTCATGATGCTGTTTGACACTGATTCACTTTAACATCAAGAGTTTGTTTCATTTCATGATTGATGGATGGATGAATGTGTGTGTGTGCTTGCACAGGGTGTGTTTGAGATACATCAGTGCAATGATACTGTCGTAGCACTTGTAGTTTGTGTGTGTTGTTCCCGTGTGTTACTTCCTGCTTTCAGGTCCTGACATAGGCTAACCCCCACAGGGTGAAAAGAGGAGTTGAGTGCATAAGTCTCCTTCTGCCAGTACATTGCATCTCCACCACCAAGTCCCTATCGGCACCTCCTCGTGGACCTTGCAATCCCAGGCTAAACTGTAGGGGATCTCAGAGTAGCGGTAGGCCCCAGAGACACCACGTGCAGGCCCATCGGCATGTGAACACACCCTAGTGCCAGTCAACCACTGTCCCAGCTGTGGGCAAATACCATGGACAGATAGAGCTCATCAGCCATGGAAGGTACCCTATGAAGGAGAAAGTCACTGTATTGCTCCTGCATACGGTTTGCATACAGTTGCCACCTCACTCAGAATTGTAAAGCCTGACAATGGAGCCTACAGTCATCTCAAATGTTATACTTTCAGTGGTGGGAGTCTGCAGGAAGGAAGACAGTGGTGTTGGTTGATCTCTTGGTGGACAGCATGATGATTGGACCCCAAACCCAGAAGAGAGGATCCAGTCTGACTACGGCACATCTTCCAATGCATGCTTGCATTGTAAGAGGGAACCTTATGCACAAACACAGTGAGAGAAGAAGCGAGGTTGGTGGGCAAAAAGACCATTGACTTGCGACTCTCAAGTTTTATGTATCAGGGTGTGACTGAGCCTGAGAGTCCTCATGCCCAGCCCGAGGACCTGATATGAGTGGAAAGTGTTCTCAGTATGTCCTGACCTCCAAGCCAGGTACACATTGGCGGTGAGATATTGTGTTTAGGTGCTGGGTGTGGAGGAGGAGCCTAAAACAATGTACAGGTGGATGTCACTCTGAACATGGAGGCAAGTAGGATATGTCTGCCAGTGACAGAGAGACTGTCCAGGCATCTGAAGGTCATGGCGATGTGCGGAAAAGTGGAGGAAGTGTGCCAAAAACTCAATCATGAGCATGCTACAGAAAACTGGGGCATATTGAATGAGACCAACAGCTTTTATTCAATACATATGACAAAATCAAAGGGGAGGAGCTGGTAACCATGGTTACAGCTTGTCTGGTCACCATGATCACACATGGACAGTGTGTAAATGACCATCAAAAGGCTGCTGTTACTCATAATCACACGCCACACACACAGCAGCGCAGCACAGCAGACACACTTAGTTGGAACGGAGCCTGTGTTGCGTTCAGTCGTTGTCATGTAAATAACAAATTCCAGCACTTGAACAGGCCATAGCACAACACAGCAGCATGTCAAGTGGGCTGAACCAGAGCAACATTTCTGATTTGTTATCCACACTCGGGCCCACAATAGACCAGATGACGAGGTTCAGAGCCAAAATAAGTCTACGTCTGACAAATTATCAAACTCTTGAAAAATGAAAAGTGAAAAATAAACATTTTTGCTGTCTGAATTTATCGGAATTGAAAAACAATGCTTACTGTGTCAAATATTGCTATTTGATAAAAATGCGATTAATTGCGATTAATTAATTTCAAAGCCTTTAATTACTTAATTCATTTTTTTAATTGTGTCCCACCACTAGTTAAAAACTGAGTAGTGGGTGGCACCTTATATGGTAGCCTTGGCCATGAGTGTATGAATGTATGTGTGAATGGGTGAATGTGTAATGGCAATGGGTGAATGTAATGGGTTATAGTGTAAAAAGTGCTTTGAGACACAACTTCAGTTTAGAAAGCTGATATTGTAGTTCGTTGTATTATGTGCGCTTTTTCTAATATACATCTTTACTAACCAAAGATCAAAACATGATATGTGATGATGTGAATCTGTCTGTCAGTACACAGAGGATCATGGCCTGAGTCTGGGACTGAGCGGCTGGGTGAAGAACACCAGACAGGGTACTGTGATTGGTCAAATCCAAGGACCTCGGGACAAAGTCAATGACATGTAAGTCCAAACTGCAATCCAAAATCCAGAAATAAAATTGGCATTGTGTGTTTCTGAAATGTTACATTTGCATGTTGCAGAAAAAAGCCTCACATTTCAACAGTGCAGTGGTGATCATACTCCTCATTTATCAAGCTTGCGTGGAAACAGGTGCAGATCTGGGTGCAGGATTGATCGTACGATTGGACCCAGGTGTGATTTATGAAAGGGTTTGTATCTGACCAATTCGAGCGTATGAATGATCAGGTCTTGATAAATATGGCGGCTGAATCCAATCGTCATTTACATGTTACGCCCTTAAATATTCATGCTTTAAGAAGCCTCGCCCAGTGAGGTCAGCATGACCAAGAGAATTTTGAAGAAGAAGTGAAACTTTTCCGAAGTGGAAATCGAAACCCTTTTGTTGGAGGTGGAGAGAAATAAAGAAGTTCTTTTTGGTAGCCTTAAATCGGGTATTAAAAGTGACCAGAAAAACGTCATTTTGAGAAGGATAACTGATGCCATTAACAGCGTTGCCGTTGACACCTGGACTCCAGCTGAGGTTTGAATTAAATTTTTAATATAACACGTCTAAAGACAATTAAAAAAAAAAAAAAAGTAGGCCATAGGCTATATTTTTAATCTCGTGATTTTTATTTTAAGTTGATCCAAGTGACTGTTCTTTACATTTAGGTCAAGAAAACATGGTCAGACTTAAAGCTGGCCACGAAAAAGCGTGTTGCTGCCCTTAGGTGCAACATCCTTCAGACAGGAGGACAGCCGGACCCCAGCCAGGATTTGACGGGGACGGAGGAATGAATTTCTTGGTTAATTGGGTAGGAATCCATCTCTGGCATCCCGGGTGGTGCAGACACCGACGTGGTAAATAACAACCCCCTTTTTCTTGCATTGTTAAATCCGACCGTTAATTTCACACTGGCACACAATTGTCATAAATAATTAGGCTTACACGTGTTACACAGGTGCACATTTTTATTGTTTGTGAATGTTAGAGAGCCAGGTGCCAGCGGCACAGCGTCCAGCCTGTCCAGATCCCCGACACAAGGCCCCAGCAGCTGGTCCAGGTCCCCTCAGCCAGGCACCAGCGGCATGGTGTCAAGCTGGTCCAGGTCCTCTGAGAGCAGCCCCACCGAGCCAGGTGAGCCAGACGCACCAAGCCAGGCCGAGGACGTGTGTGCACCGTCTGCACCCCGTGCTGGGCCACCACCACCAAGACCTGCTGTAGCAGTGGTCACAGCGGAGGTCCTGGAGAGACAGACAGAGATCGTTAATTTATTGGCCTCACTTGTGCCCCAACTTGAGGCAATAAACAACAAGTTGCTGCAAATAAATGACACCTTGAAGAGACGTGAATAAAAAAAATTGTAAACCCACTTAACGTTGTTATGTCAATTGTCTGTATTGAATATCCCTGTATCCTTGCAGTACGCAAGCATGTGTTGAAGATGCTGTTATGTTAAAACCACATGTTAGTACAAGAGAAAATTGGTATAGGATTCCTAGTTTATCCACTTAAAACTTCCTTTAGTTTATTGCAGAGCCCAAGTTACTAATTTGAAATTTAGAGCACTTGCACAACTTAAGATAGGCCAACTTTACATTTTAGAAGCAACGAATGATGTCCTGTCTCCTCTGTACAGCCCCCAGCGGAGGCTGTGCTGGACACGGTTCCTTGCGCATGGGTTTGTCAGGCTGCTCCGGCACATCCAGAGGCACACCATGATGAAGGGCAATATTATGCAGAATTGCACATGCTACAATGATATCGCACTCTTTCTCCGGGGTGTACAATAGCGTTCCCCCCGCTGCTCCAAGACAGAGCCACCTGCCTTTTAGTAGCCCGAAGCAGCGCTCCACAGTTACCCGTGTGTGTATGTGTGCACTGTTAAAACTGCGCTCCTGCTCCGTGGTAGGTTGTGCCAGCGGGGTTATCAGATACTCTGAGAGCGGATAACTATTGTCACCTAAAACAAGACCCAAACCACAATTTTAATAATTTAAATTCTTTGCTTAGATTAGTTTAACGCAGTTCAGGTATACTTACCGAGGGGATGACTCCGGCCCTGCAGTGCGCCCTCCTGTAGCTGTACGCCCACGCTACTGTGCTGGAAAATAAAGGACTCGTGCATCCCTCCCCACCACCTGGCTACCACGTTTAACAGTGATAGCCTGGCATCACAAATAACATTTATCGAGTGGTAATTTTTGCGATTGATGTATGCATAATCATTAGCGGATGGTGGCTTCAGACGCACATGGGTGCAATCAATCGCTCCAATTACATTTGGAAACCCAGCCATCTCATAAAATTCCCTCTTAATCACAGATTGCTGGGCATCAGCATAGGGGAACTGAATATATCTCCGAGAGAGGGACTTAATTGCTGCCAACACTGCTGGCGTCATCCTGCTGATGGTGGGTTGTGAGACCCCAGCCCTGTCCCCGATCTCCCGCTGAAAGGTCCTAACCCTAACCCTGGCCAAGAACCCCAGTGTGGCAAGCACCTGCAGCAGCACAG
Organism: Cephalopholis sonnerati; assembly: GCA_019142605.1. NCBI lineage: Eukaryota > Metazoa > Chordata > Actinopteri > Perciformes > Serranidae > Cephalopholis > Cephalopholis sonnerati. The sequence continues at coordinate 48,742,393 of JAGQAX010000003.1, forward strand.
GTAATGCATTGTCTGCGTGGTTCCCCTCTTTAACTGGGCTTCTAAATTGTGGCATAAATCTAGGAGGATGTGACTTGGGAGCCGAAAGCGACTAATTAGCCACTCATCACTCTCCATGAGGAGATCCCTGCAGTCCCTAAAGACACGCTCACGTCTCACCCGCACATACTGCTCTTCCAACAGAAGTAAATTTGCCATTGTCAAGATTTGATTACTGTCATAGCTCTTGTTTAAATATGGGAGTGGATGGATGTTGGACCAACCACAGTGCATATCAATCATCTTACCAGATGTTTTCTATCGCTTGTTAAATTGTGTCCCACCCAGGCGATCAAAAACACCAGAAAAAACAATTAGAGAATTTTGCCAAGATCGTTTAGTATTTATTATTATCTCAAATTTTAGTTAACCCTTTAATAATTTGTAGGCTATCTATCAGGTGAAATGCATTGTATTTGTCATGTTTAGGCTATTTAGCCATTCATATTTTTCCCTTTCTAAAATGATGTTTGTGTGTATTGGAGTGCACAAGAGGTAGCCTATCAGTAAGGACGCATTTTATTCTATTTTAGTTCGTTTAATTTTTGTTGATTTGTTTTTACTTTATTTTATTTCATTTTGTTTTTTTCATTTTGAGATCCCCTTTTAGCCTATTCATTTTTTTTTTTATTTTGTAAATGATTTAATTGTGGTACTGAATATGTGGCTGCTTATGCTTAGTTGACAGGTTTGTAGTTTGTTTAATAATTATTATCAGTCTCAGCCAGCTGTATGTCCTGTGCACTCCGCTGTGCACCACATATACACTGATTCAAAGTTGCGTACACAAGCTCGGACCAGACGTGAGATTTGTATGCTCGTATACGCTCATGTTCAAATTGATTAATGCCAAAGTTTGCGTGGAAATGATGGTACGCCCATTTTTCGGTCGTATGTAAGCTTGATAAATGAGGGCCCATGTGTTTAGGTTTTGGCACATGGTCATGATTAGGAAAAGATAATGTTTGGCTTAAAATATACAGTTTTGGTGGCACAGTCTGGGCAGGAAAAACAGAGGCACACTACAGCACATGCAAGTGGCTTTAAAGTTTTCCAGGTTGGGTGTAAAAGACTTCATCATGACAGCCAGGTTTCAGTGAGGCTGAGTAAATCAATATGATTATCAGATATTAATTGGTTCACTAACACTGCTTTGGAAGATAAAGATCTGACATTTAATAAACCACATTTAATTCTCCTGTTTTGTCTTTCTGTCACGGAAGAGGTTCTAATTTTTATCAGGTTGTTATGTACAACTCCTCTTTGTTTGACTTTATATTTTAATAATTTAGGAGGTCGGGGGACAGACACTGTTTGTATGACACTATGGGTGGGTGACTGCTCTAGAAGCTCAGAGAAGTGTTTTACACTGCGACTCTGATTCCTGGTCTGAACTCTGTGTTGTCATGGTTTTAGATCACTAATAAACTTGTCCAGGTTTCTAGATATGAGAGCGGCTCCATCCAAAGTGGGATGAATGCCATCTCTCCTATCAGACCAGGTTTTCCCCAGAAGGTTTTGCAATTATTAACGAAGCCCACATCGTTTGCTGGACACCACCTGGACAGCCAGCGATTGAATGATGACATGTGGCTAAACACATCATCAGTGGTCAGATTTGGCAGGGATCCAGAGAAAACAGTCGACATAGTGTTAGCGTACTGACACACCGAGTCAACATTAATTTTAGTGACCTCCGATTGGCGTAACCGGGTGTCATTAACGCTGACGTGAATAACAATGTTACTAAATCTGCGTTTAGCCTCAGCCAGCAGTTTTAAATTTGAGTCAATGTCGCCCCCTCTGGCCCCAGGGATACATTGGCATATGGTTGCTGGTGTCGCTAAATTCACGGTTCTCAGAATAGAGCTGCCAATGACCAGAGTTTTCTGCTCAGTGGGTGTGTGACTGAGTGGGGAGTAATGGTTGGAAATGTGAACAGGCTGGTGGTGAGCCGTGGGTTTTGGCTTATGTGGTGAGAGGAAAGGGAATCTACAAGGCTGTGACAATGCCAGCTATGGGAATTTCACCCCCAGGAAAATCTAAGCTAAGACAAGATAAGATATTCATTCATTGGTCCCACAGTGGGGAAATTTCCAGTTTTTAAGTTTTCTTTTAAGTTTTTAAGAAGTAAAGTACCACAGTTTAAAAAATATACGACAGGGCAGGGGCTGTTTTCAATTTAAAAAGAAGGTGAAAAAGATAAGTCAAATGTAATATACTATTACCATCAATTAAAAATAGTACCAGGCAGGGAAGGGGTGTGAGGGCAGGGCTGGGGCTAAGTAGGTGGCAGGGGCAAACCAAAGAGGGTGCAAAATTATACACCTGTGACACTGCAGTAACTCAGTCACACACACACACACACACACACACACACACACACACACATAGACAACCAAAGAAAATAGTGAAGAGAACCACCACTGGTGACTGAACTGCAACTGCGGACCCACAGCACCTGACCAGAGACAAAAACAAAAGAGAAGAGTTCAAACATGCCAAAGTGTTATATGAACTGGTGTGGACAAATGCAAGTAATTAAGTCAAGGAAACAAAATAAGCAAAGAACTAAACAACTGCTTAATCATAAGAAACAAAATATATATTAAGTAATTGTAAAATTCAACACAAATGAAATTTTTCAAAACAGTGGAATGTCGTTTAAGGGTGGTGTGACAGCTCTAAGCCGCTTTGTATTAGGAAATTCTGAAGAGCCAGATTGGTGAGCCCAACCAGTAAATCAAAAGTGCATATGAACACATTTTATCTGTGTGAAGACAGTGGACAGACTTCTAAGTGACGAGTTGATGTCTGAGACCAATTACAGCTTGTTTCTTTTTCTTGTGCTGTTCAGGAAAGCCTGGCTGAGGAGCGTCGGAAGTCCAAGCTCTCGAATTGATCGGGCTGTTTACTCAAATCAGAGAGACATTCCTAAACTTGAGATCCATGGCTTCTGTACCCGCTACTGAGCATGCTCAGACCTGTCTGGCTTCACATCATGCTTAACCATTGAGATACGTAAAAATAAAGTGTACACTGGAAAAAGTAAATCTGAGAATATGTAATTGTAACTTAATTAAGCCTGTGATAATATCAATAAAAAACAAAGTTTGTCTCTTGACATGAATACATCATATTGTGAGTTAGTCTACATTTGTTTAAAACACAAGTCATTTTTAATGTTTCACTCAATAAACTGTATGTAAATGGCTCAACAAAGCTTCTTATGCAGACCCACACAACAAAGAATTTGCTCGTTATATTTACTATGCTGCAACTATGTCTTGTGTGGTGCAATCTGTGTAGTCCAAACCACCCCAGCAAGGAGAAAAGCTTGAGAACATGGGAGAGTAAAGTTGAAGGTGAGTATGAAGTTAATGTTAGTGACATCGTTGGTTAAATACTACAGTCTTTGAGGTTTTATATCATTGTAGAAATTAAGAAGTCAATTGGAGGCTCTTGGTGTAATTTGGAATTAACAATAGCATTCATTCATTTATAGTAAGTGGCTTCAAGAGACTTCTTGTGAAATTTTAAAGTAATGAAGCTGATGTTTGCAAGTGGATGTAATTGAAAGTAAGCAGGGATGTGTTTTTTTTGGTCCACGTAATGTTAATCAGATCCGTCGGGTGCCATGGTTTTGCCAGCATTTAGAACACATGTTAGCTGTTAGTGAGGGGTTTAGCTGAAAATTGGCTGTAAATAAGCATGTGTGTGTTTGGGTGGCCATGCTTGTGAGTTATGATGTGGAGTTTAGGTTAGGGATTGGGGACTGAGATCCCCTCTCCTGATAAGGAGAGGAGATGGTGCACTGTCCACCCTCCCAGGGCACCTCTGGCCATGCCAACTCCCCCCAAAAAAGTACTACCCAGAGGTGGTGGGTTGTCAAAAAATTAGACCTTTAATGGCCGAAAATATCAAAGGTTGGGCCGCGCAACGTTTTGGCTTTCTTCAGTTTTCCTCAGGTGCGCCGACCTTGAAATATTGTGCCTGTCTTGGCTTTCATACTGTCCCTTCTGTCTTTCCCTTCCTTTTTTCTTTCTACCCTTCCTTCTCCTTTCCCTTCTCTTCACAACTGCCTTCCTGTCTTGTGCTGTCTCCTATTTATATGTTCGTGGGCGTGGCCTAATTTGGATCTGTGTTTTGTCTTGTTTGAGTTTTATGTACTTTCTCCTCTTTTGAGTTTTGTCTTATTTCTCTTCTTTTGAGATTATATTTTCTCCTTTTGAGTATTATCTTTTTGTCTTCTTGTGAGTTTTATCTCACTTGTCTTCTGTTATTAAGTTTTCTTAATTTCCATGTTTATATTTCATCTCTAATACATTTTCTGTCTTTATATTTTTCCTGTAATTGTTGTTTAATTCTTTCTGTCTTAAAGCTGCAGTCGGTAGAAAGCCAGAAAACGGTTGATTTCTGAGTTTCATCTCAGATAGGTTTCGTTTCTCTCTGCCCTGAGCCCCTCCTACCAGACGAGCACGCGCACACAGCATTTTTTCAACTGAGTCGCTATCGAGCCGCTGCTAAGCCGCTGCTCGATTTCACGGTCCACTGAGGACAATTTCGAATAATGTCTGAGTCACAGGTAAGAAAAACTTATTTTGCAATCTACGTAAAGCTAATTTGAATAACTCTGAGCATATGAACGAACAGCAAATACTATTTATGCTAGTGTAAAATACTGATTGACTGAAGAATACAAAAGCTAATAGTGTTGGCGACAGCAGTCGCTCAATATAACGTTAGATAAGAAATAGCCTGCTAATTGTAGTGTCTTGTTTAGTGTGCGATTAGCATAGACACACGTTTGAAATCTTGAAACGCTGCTCTGATGATTTTCGTAATCTGAAAATGTTTTACCTAACACTTGTTACGTCATTATTACTAACAGAGCAGTTCGGATTCCAGGGATGTTTACGTCCCGGAGCAGCAGCTTACCGGTAGCTGTGTTTGTCATCTGCTCTCATGAAATCTAACTACACACAACTGTTAACGCAACACA
>JAGQAX010000004.1:600000-787500 GCA_019142605.1 Cephalopholis sonnerati
AGCGTGACATTTCTCATCCAAGTTGAGGTGGTAGGTTCCAGCGTGCCCCTCGTGATCGACGTCCCAGAGAGGCAAGTTGTAGAGTTTGTAATGATGTAAGTCACACCACTGTTTCTCATTGCATGTCTGACAGACTGTGTTTTGCCTGCCTCGCCCCTGGCCACACCAAACTGAACTGCCCTGCTAATGAGTCCCCCCAATCTCAGTCTGAGGGAAACTAGCCAACCTGTATTCGGAGGGAGGCAGTACGGGTCACACCACAAACTCCCAAAATGATGACATGTCTGATGCAGAGACTGTTTACACATTTGTGAGGGACTCATGTAATGATTCAGAGGTTGTTGTTTATCAGAATATTCACAGAGTTGGCAGCAGTGACAGTCTCTTCTACACAACTGTTGACGTGGGTGGGACGATGAAAATGGGTGGAATGTTGAACAGTGGTTTAATGGCCTGCAGCATCAGTGAGACAGCTGAATTGGAGCTGAGAGAGGCTGGAGTGATAACGGACCAAAACCTGATTGATGCAAATGTGGTCCTTGTTGGATGTGGCGGACTTCGTATAAAGCCAAAGTGTGCTTTTGATGTACAGATGGAAGTGTACGGCTGTAAAATGTTAGTCCCCACACTTGTCATTCCAGGACAACATGATGACTTGATACTGGGAACCAACGTCATAAAACACGTCCTGCATCAGTCCAAGCTATGTGAGTCCTACTGGAAGACAGTGTCCAGCCCCTACCCGACTGGAGACCCAGAAACTGAACATTTCCTGTCCATGCTGTCTGGTTTGAACCCCTGGAAAGGTGAGGACCTTCCTGACAAGGTTGGCACAGTCAGATGTAACTCAGCTACTTACCTTGAGCCTGGCCGTGAATACCTCATCTGGGGAAAATTGCCCAAAAACACTGCTGTTTCTGCAGGTAGCGCCATCATGACAGAGCCCACATCATCACGCTCAGCTCCCAGAGGTGTTTTGGTTGCGAAGATTGTTACAACATTGTGGGGAGACAGATGGGTTCCACTAAAGCTCATCAATACCTCTAACAAGCCTGTGCTGTTGAGGCGCAATGCAAAGCTGGCTGATGTCTACCCTGTTGTAGCACTTCAGGACATGGATGTTGCTGTGCATTCTGAGACTCCCATTGCTGCCTGTGCTCAATCAGCTGTGCCACCTACTGAGGATGCGGGGTCTGCTACTGACAGGCTCGGGTCAGTTGGGCTTGACGGTGTTGATATTGGGTCATGTGAGGTGTCGGAAAATTACAAGAGGAGAATGGCTGACCTTGTTCTGCAGTATGAGTATGTCTTTTCGCGCCACCATCTTGACTGTGGAGAAGCAAAGGGCTTCGTACGCCGCGTACACCTGTCAGACAACAGACCTTTCAGGCTCCCATACAGGCAGCTGGCCTCCACACGCAGCCGGCCTCCTCACGCAGCTGACATCCACACTCAGCCAACCTCCACACGCAGCCAATCTCCATCCTGAACCAGGGCTTCATTCTGCCTCCAGCCTGTCAACAGCCCCGGTGCACCCGGATCCCTTACGGCGAGAGAGTCGGCAGTTCAAGCCATCCGATCAACAGCCGCCTTCAGTGTTTAAGTAAAGTGTATCTCATATGATCTGTCTTCTAATCCATTCAGTGCTGCAGACAAATATTATCTTGCATCATAATGTGAAATTATTTATTTCATTCTCCTGTCACCCCCCGTTTCAATGGGAAAACAATTACCATAATATCGTAATAGCGACGGGCCTCAATTCATTGGGTTTCATCAAGGTAAGCATATTAATCACGCACATTATGCCCTCTGCTTCACAGTGGTATTCGCTCATTTCAAGAAAAGCAAATTGTTCTCTTCATCTCCATACATAAAAATAAATAAATTCACTTACTCATCATGCTGTTATCTTACTACACTTCCTGTATCATTTCAAATTAAAAGCTCCTAGCGATTTCTGCGGTGGTGTTTTATAGGTGACCGCCATAGAATATACTATTATCTAGCACAAACACTTAAAAACACACTCATTTATAGTACTCGTATTAACTCACATTCCTCTTCTTTCAGGAAACTCAGTGTAGTTTGCATGCGTGTCTATGTATCTGCTCCCACATCAGCTGTTCATCAGGTGGCAGTTCTTTAATTCTGCTTTAGGTATTTCCGGTGTCGACGCGAGTGGCAGCCCTTTCAGTAGCTCCGTATGTCTGTTGTGTGTTCTCTACGTCTTTTAAGTTTTTAGACACCGTGTGTATGTTTTTTACTCCATCCTATGGATACAACTCTTTCTGTGCAACGTAATGGAAGTGGCAAAGTTATTTACTCCAGAGAACAGCTGCTTGCAGTGCCAAAAAAACGCCGGCGGTGTTTGCCCAAATGTACCAGAGGAGTTGTGGCACTACTGCGGCTACAGAGCCGGTGCTAAGGTCTGAGCTAGGTGCCTGGTGAAGCGATGGAAGTACAAGCCCTCCATTCCAGTCAACAAGACTGATGAGCTGGTGGTGCTGGTAAAGAATGAGAGGACCTACCAAGAGTGTAGTTCGCTGTGGTTCACTGAGATGTGGCTAACTGGCAACATGCCAAATGCTAACGTGGATCTACCAGGATTTACTACCATTCGGGTCGACAGAGACTGCAAACTTTCTAAGTGCAGGGGTGGGGGCTTTGTACTCTTCATCCACAACAGGGTGTAACCTTGGGCATGTTAATGTTAATAATATTATATGCTGCAAAGACATTGAGCTGCTAGCAGTAAGTCTGAGGCCGTACTATATGCCGAGGGAGTTCTCGCACGCCATTGTTCTGTGTGTTTACATCCCCCCACGAGCACTTGCTGAGACTGCCTGGGACATCATCCATTCCACTGTTGCAAGACTCCAAACGCAACACACCAAAGCTTTCTTTGCAATCTCAGGGATTTCAACCATGTCACACTGGATTCAACCCTTTCTGACTTTTATCAGTTCGTGGACTGTCCAACTAGGAAAAACAGGACAATAGACCTCATGTATACCAATATGAGGAATGCTTACTGTGTTACCATCCTCCTCCCACTGGGGAGATCAGACCACAACCTCATACTTCTGGAGCCAAAATACAAGCCAAAAGTGCAGAGGCAACCCATAACCATGCGCATTTTCAGAAAGTGGACTCCTGAGGCAGAGGAGGCCCTGAGGGACTGTTTTGACTCTACAGACTGGAGTGTGTTGCAGAGTGCCCATGTAGAGGATATTGAGGAAGTCACACAGTGCACAGCTGACTACCTAAACTTTTGCATGGATGTTGTGGTTTGCATGGACGTTGTGTATGCTGCTCTCCTAATAGTAAACCTTGGATTACCATCGACGTCAAGGCTCTCTTAATAATAAGAAGAAGGCATTCAAGGAGGGGCACCAGTTGGAGCTGAAGCGTGTGCAGCGGGAACTCAAGGCCATGCTAAGGGAGGCAAAGGAGTCATACAGACTGAAGGTGGAGAGGAAGCTGCAGGAAAACAACTTAAGAGAGGAATGGGATGGCATGAAGACAATCACTGGCTGCAAGAAGAGAATCAGCACAGCTGATGGTGGAGTAGTGAGCTAACCAGTTTAATCACTTCTACAATAGATTTGATACTGCTGCTACTCCAGCTGCCTCGGCCACCACAGTAATCACCCCATCTCCTCCCTCAGCTCCATCTCCCCGTCTCAGTGAACTGCACTGTTAACTGCATCACCACCAACCCTTCCCCTTCCCCGCTGGTCACTGGCTACTGTTCTCACCCCTCTTCCCTTCATCACAGACAACAGTAGGGGCCTCCCCACTCCCTACCATCACTGCAGACCAGGTGAGAGGTGAATTGAAGCGACTGCTACCCAGGAAAGCAGCTGGCCCAGACAGAGTATGTCCTAAGATACTCAAGGCTTGTGCTGTGGAACTGGGCCAGCCACTTCAACATGTCTTCAACCTGCGACTGGGGAGGGTGTCTATACAATGGAAGACATCATGCTTGATTCCTGTCCCCAACAAAGCGCACTCCAGGGAGTTGAATGATTTTAGGCCTATTGCCCTCACGTCACACATTGCGAAGACCCTGGAGCGGCTACTTAGGCCCCAGCTCCGCCATGCACTTGACCTGCTGCAGTTCACATACCAGGAGAAGGTGGGAGTGTTCTCTATCTGCTACACAGGACATACTCTCACCTGGATGAGGGGAAAGGTGCTGTGAGAATCATGTTTTTTTATTTCTCCAGCACCTTCAACACCATACAACCCATCTTACTGAGAGACAGTCTGTTGCGGATGAGAGTGGATGCACACCTGGTGTCCCTATTCACAGACTATCTCACAGGAAGACCCCAGTTCATCAGACTCGGGGACTGCACATCTGAGATGGTGGTCAGCAGCACTGCCGCACCCCAGGGAACAGTGCTCTTCCCTGTCCTGTTCACCCTCTATACATCAGACTCCGAGTACAACTCTGAATCATTCCACATGCAGAAATTTTCTGACGACACTGCAATAGTGGGATGCATCAGGGATGGACAGGAGGGTGAGTACAGAAACCTGGTAGAGGACTTTGTTGGCTGGTGCAAGACAAACCACCTGCAGCTGAATACCACCAAGACGAAGGAGATGGTGGTTGATTTTCAGACTCCAGTCACTGGCGTGCTCCACAGGCAGACTAAGGAGGTCCTTTGCTCCCAGGGCCATACAACTTTTCAACGCCACCCTAAAGGAGAGAAGTGCAATGGACCTCTCGGCATGACCAAGCCCTGTCATGCCCTACTCTGCCCTTACCACAGCACACAGCCTCCATCAAGGCCCTTAATCTTTAATGGCTATATTAGCCCACAACACACAGCCCTTTTTTTAGTTTTTCTAGCTCTCAACTCCTTAGGGGCCGTGATCCTCGTGTGTGTTTTTATTGTGTTTTATTGTGTTTTACTGTGTTTTTAGTATGCTTTAATTATTATGCTGGATGTTGTCATTCTGGTAGTTTGTCATTCCGTTTCTGATGCAGTTTTTTGCACTTGGCATTACTTAATTTTTGCGCTCCAAACATTGTTCACAGCCATCTAGATTCAATAGTATCCCTAGCACTATACAGATGCAGCCACTTCAAATTTCCATCTGGTCCGTGGTGGAGCCGTGACCGATCCGTGACTGATCTGTGACGGGTCCTTGCCGTAACCTGGCCAGGCTCGTAGATTCCCCGCGATGACGTAGAGAATACGAGGCCGGCTAGTAACGCCCCTAAGTTTAATTTGTAGAAACCAGTTGCAATGGTCTGTCTATCCACCAGGAGGAGCAGTCTCTCTGAGAGAGAGAGAGAGAGAGAGAGAGAGAGAGAGAGAGAGAGATTGCTGTTAGACCACCCCACTCTGTGTACACAATGTACGAGGATTTTTTTTTTTTTACCTTTTCAAAGACTTCATGCTTTTATGCTTTTCAAAGACTACATGTCAACAAATATGGACTGAAACAGAATCTTTCATTAAATAAAAACAGCCTGTGAATATTGGAAATTATTACATAGATCTTTTCTTTTTTTAATTATTATTTTGACATTTGGACTGCATAGCGCTCTGCACATGCACACAGCAGGGCTTCACCTCAGCGATCTGTCGCTGTCTGTCTAAACAGATTCATGGATAACATAATAACAATAATAATGATAGCACCAATAATGACAGCAATAAAAAGGGAAATATTGGCAAGTATCTAATGTAGTGTTTTTACAGTGTTATATATCATTGTATTGAGGGCGGACGAGAGAAGGAAAAGAAAAGAGAGAAAAGAAAGAAAAAAAAAAAAACTAGGTGAATGGTGTGTAGGTGTGTTGTGGATGGTTCACAGGCAACGAGCAGCAAAGTAGGACCACAGCTGAGATTAAGAATTCAGAGTATTGATGAATGGATTCCAGGTGATGTCAAAGTCGGAGGTTTGTGTTTTGATGGAGGCAGATAATTTTTCCATTGATATGTATTAATAAGTTCTTCCAGTTTGTAATATTGATTTTGTGTCTTGATTTCCAGTTCATGAGGATAGTTTTCTTGGCAATGGTTAGGGCTACAGAAAGTATTTTGTTGGATTTATTATTTGGGTTTAAGTTGGATAGATCTCCTAACAGGCAGAGGGACGGGGATAGTGGGATGTGGCAGCCCAACAGACGGAAGAGAGAGTCAGTAATGTCCTGCCAGAATTGTTTGACGGGTGTGCAATCCCAGGTGGCGTGCATATAAGTGTCTGTGGTGTTTAATGTACAGTGTTGACAGATGTCGGAATTTATGAAGCCCATTTGAAACATCCTTCTACCCGTGTAGTGAACTCTGTGAATGATTTTGTATTGAATGAGTTAAATGTTTATGTTGGTAGATGAGGAAAAAATATTCTTGCAGATTTGGGTCCAGAAGTCGGCGTCGGGGTCAATCTGCAGGTCTTGTTCCCATTTTTCTGAAGGGGTGGATATTGTTGAGTTGGAGGTGGATATTATCTTATAGATTTTGGATAATAGTTTTTTGGTATTGGTGATGTTGATTAGGTTTGATGCTGGCTGGAGAAGATTTAAGTTAGAGGAGTTGGTATTTATTTTGGTCTGAATGGTTGATTTGATTCAATTCAATTCAATTCAATTTTATTTATAAAGCCCAATATCACAAATCACAATTTGCCTCAGAGGGCTTTACAGCATACAACATCCCTCTGTCCATAGGACCCTCACAGCGGCTAAGGAAAAACTCCCCCAAAAAACCCCTTTAACAGGGAGAAAAAATGGTAGAAACCTCAGGAAGAGCAACTGAAGGAGGGATCCCTCTTCCAGGACGGACAGACGAGCAATAGATGTTGTACAGAACAGATCAATATAATGAATTAACAGTAATCCATATGACACAATGAGACATAAAAAGAGACAGATATTATATTAATAATATGATTATATATGTATGTGACAATAATGATATGTGTATAATAGTCCAGGTATGACTAATAGTAACAGCAGCAGTGGGAGGCATCAGGCAGGACCATGGCAGCAGCACAACCACGACACATCATCCAGGCACAGCTGCGGTATGAGTTAACCTGCGAGACAGTGGAGCACAAAGTCTCCGGAGAACAAGCCGAGTTAGTAACATGCAGTAGGCCCGGGTTAGAGAGATGCATTAACAGGACATGAATACTAGCAAGGGAGAGAGAGAGAGAGTGAGAAGGAGAGAAGGGGCTCGGTGTATTATAGGAGGTCCCCCGGCAGACTAGGCCTATGTCAGCCTAACTAGGGCCTGGTCCAAGCCTGAGCCAGCCCTAACTATAAGCTTTATCAAATAGGAAAGTCTTAAGTCTAGTCTTGAAAGTGGAGACGGTGTCTGCCTCCCGGACCGAAACAGGAAGCTGATTCCACAAAAGAGGAGCCTGATAGCTGAAGGCTCTGGCTCCTGTTCTACTTTTGGAGACTTTAGGGACCACAAGTAACCCTGCATTCTCAGAGCGCAGTGTTCTGGTGGGATAATAGGGCACTATGAGCTCTCTGAGATATGATGGAGCCTGATCATTTGGAGCTTTGTAAGTTAAGAGAAGGATTTTAAATTCAATTCTGCATTTTACAGGGAGCCAGTGCAGAGGAGCGAAAACAGGAGAAATATGATCTTATTTCTTAGTTCCTGTCAGTACATGTGCCGCCGCGTTCTGGATTAGCTGGAGAGTTTTCAGGCACTTATTAGAGCTACCTGATAATAGAGAATTACAGTAATCCAGCCTCGAGGTAACAAACGCATGGACCAATTTTTCAGCATCTTTTAGTGACAGGATAGGCTTTATTTTCGCAATATTACGCAGATGAAAAAATGCAGTCCGAGACGTTTGTTTTAAATGGGAGTTAAAAGACAAATCTTGATCAAATATTACGCCAAGGTTTCTTACGGTGATGCTAGAGCCCAGAGCAATGCCATCCAGAGAAACTCTATCATCAGATAAAGAGTTTCTGAGCTGTTTGGGGCCAAGAACAATAACTTCAGTTTTGTCTGAATTTAACATCAGGAAATTGGTGCTCATCCAGGTTTTTATATCTTTAAGGCATTTCTGAAGTTTAGTTAATTGATCCGTTTCTTCTGGTTTTATCGATAAATACAACTGTGTATCATCCGCATAGCAATGGAAATTTATGGAGTGATTTCTAATGATGTTACCTAAGGGAAGCATATATAGCGTGAATAGAATTGGTCCGAGCACTGAACCTTGAGGTACTCCAAAACAAACTTTAGTACGTGAAGATGATTCATTATGAACGTGAACAAACTGAAAGCGATCGGATAAGTACGATTTAAACCAGCTTAGTGCAGAACCTTTAAGGCCAATTGAATGTTCCAGTCTCTGTAGCAAAATTTGATGGTCAATTGTGTCAAATGTGGCACTAAGATCTAGTAAAACAAGTTCAGAGACGAGTCCTTGGTCTGAAGCAATCAGAAGATCATTTGTAATTTTAACTAGTGCTGTCTCGGTACTATGATGGGCCCTAAATCCTGACTGAAATTCCTCAAATAAATTATTATCATGGAGAAAGTCACACAGCTGGTCTGCTACTACTTTCTCAAGGATCTTTGAGAGAAAGGGAAGGTTGGATATAGGTCTGTAATTGGCTAACACCTCTGGATCAAATGTGGGCTTTTTTAACAGAGGTTTAATTACAGCTACCTGAAAAGACTATTAACGGGCTATGTACCACAAAGATATATTGATCATGTCTAGTATGCAAGTGTTAACTAAAGGTAAGACTTCCTTAAGTAGCCTAGTTGGGATGGGGTCCAATAGACACGTTGATGACTTGGATGAAGAAATCATTGAGGTCAATTGTTGAATAGAAATCAGGGAGAAGCAATCTAGATATGTATCAGCACTTATAGCTGTGTTTGAAGGCAGATTAATACTGTTAGACGGCAGGAGGTCATGAATTTTGTCTCTAATAGTTACGATTTTGTCATTAAAAAAGCTCATAAAATCATTACTGCTAAGGGCTACAGGAATACAAGGCTCAATAGAGCTGTGACTCTCTGTCAGCCTGGCTACAGTGCTGAAAAGAAACCTGGGGTTGTTCTTATTTTCTTCTATTAATGATGAGTAATAGTTTGCTCTGGCATTGCGGAGGGCTCTCCTATAAGTTTTTAAACTATCTAACCAGATTAAACGAGAATCTTCCAGTTTGGTTAATCGCCAATTCCTTTCAAATTTTCGCGACATTTGCTTTAATTTTCTGGTTTGGGAGTAATACCAGGGAGCAAACTTTATTTGCTTTGCGAACTTCTTTTTAAGAGGTGCTACAGAGTCAAGTGTTGTTCGCAGTGAGCCTGCAGCGCTATCGACGAGATTATCAATTTGGGAGACTTTAAAGTCAGTACGGGAAACCTCAGTTACAGAGGATATTAAATTTAACGCCGATGGAATCACTTCCTTAAATTTTGCTACCGCACTATCTGATAAACACCTAGTATAGTAACTGTTACTGAGTGGCGCGTAGTCAAGTAGACACAAATCAAAAGTTATTAAGTAATGATCTGATAGAGAGGGGTTCTCTGGAAAGACCATTAAGTTATCAATCTCAATTCCATACACCAGAACTAGATCGAGGGTGTGGTTAAAACGGTGAGTGGGCTTATGTACACTTTGACTGAAGCCAATGGAGTCTAATAATGTGATAAACGCAGTAGCGAGGGAGTCATTATCAACGTCCACGTGGATATTGAAATCGCCTGCAATAATAACTTTATCTGATTTCAGGACTAAACTGGATAAAAACTCGGAGAATTCAGATAAGAATTCTGAATATGGGCCAGGAGCACGGTACACTATAACAAATAGAAGAGGCTGCGAGGTTTTCCAGGTTGGATGTAAAAGACTAAGGACAAGGCTTTCAAAGGATTTATAATCTAGTTTAGGTTTAGCGCTGATTAATAGACTAGAGTTAAAAATGGCTGCAACTCCCCCTCCTCGGCCGCTGCCTCGAGGAACGTGGGTATTATTATGACTGGGAGAAGTGGATTCATTTAGACTAACATATTCATCATGACACAGCCAGGTTTCGGTGAGGCTGAGTAAATTAATATGATTATCTGATATTAATTCGTTTACTAACACTGCTTTGGAAGATAACGATCTGACATTTAACAGTCCACATTCAATTCTCCTGTTTTGTCTTTCTGTCACAGAAGAGGTTTTAATTTTTATCAGGTTGTTATGTACAACTCCTCTTTGTTTGACTTTATATTTAAATAATTTAGGAGGTCGGGGGACAGACACCGTTTGATCTGGAGATATTCTTAGAAAAGATTCTCCCCGATGCTGTACATCTGGACCAAATGAGGGAATGAGATCAGTGTGTTGTTGAAGATATGCTCTTGATCCATGTTGGGAATTATAGTGGTATTCTGTTCATTAAAAAGTCAGGATTGTTCCAGATGGAAGTATGTTTGGTGGGTGATGTTGTAATGTTAGTAATTTGATGAAAATCCCACCAGGCTGTCAGAGTTGTGGCTATGGAGGGGTTTTTGAAACACAGATGATGTCTGATGGAGCTGCTGATGAATGGTAAATCTGAGATGTGTATTTCTTTGCATAATGTTTGTTCTATGTCTATCCAAGAGTTGTCTGATTGATTGAGTTTGGTCCATTTGTGAATATATTGCAGTTGGTGGGCAATGAAGTAATGGAGAAAGTTTGGTGCTTCAAGGCCTCCTAGGGATTTGGGTTTTTGTAAGGTTGATAGTTTGATTCTGGGTGTTTTGTTTTTCCAGTAGAATTTGGAGATGATTGAGTCTAAAGATCTGAACCAGGAGAGTGGGGGTTTGACGGGGATCATTGAGAAGAGGTAGTTTATCATTGGTAATATTGTCATTTTAACTGTAGAGATTATATGTGCTAAGGCTTTGCTAATGATTTTTGCATCTGTGTTAATGAGAGATAGGGGGCGGTAGCTGGTGGGAGAGGTGGGATCTTTATTGGGTTTAAGTAAAAGGGAGATTGTAGCAGTGTTCATGTCTACTGGTAGTTTAGAATTCTGTTTAATTTCTGATATTAATTCATTGAAAACGGGGGCTAAAATGCTCCAGAAGTGTTTATAGAATTCAGCAGGGAAAGATTGGTCAGATTCAGATGTGTGAGTTTCTTGTAAAAGGCATATATCAGCTTGTAATTGTTTTATGTGGTTGAATACTTTGAGTCTTTTTTCCTGTGAACCAATTCCACGGATATTCCAAGTTAAAATTTTGAGTGTTTTTATCATACTAGGATTTAGGACTCTGGGGTTTGAATGGACTGGATGTGTTTGTCTATAGATGTGTGGGGGTGTATTTTCCTGTTATCGGTTTGCATATGTCTGCGTGTGTGTGTACCTGAGGGTGAGAAAGTGGATAAGTGTGTGTCTTCTCATTAGTATGATTCATGGTTGTGCTTAGTGATAAAAAATCTGTTATGTGAGAAAAAAGAGATTGACAATCAAAGCGATAACAAGAGAGATAACAAAAAAGATAAGACATAAAATGTAGAAACATTGACAACAAAATTTTCACATGAACTGTTCCTTTTTTTTCTCTTTTACCTTTTACCAAAAGTGACCGTTATAACCGAAGTGCAATGTAATAACCATAATGAACCTTAAGTGCAAGATTGCGTCAAGCAGTTGACGGGGGGGGGGGGCTAGAATAGCCAGGGGGTTACGTTTGGGTCACGGTACAGTTTACCATCAACGTACACCTTGTCAACTGAAATGACTGCCCTTTTTTCCTGCTTTTATGGCCTCTTTTCTGACTGGGAGTAATGTTTTGCGTCTGTCCAGGATTTCTCGGGAGAATTGATCGTTAAGTCCATAGTCCATGCCTTTCAGGTTTCTGCCGTGACGTTGTACCAGTTGTTTCTGTTTGAAATGTTCGAATTTGGCTACAATGGGTCGTGGGCGCTTGTTTGCGGGGTTTTTTGCTCCAATGCGGTGCACCCGGTGGAATGTAATGTCCTTTGCTATGTCCAGGGAGATTTTGAGGTGAGTTAACATGAAATCTTGGATCAGCTGTTCAGGGTTGTCAGCGGGTGTTTGCTCTGGGATTCCGGAAAATACAAGGTTGTCTCTCATACTGCAGGATTGAAGGTCGAGTATGGTTTCTTTCATGTCCTTGTTTTCTTTAACAACAGTGGTGAGTTGCTTTGTGAGGGAGTTAAGAGAGTGGTGGAGGGATTTGTTTTCTTTAAGTGGAGATTTGTTCCTGACTGAATCCCAAACTGTCGCGAAGCTGTTGGAATTCCTTGTGAAGTACTTTCACGAGTGATATTCTGGCAACGAGAGATGCGAGATTATTGTTTATCGCATGTAAAATGTCACTGACCTCATCTTTGTTTGGAGAGTTTGAAGGAGAGTCGGATTCCCTGAGTCTCTTAATGGGTGGTGTGGATGTGTTGTTGTCCTTATCACCACCTTTTATTGTGTCATTCATTGTGCAGAGATGGTTGAAACACTCATCGATGTAATCCTCAAGGTCTTCCAAATTGGTCGGTGGTGTGTTTTTAGTTGAAAAAGTGTGAAAAAGTACTTATTTTGTCAAGGGAAAATGAAAAGTTGTGTGTTTTGCAGTCTAGCAGGGAGCTGCCATCTTGAATCACGCACCGGTCTCGTCGGTCTCGCGGTCACAGACGCATCACTGTCTCTCATGGAAGTGATATTTCATGATTCTTTATATTATAATCTAACGGAATACGTTAAAGCAAGTCATTTGGTGCTTGCAAAGCCATTATATCAAGCTGACAGATTCATTCCGTTCTGTTCACAAGCGCAGCTGTGTTTCTCAATACTCAATAAAGTCACCGATCACTCAAAGATAAACTGAACAAGATGTCTTGTGTAAACAATGGCCGTTTCTAAACAATCTCCTATGGCGTTCATGTAGAGTGCACCCATTCAGCTGTTTTACATAGTGTGAAAATGACTCCTCGGCTCAAACACATTTAGCATTATGATGGACCTTTTTGTTCCCTCTGAATGGGCAGTGATCATCTGTATGGGATTTCCAGCCCCCACTTTTATTGCAAACATTCAACAACAGATCGTCACTGTCGATGTCTGAACTACCTCACAATACTGACATTTTACAGCTCTTCATATATATTGATATGTATATTGATTGTAGGAGGAACAGCCTTGTGAACTTTTCACCTTCTAAACAGGAACTGAAAATATATGGACAAGAGGTCTGGGTGTCAGTTCCACAACCTTTCAGGCTCCAGGTCACTGACCTGCTGAGATCAAAAGCAGCAGGGACACCAATTCACACAGACTGTTGTCTCCAGGACCAAATACCACCCCCATCCTCTCTCCTCTCTTCTGAGTTCTTTTCCTTTGTCTGTTACTTCACACCTTTATGGGAGGCAAAAGCTCCAGACACACTCCTGAACAAAGAATAAGCTATGTGGTTAACCAAAAGTAATATGAAGAAGAAGCTTTATTGTCACTGCAATAAATACAGTGAAATTTCGTTTGGTGCTCTCTTGTAGCAGCTACAATGTCCTTGTCATAAAATAAACTGGGGGGGGGGGGGGGGGGGGGGGGTCATGGTTCTTGTAGCAGTCTCTTCACAGCCATGGGGAAGAAGCTGTGTTTCAGTCTGTTGGTGCGGGCTCTCATGACTCTGAGTCTGCCAGAGGGAGGGCTGGTGAATAGAGAGTGTCCTGGGTGGGCAGGGTCATTCCGAATCTTTGTGGCCCGTCGGAGGAGACGGCTGGAATAGATCTCCTCTAGGCGTGGAAGTGGGGAGCCGATGATCCACTGAACCGTCTTGATGACCCGCTGCAGTTGTTTCTTTTCAGACGCAGTGCAGCTGGCGTACCACACTGTACAGCCATAGGTGAGGACACTCTCTATTGTGCAGTGGTAGAAGTTTTTCAGCAGAGGTGGAAGGAGTTTGTTCCTCCTCAGTGTTCTCAGAAAGAAGAGACGCTGCTGGGCCTTTTTGATGATGTGGGTGGTGTTCACAGTCCAGCCCAGGTCCTCCGAGATGTGCAGGCCAAGAAACTTAAAGCTGGTGACCCGTTCCACTTCCTCCCCATTGATGCTCAGGCCTGAGTGCAGTGTGGTCCTTGACTTCCGGAAGTCAATAATGACTTCTTTTGTCGTCTTGGTGTTGAGGTTGAGGTGGTTGTCACTGCACCAGGCCGCCAGTGCTTGGACCTCCTCCCTGTATGGTGTCTCATAACCGTTGTTGATGAGCCCCACAACGGTTGTATCATCCGCAAATTTGATGAGGGTGTTGGAGCCGTGAGTAGCGACACAGTCATAAGTGTACAGTGTGTACAAGACTGGACTCAGCACACAGCCCTGAGGAACACCAGTATTGAGGACGATGGTGGAGGATGTGGAGGTGCCCATTCTGACATGCTGGGGTCTGTTAGTCAGGAAGTCCTTGATCCACAGACAGAGGGATGTTCCAAGTTGTAGTGTCTGCAGTTTGTTGATGAGTCTGCTGGGGCTGATGGAGTTAAATGCCGAGCTGAAGTCAACAAACAGCATCCTGATATATGTGTTGGGGCTTTCAATGTAGCTGAGAGCGGTGTGGAGGGCGATGGAGATGGCGTCGTCTGTGGATCTGTTGGACCTGTAGGCGAACTGATGTTGATCAAAGCCAGGTGGGATGTGGGACTTGACATGCTGTAACACCTGTCTCTCCATACATTTCATGATCACTGGTGTCAGGGCCACAGGCCGGTAATCATTCAACCCTGTGATGGCAGAGGATTTGGGCACAGGGATTATGGTGGCAGTTTTCAGGCAGGTGGGGACTGTGGCTTGCTGCAGTGAACAGTTAAAGATGTTAGTGAATACTGCAGCAAGCTGGTGAGCACATGATTTCAGCACTCTCCCTGGTACTCCATCCGGTCCTGGTGCTTTCCTGGTGTTGATGCCACACAGGACTCGCAGTACCTGATGTTGTTGGATGGTGGGGAGCTGGTCGTGCTCTGATGATGTCAGCTGTGTGTCCTCTGCCTGTCTGTTGTCCTCTTCAAAGCGGGAGAAAAAGGTGTTAAGCTGGTCTGGGAGAGAAGTGTCGGTGGAGGGGGGAGGTGTTGTGGCATTGTTTGTAGTCAGTTATATTCTGTATGCCTTTCCATATGGAGCAGGGGTTGTTCTCCCTGAAGTTGGCCTCTATCTGCTTTCTGTACTTTGTTTTAGCAGCCTTGATGCCTCTGTTCAGGTCCGCTCTAGCCTTCCTGTAGGCTTCCCTGTCCCTTGACCTCAGTGCTGAATGTTCCAATATTGGTGTTAAACCAGGGTTTTTGGTTGGGAAACAGTCCTGCAAGGATAGTGTGGCCTCCTCAGTCAAGCACTGCACTGACTTGTACTGTGGCTTAGACCTGCAGATGAGGGGCTTGTAAGCTGGTGTCAGGAACAGGGAAAGATGGTCTGAGTGTCCAAGGTGGGGGGAGTGGCGGGCTCTGTAGGCTCCAGAGATGTTGGTGTAGACCTGGTCTAGTGTTCTGCCCTTCCTTGTTTGAATGTCAACATTCTTGTAAAATCTGGGGAGCACAGCCTTTAAGTTGGTGTGATTAAAGTCTCCAGCCACGATGAAGAAGCCCTCTGGGTGTTTGTTTTGTTGCCTGGTGATGCTATCATGCAGCCTGCTCATAGCTACGTTAGCATTAGCTCGTGGGTGGATATACACGGCAGTTACAAACACTTGGGTTATTTCCCTGGGCAAATAAAAAGGTCTGCACTTCAACATTAGAAACTCCAGGTCTGGACAGCAGTGTCTCTCAATAACGGCAGTGTCCGTGCACCAACTGTTGTTAATATAGACGTACACACCTCCTCCCCTCCTCTTACCGGAGTCCGATGTGCGATCCGCCCGGAAGATCGTATGTCCTGCTAGCTCCACGGCTAGGTCCGGGATGTTTTCATGCAGCCAGGTCTCTGTTATCACCATGATACAGCTGTCTATCAGGTTGTTAACATCCCGTAGTTTCATCTCGTCCATCTTGTTAACCAGGGAGCGGGCGTTGGCGAGAAAGACGCTTGGAACCGCTGGTTTGTGCGGAGCGGCTGTTAGCCTAGCTCTGATGCCGGCTCGTTTGCATTGTTTCCGGCGTCTTTCGCAGCGCCGCCATCACCTCCTTTCTGTCCGCTCTCGCCGGCGTATCCACTCCGGGAACGAGTCGAACCCTTCTGGGGGGGTCGAGCCTGTCCAGTGTTGTTTCAGGCTTAAAAGTTCAGTTCGGGTGTAAGTCCTTCTCAGTGTGTTGCTGCTAACTGAAGAAGAGCACCGGGTCGCTGTGTCTACATGCGCCGCCATCTTAGAATGAAATATGTCTCCTAAACGTGAACTATATATGTTACTCATGTTATAACATTGTAACCCCTCATTTAAAAGTAGCGTCATACTGCTATCCTATGATGATAGTTAAGCAAGAATCCCATAGGAATTGCTGTCATAGTTTGAGTTGAAGAATAGTAACTTGATTAATCAACCAGTGTTATTAGTATATGCCCACTTAGTATGTTAATGCACCTGCAAACTAATTGGTAATGTTTGTGCACAAAACATTTTTTCTTCCCTTTTTCTTTCTTCTTCTTCTTGTTCTTTTGTTGTTGATTCAAGGATATATATGTATGTTGTAGAATGAATATATGATGTCTAAATGTGATAGTATGAAGCCGATTTTTGACCATCATGGGAAGAGTATGTGGCTATCGCATGTAAAATGTTTAAGTATATGATCTGGAAAAATCATGCTTAAACGGAGAGACCCGCCTAGCGTGAAACACGCCCACTCAATTCTAGATAAAACTCAATAGCTCTGCAGTTTTTAGTCTCTTCTCTTTTCTTCTCTTCTTTTTTTCCAGCTCCTGTTTCTTTTTGTTTGTTTGTTTGTTTTTCTTTTTGTTTTTCCGACTTTTCTTTTTGTAAGATTTTTTATGCTTTACCCGTTACGCTCTTAGTCTCGGCCTCCGCGTAACTTTTCGGACTCCGTGTGATTGACAACATTAAGCTCCGTGTACCAGGATTGCTTGCCAGTCCTGGGTTTCTCCCTTTTTTTTCTTTTTCTTTGAGCCTCCAGTAATATTACACCTGAGGTGACGAAGCCCACCGATCGCATTAATTTTATTTTTGAGCATTAATGATAACTTTAGTAATAATCTCGTACGGACAACGAGATTGTTTCAACTTTATCATAAGCGGGTAGCTACGATCCCATAACGGAGCTTCTATTCGACCTGCAACTCCATCCAAAATCCATCCGGTCCAGCGGCCAGCCACCTGCCGGAATTATTCCCAAGGCAGGGACTCTTTTGCCAAACTAAGACTTTCAACAGCTTAAGATAACGGACGTTTGAGGACTACCAGAAGAACTTCGCCGTCAGACCGTCGCCCCATCACTGGTTCCCGTTGGCACCGTCCCGCGGAGAGACTGTGAAGTGAAGCCGTGTGGTAAGCAACGGCTGGGGTCCCTGAGACACGTCCGATTGGGTCAACGCTGCAAAGAAAGTAGGCAAGCCTTCCCTCACCTGATGCAGCCGCTGTGTTGTGATAAGAGTTGATGTCGAATAGGAGACTTAATTATTCAGATCTTAATATAGGTTTCGTTAGATACATAGTTTTCTGTCTGCAGTTTATCCAAAGTTACACACTCTTCTCACTATTGCCAAACTAAATAACCGCCAAAGTGTTTTCTATTGCTTCCACCCATTTACACTTCCTGTGATTTTACAGAATTTCATCCCATCTCCATTTAAGATTAATTTCCTCAGTTGTTAAACATTTCATCAAATAAATTTTCATTTATCGCCAAGTCGTTGTTCATGTATGTCCTTGAACTGAAACTACGATCACTGTATAGAGAACTCATAATTTAGATATTGAGACTGATTTATAATTGATAAGTGTACCGACAAATTAATGATTGATTTACATAGCTATTAATTTGATTACGGTCACTTTCCATTGAGAGGGTGGTGCCCAAACGAGTGCAAAATTAACCTACAGGTAGTTTTCCTACGTGATACACGTTGTGCAGTTCTGAGTGTTGTAATTTTCTTATGTTTTTTTTATTTTTATTTGTAGCCTTTTGTGAACAACGTGAACATAAATACTCCCGTTAAAGACCCTACGGACATAAATATTCAGACTGAAACTCATTCAAATCACTATTTCTGATCCTGCTCGAATACAAAGTATAAAACATGCATCCTCTCATTTCTCCGCTTCATTTGAAGCCCGTGGCTTGTAAGGGTGTGCCCGCGGCATGTCCTTGCCGATGACATCATGTTTACCATATTTGTAAATTCTTCTATCTATAATACAAGAAATCTCTGTGTGTCTGTGGCTCGCATATCTCTTTGACTGTCTGTCAGATCAAGCTAAGCTTTCGGATATGACTTGCGCATGGCACGATGGCGTGCATCCTTCATTTTGAAGTTTTTTGGATTAATATTCACAACATTATCATTAAAATTTAAAATCCCATAGACCTCCGTGTAACCAATCTAGCCTATCGCACTCTCGCTCGCAGCTGTAGCCATGCCTCACGGAATAAAAGATCAAAGTATCCTACTGCTATACTGCTCTGGGTCACCCAAAACTTTCCACAGGCTTACCCCGGATGTCCACTGGATCCGTCACATCCACGATTGAGCCACGGCGTGGGTGCTGGAGCTAATCGCGGCCATTCAAGTCAATGTAAACTGCTCCACCAGAAGCGGCCCGGTGCTCCGCTCCGCCAAAATATGCACTGGGTCTATTTTTTGACGGACGCCACGCGACGACGCGTCAATTTCCACAGACCAAATGAGTCAAACAGGAAGTCAGGCGCAGAAAAGACGAGAGTATCCAGTCAATCTTCAAAATAAAAACACCCATGAAAACTCCGGAGCGTATTTCACATCGCTACAACAACATGACGTCAAAGTTTGTGGCCCCCGGCAGGTAGAGAAATCTTTTTTTTGTTAGTTGTCTTTTTACCTCCAGTGTTTCCGCAAATTATCGCGTGACATCATGATCTCGCGATCCGGCAATTCCAACCGCTCGCGTGCATGCCACTATAGATACGCTTCCAGTGGACATTGACGCCCGGCACAGGACGGAGGAGTCCATGCCACGGCCTGACCATGCACGCGACGGATCTAGTGTACACCCGGGGTTATGGCATTCCCTTTCGTCTCTCCCCCATATAGGAATAGATGAAGTGGTGCAATTTGCATTCACATGACATGTTTCAGTAATCTCATCGGTATGTAGTATTTCTTAAGTTTCACCACGCTGTTCTCATCTGCTCATCGTGTTTGCTGACATGGCTACAACATGGTTAGATTGACTAAAACATTGCCTAAACTTCCCATACCAAAGTACAGCTAGGTCGGAAACGTTTGTTTTTCCTTTCAGGCGTGCAGGGTTACGTGCTTGCTAGCTACCATTTCAAGATTGTTCGCCTACAGAAAGCTAGGAAACCTAATGAGGTTGTGTGTCTCTCCATATCTCAATGTACGTTCATGTCTTACCCAATGTACACTTTCTCAATTAACACTATGTAAGAGTATATACACCTCTTTGTACATCCAACCATCGAACACAGCCTCATTTAGCCATACATGAAAAATCTACTCAAGCTTCCACTTTTCTATAGAAATGCATACTTACTACGGACATTGCACTAGTAATATTAATTATGAATTTGTCACAGGCAGCCTTCACAAAGTTGATAAACTTTCCTGCAACTTACTAACTCAAAGGGGTGCACGTGAAATAAAGTGGTCTTGTGGAAGTAGCCTCCACACATCATTAGCATGACTATAGACCTTTTTGTTCTTACTGAATGTGTGAATGTGTTATCTGAACAGCTTTCTCCCCCCCACTGTCACACACATCAACACACTGACTGAGTCTCTTACTGAGCAACTTTTTCAAAATGATTTAAGTAATTGTGTTTTATAAATGTTTATAACAGCGATGCTGCAGCAGATAAAGGTGGTAATTTTAATAAATTAAATACTGCTGGGTGGCTTATTGTAACCTATAATAATATAACGTCACGTGCTGACATACTGCGGTAAGCGTGTTGTGTCATTTCTGGTGTTTCTGTGTTGGTGTCTCTCTGCTGCTGCAGCGATCTCTCACCAGCTACTTTTCTGCTTTTTCTCCTCACTTTAGCCGTCAAACATCCACTTCAGTTCTTAAACCACACTAGTTGTGTTAATCACTCTGCTTCTTTAAACGACTGTCTTATTCATCTTTGCTTGCTCACACACTCTCAGCCTTGTTAGCTACCTTAGCTTAGCACCTAGCGATGGCTTCCTCTCCTGCTCTCTCTTGCTTGGTGTGCCAGATGTTTAGTTACTCCTCTGCCTCCTTTAGCGACAATGGTACATGTGAGAAATGCAGTTTATTTTCTGCGTTGGA
Organism: Cephalopholis sonnerati; assembly: GCA_019142605.1. NCBI lineage: Eukaryota > Metazoa > Chordata > Actinopteri > Perciformes > Serranidae > Cephalopholis > Cephalopholis sonnerati. The sequence goes on from JAGQAX010000004.1 coordinate 620,394, forward strand.
GGCGAGGCTGAGTCAGTTAGAAGCTCGGGTCCACACCATGGAGAGTCAAACTGTAGCTGCGGGAGTTAGCCAATCCCCTGTAGCCAGCGCTGAGCCACGTAGCATAGCCTTTGCTAGCGGTCCTCCGGTAAGCCCCGTGCAGTTGGGAGGCTGGGTGACTGTCCGAGAGAAGCATAGCACCAGGCCGAAGCCCACGGCTCACCACCAGCCCGTTCACATTTCTAACCGTTTTCCCCACTCAGCGACACACCCGCTGAGGAGAAAACTCTGGTAATTGGCAGCTCTATTTTGAGAAACCTGAAGTTAGCGACACCAGCGACCACGGTCAAATGTATCCCTGGGGCCAGAGCGGGCGACATTGAATCAAATTTAAAACTGCTGGCTAAGGCTAAACGTAGATTTAGTAAGATTGTTATTCACGTCGGCGTTAATGACACCCGGTTACGCCAATCGGAGGCCACTGAAATTAATGTTGCCTCGGTGTGTCAGTATGCTAAAACTATGTCGGACTTCATAATTTTCTCTGGACCCCTGCCAAATCTGACCACTGATGATATGTTTAGCCGCATGTCATCATTCAATCGCTGGCTGTCCAGGTGGTGTCCAGCAAATGATGTGGGCTTCGTTAATAATTGGAAAACCTTTTGGGGAAAACCTGGTCTGATTAGGAGAGATGGCATTCATCCCACTTTGGATGGAGCCGCTCTCATATCTAGAAACCTGGACAAGTTTATTAGTGATCTAAAACCTTTACAACACAGAGTTTAGGCCAGGAATCAGAGTCGCAGTCTAAAACGCTTCTCTGAGCTTCTAGAGCAGTCACCCACCGATCATGTCATACAAACGGTGTCTGTCCCCCGACCACCTAAATTCTTTAAATCTAAAGTCAAACAAAGAGGAGTTGTACATAACAACCTGATAAAAATTAAAACCTCTTCTGTGACAGAAAGACAAAACAGGAGAATTAAATGTGTATTGTTAAATGCCAGATCTCTATCTTCCAAAGCAGTGTTAGTAAACGAATTAATATCAGATAATCATATTGATTTACTCAGCCTCACCGAAACCTGGCTGTGTCAAGATGAATATGTTACTCTAAATGAATCCACTCCTCCCAGTCATAATAATACCCACGTTCCTCGAGGCATCGGCCGAGGAGGGGGAGTTGCAGCCATTTTTAACTCTAGTCTATTAATCAGCGCTAAACCTAAACTAGATTATGAATCCTTAGAAGAGGCTGCGAGGTTTTCCAGGTTGGATGTAAAAGACTAAGGACAAGGCTTTCAATTTGTTATAGTGTACCGTGCTCCTGGCCCGTATTCAGAATTCTTATCTGAATTCTCCGAGTTTTTATCCAGTTTAGTCCTGAAATCAGATAAAGTTATTATTGTAGGCGATTTCAATATTCACGTGGACGTTGATAATGACTCCCTCGCTACTGCGTTTATCACATTACTAGACTCCATTGGCTTCAGTCAAAGTGTACATAAGCCCACTCATCATTTTAACCACACCCTCAATCTAGTTTTGGCATATGGAATTGAGATTGATAACTTAATGGTCTTTCCAGAGAATCCCTCTCTATCAGATCATTACTTAATAACTTTTGATTTCTGTCTACTTGACTACGCGCCACTCAGTAACAGTTACTATACTAGGTGTTTATCTGATAATGCGGTAGCAAAATTTAAGGAAGTGATTCCATCGGCATTAAATTTAATACCTTCTGTAACTGAGGTTTCCCGTACTGACTTTAAAGTCTCCCAAATTGATAATCTCGTTGATAGCGCTGCAGGCTCGCTGCGAACAACTCGCGACTCTGTAGCACCTCTTAAAAAGAAGTTCGCAAAGCAAATAAAGTTTGCTCCCTGGTATAACTCCCAAACCAGAAAATTAAAGCAAATGTCGCGAAAATTTGAAAGGAATTAGCGATTAACCAAACTGGAAGATTCTCATTTAACCTGGTTAGACAGTCTAAAAAACATATAGGAGAGCCCTCCGCAATGCCAGAGTAAACTATTACTCATCATTAATAGAAGAAAATAAGAACAACCCCAGGTTTCTTTTCAGCACTGTAGCCAGGCTGACAGAGAGTCACAGCTCTATTGAGCCTTGTATTCCTTTAGCCCTTAGCAGTAATGATTATATCAGCTTTTTTAATGACAAAATTTTAACTACCAGACCATAGTAAAATCGCACTCTACATTAAAACGACAGCAAACGACTCTCACACAGTAGAACTCTGCAATCCCTACAGAAAACAACCTTATAAATGGACAAACAACAGCAAAGATGAATACCAAACAACAATCAAAAATCCAATCTTTCAATCCCATTTAGACTGTTTTCTTTCCACCGCGTATCCCCTCAGTCAGGACAGCCTCAGACAGGCTGTACAGGACATCTACAATATATTTGACCATATGGCAGACTTATACAGTCTGAAAAAGCCCCAGCACCACAGACCAAAAGACCTGACCAATGACGAGTGGTTTGACACAGAATGCAGACAACTGAGAAAAACTCTCAGAAATGTATCAAATCAAAAACACAGACAACCTGACAACCCTGAGCTCCGCCTCCAGTACTGGGAAACACTGAGAGTATACAGAAAAACACTCAGAACTAAAAAAGAACAGCATGTGAGGAATCAATTACAAATAATTGAAGAGTCCATTGACTCCAATGATTTCTGGAAGAAATGGCACTCTTTCAGCAAACCACAAAAATAAGATTTGGCTATTTAAAATGGTGACATCTGGAAAAATCACTTTGAAAATCTGTATACTGCTGTTCCCCTGAATTCGGCCCAAAACAATCTCCTCAATAAATTACAAATTTTAGAATCAGTCATTAAAGACAACCAGAACCCCCTAGACTACCAAATTACTAAAGCAGAGCTACTGGCCAAAATCCAGGCACTGCAGCCAAGGAAAGCCAGCAGTCCTGATGGCATTTTAAATGAAATGCTAAAATTTGATGACCATAAATTTAACATTGCCATATTAAAATTATTTAACCTTATTCTGGGTGTTGGACATCTCCCTGACCTCTGGAGTGAAGGAATCATCACACCAATCTTTAAAAATGGAAAGAAATTCGACCCAAACAATTACTGAGGTATCTGTGTCAGCAGCAACCTAGGGAAGTTGTTCTGCAGCATCCTAAACAGCCGACTGCAAGACTTCCTCAGAGAACACGATGTCCTGAGCAAGAGCCAGATAGGATTCAAACCCAAACATAGAACAACAGACCATATCTACACCCTTCACACCCTCATTAATAAACACATCCACCAAAACAAGAAGAAAATCTTCTCTTGTTTTGTAGATCTCCAAAAAGCATTTGACTCAATTTGGCATGATGGTCTGTTCCTAAAATTAATTGAGAAGGGTGTAGGGGGGAAGGTCTATGACATCATTAAAACTATGTACACACATATGAAATGTGCTGTTAAAATTAACAACATGGAAACAGACTTCTTCCCCCAGAGTAGAGGAGTGAAACAGGGCTGCAGTCTCAGTCCCACCCTCTTCAACATTTATATCGATGAACTGGCTGAATCACTAGAACTATCTGACATCACCGGTCTCTCTCTATCTGACACACAGATTAAATGCCTACTTTTTGCAGATGATCTCATATTGCTGGCTCCATCAAAGGAAGCACTACAACAGCAAATGGATCATCTGCAAACCTTCTGTCAGACCTGGGCCCTGACAATTAATCTGGACAAAACCAAAACTATGATATTCCAGAAATGACCCAGGGGTCAGGGAAACCAAACCAGGTTTGTCCTGGGCTCTCATGAGGTGGAACACACACACGACTACACATACTTAGGACTACACATCACGTCCACAGGAAACTTTAACCTGGCTGCTGATGATCTCAGAGAGAAGGGAAGAAGGGCTTTCTATGCTAAAAAGAAATCTTCAAACATTAATATAACCATTAGAATCTGGCTCAAAATATTCAAATCTATAATTGAACCAATTATTCTGTATGGTAGCGAGGTGTGGGGTCCTCTTGCAAATCAAGATTTTGAAAAATGGGACAAATACCCCATCGAAATCCTGCACACAGAGATTTTCAAGAGCATCCTCAGAGTGTACAGGAACACCCCCAACAACGGATGCCGAGCTGAGCTAGGACAATTCCCCCTTTTAATAAGAATTCAAAAAAGAGCCATCAAATTTTATAAACACCTTAAAACAAGTGACCCCAACTCCTATCACTACAAAGCTCTGCAATGCCAAGAGGAGAACATGGAGAAGAGCCCCCTCAGCCAGCTAATCGGCTCAGCTCCTCTAACAGCACAAGACCTCAGGACAGCCCTCACACAATCTGGACCCACCAAATTATAGAAAAACAAAAAGAACATTACATTGACTATTGGACTTTTACCACAAAAAACACGAAGCAAACTTCAGTGTTATTAGGCTCTAAACAGACAATACACGATGGCAGAATATCTGAGCACCGTGACTGATGAGAAACTGAGAAAGACTTTGACCATGTACAGACTCAGTGACCACAGCTTGGCCATAGAGACGGGCAGACACAGGCAGACCTGGCTGCCTAGAGAGGACAGGTTGTGTCAGCTCTGCCCACACAGACAAGTGGAAACAGAGACACACGTCCTGATACACTGCAGCAAATATGAACACGTCAGAGCCGACTTCCTCTCAAAAATAAAACATAAAGTCATTGACTTTGATTCTCTGCCCGATCAAACTAAAATGCAACACATCCTTGGAGAGAACAGAGTCAGCAGCTTAGCAGCAACTAAATATGTCAGATTATGCCACAGCTTGAGGGACGACCATCACAACACCTGACACACCTGTCTATATTTACAGTCCTTGTAACTCACTATCTGCTTTTTTCTTTATTCTTTTTATTTTTGTTCTTTTCCTCAATTCATGTGCCGCACAAAAACATACTGCGACACATGAATATAAAATCTATTAGATATTTATTTTTCAGTTTAATTGATGTTGTTGTTGTTGATGTATATTATATGTTTAAATTAGCTGTTATATATGTATACATTTTTTTTCTTTTCTTTCCATACCTTTATTATTATACCTTATTTGTAAATTTGTAATGGCTTTGGCAATATTGTTGATCTACAGTCATGCCAATTAAGCTTATTAAATTGAAATTGAATTGAATTGAGAGCCAAAAGGCAGAGAAGAAGGAGAAAGAAAGACAGAAGAAGGAGGAGAAAGAGATCATGACTGTGCTAAGGAAGGCTGATCCACAAAACCCCGGAGTTACTTCGTATGCTACAGCCCAATGCAAATGTACAGATCACACAGACGTGTACACACCTTACAAACAAAAAGGAGAGCAGTCTAAAAAATGGGACCAGATAGAGGAAAGTAATTGAGGGAGATGAAACATTTTAAATTTGACAAAACTAATTAAAATTTACATTTCTAAAAAAAGAGAAAAACCCTGGCGACCACCTGAGAATGCTCTGTAACCACTTGATAGCACCCTGCATGTTGGCTTTAATTCAGTTAAGTGGTGAAATGGCATTGTGCAGTGTCCTAACCTAACACCACCTGAAGAAGTAGATTAGGAAATAAATTCAAAACAGGCAAGTATGAAAGACTGGTTCCCCTTTGACGGGTAAGATCCCCCTGTAGAACTCGGGACAACCTAAAGCAGGCACAGCCACGAGTACTTGGCCTTGTTGCCATTGTGTGCAGGACAGTATGCAACACTGTGTCTCTTGTTCTTACACAAGAACAGATGACGATGAAATCTGGCAGGAAAAAAATAAATCAACACTGACTAATGGTAGGACAAAAATGATCAGCCCAAGCAGTCGACTCTGTTTTAACCACACTGAGCCAATATGCTGCCTTTTAAGTTTTTAGGGTGCTTCAGGTGGTTGCCAGAGCATCGTTAGGTGGTCGCTAATACCTCATCACAAGAGGTCATTTATATGGGGAATGTTTAATTATCGTACTCACTGCTCTCTCTCAAAATTTTCACAATCTGGTCAACAACTATCCACATTTCAGTCTCAAAATATTTATATGACAGCACTTAAAATAACTGGCCTATACTGGTGTATGTGCCCAAACTGACAGAGTTAAAGTCCCTTGTTGGTTGCCCTGGTTTGCTCCAACATTTGGGCTGGTTTCTACAGTTGTTGTATGGATGGTTTGTAAGGTGTTTACCACTGTGCACTATCTCAGTGACCTCTGCAGGACAGAGGGTAAAGCCTCCTCTTCCACTGCCCGACTCTTTCTCCAGTCGAGGTCAGCATGAACAAAGGCCAGTCATGTGATGGTTCCCCAGCACCTCTTCACAGCCTCATCAAGCACTGCTCACATGGTTTGTAACCTCAAGCCACCAATCAACGCTGATGTCCACCATCAGTCTTTTGAGTTGTTGCTACAACAGACATAATTCTCCTCTGGCCAAATCCCTGAGAAATAAAACATGGCCCTCTGCAACTTCATGTCCTCAACCTCCTTCAGCATCCAACAATATATGTCTCCACTGCATCAAACTGTGACTCCTCCCATGTGAAATGTTGATCATCAATTGTTGTAATGGCTTTGGCAATATTGTTCTTTTCAGTTTTATTGATGTATGTTATATGTTTAAATTATTTGTTATATATATATTTTTTTCTTTCCATACTTACGTTTATTATTGTACCTTATTTGTGAAATTGTAATGGCTTTGGCAATATTGTTAATCTACAATCATGCCGTTAAAGCTTATTAAATTGAAAAAAATGAGAGATAGAGAGAGAGGCGGCGGAACAGAGAGAGGCAGCTAGCAGCAGAAAGAACATGGATGTTTTAAAGTGAGATAAACTACTATTTTTCTAAGAACTGAAAGAAAAGAGAAGAGAAAACCATTGTCTATTGAAAAAAAAAACTCCCAAGAAGAAAAAAAAAAAAAAAAAAGCAAAAAAACTCAGAAAACAGTGATAGACTGGAAAACAATGGAACCAGCTGCCAAACTGACAGTTAGATTCTGCCTAAAATGATAGTTGACAGCAGCAGAGGAGAGAGCAGATTTAAAATTTTGCAGTGGCATCCTGATTGGCTGAGAGATTGTGTCAAAGTTTGACTGGATAACTAGAGGAATGAACACTGATAGTCAGCTGATTAGAGGGAGTAGTGAGAGTAGGATGGAGAGAAATGTGAGCACAGAGAAGGTCTTCCTGATTGAACTTATGCTGAGCTTCATTTCAATCAGGAGACTCATTTTTATGGTAAAAGAACATTTATTAACATGAACATATGAATAAGAATGTGGTAAGTCTTTGGTGATTAGACCCCGTAGAAATTTTTTGATTTAAGGAGGGTGATGAATCCATAGTCGAATAGGAAACCCCCCAAAAGAAGGGTAAGAAGGGAGAGGGACAACCGACCGTTTGACATGAGGTGATCTTTACCTTACCAGCAGGCAACAGGCTTCTAATCGATGAGTAAAGAGAAAATTAAGGGGAAATGCATAGCTAGAGAAACACCCATAAAGTAAAACGTGAAAGACTATGGAGTGGATATGTGCATAGTTAGGTATATGTTAGAAATAAGCCCTGAATTAGATAGTACAACTCTGATATGAAATGTGTTGTTGGACTATGTCTGGCATGACAGCCAGGGAGCCTCAAACTAGTGGATGATGACAGATGCGAAATAAGTGTTGAAAAGGAAAGCAGTAAGCAAACGTGTTGAGGTCTAAACACCAAATAATATAAAAGCCAGAGATGACGTAAGCTATGACAACAGAAATAATGGTGATGTGCCAGAAAGGAAGGCTGAAAAGTGCATGGTTCTGCAGACCATGGTGTCTATATGTTGAACATAATAAAAGGTCAACGAGGACCAACTGAAATAAAAGGTCATGAGACCAAACAGAAATTAAGGTCAGAAGACCAACTTAAATAAAATGTAAAAAAAACCCCAAAACATTAAGGTCCGGCGACGAAACAAAAATTAAAGTCAGCAATTTTCAGCATGACCGCAACAGAAATTAAGGGTCTGATGACCAAACTGTAATTAACGTGACTGGTGCAAGGTCCTAGTGACCTGGGCCTAGATGTAGAACATAATAAAATGTCAGAGAGGACCAAACATAAATGAAAGGTCATGAGACCAAATAGAAACTAAGGTCATAAGACCAACTAAAATAAAATGATGAAAGTAAAATAAGGTCCGGCGACCAAACAGAAATTAACGTCATCACTCAATCAATCAATCAATTTTATTTATAAAGCCCAATATCACAAATCACAATTTGCCTCAAAGGGCTTTACAGCATACAACATCCCTCTGTCCATAGGACCCTCACAGCGGATAAGAAAAAAACTCCCCCAAAAAAACCCTTTAACAGGGAGAAAAAAATGGTAGAAACCTTAGGAAGAGCAAATGAGGAGGGATCCCTCTTCCAGGATGGACAGACGAGCAATAGATATTGTACAGAACAGATCAACATAATAAATTAACAGTAATCCATATGACATAATGAGACATAAAGAGAGACATATTAATAATATGATTATATATGTATGTGACAATAATGATATGTGTATAATAGTACAAGTATGACTAATAGTAACAGCAGCAGTGGGAGACATCAGGCAGGACCACGGACCAGTGCTAAAACAGGAGAAATGTGATCTCGTTTCTTAGATCCTGTCAGTACACGTGCCGCTGCGTTCTGGATTAGCTGGAGAGTTTTTAGGCACTTATTAGAGCTACCTGATAATAGAGAATTACAGTAATCCAGTCTCGAGGTAACAAACGCATGGACCAATTTTTCAGCATCTTTGGTGACAGGATAGACCTAATTTTCGCAATATTGCGCAGATGAAAAAATGCAGTCCGAGACGTTTGTTTTAAATGGGAGTTAAAAGACAAATCTTGATCTAATATTATGCCGAGGTTTCTTACGGTGGTGCAAGAGGCCAGAGCAATGCCATCCAGAGAAACTATATCATCAGATAAAGAATTTCTGAGCTGTTTGGGACCCAGAACAATAACCTCAGTTTTGTCTGGATTTAACATCAGGAAATTGGAACTCATCCACGTTTTTATATCTTTAAGGCATTTCTGAAGTTTAGTTAATTAATCCGTTTCTTCTGGCTTTATTGATAAATATAACTGTGTATCATCCGCATAACAATGGAAATTTATAGAGTGATTTCTAATGATGTTGCCTAAGGGAAGCATATACAGAGTGAATAGAATTGGTCCGAGCACTGAACCTTGAGGTACTCCAAAACAAACTTTAGTACATGAAGATGATTCATTATGAACATGAACAAACTGAAAACAATTGGATAAGTAAGATTTAAACCAGCTTAGTGCAGAACCTTTAAGGCCAATTGAATGTTCCAGTCTCTGTAGCAGAATTTGATGGTCAATTGTGTCAAATGTGGCACTAAGATCTAGTAAAACAAGTACAGAGACGAGATCTTGGTCTGAAGCAATCAGAAGATCATTTGTAATTTTAACTAGTGCTGTCTTGGTGCTATGATGAACCCTAAATCCTGACTGAAATTCCTCAAATAAATTATTATCATGGAGAAAGTCACACAGCTGGTCTGCGACTACTTTCTCAAGGATCTTTGAGAGAGAGGGAAGGTTGGAAATCGGTCTATAGTTGGCTAACACCTCTGGATCCAGTGTGGGCTTTTTTAATAGAGGTTTAATTACAGCTACCTTAAAAGACTGTGGTACATAGCCTGTTAATAAATATATATTGATCATGTCTAGTATGTAAGTGTTAACTAAAGGTAAGACTTCCTTCAGTAGCCTAGTTGGGATGGGGTCCAAGAGACACGTTGATGACTTGGATGAAGAAATCATTGAGGTCAATTTTTTAATAGAAATCAGGGAGAAGCAATATGTATCAGGTCTTATAGCTGTGCTTGAAGGCAGATTAATACTGTTAGAGGGCAGGAGGTCATGAATTTTGCCTCTAATAGCTGGAATTCTGTCATTAAAAAAGCTGATAAAATCATTACTGCTAAGGGCTAAAGGAATACAAGGCTCAATAGGGCTGTGACTCTCTGTCAGCCTGGCTACAGTGCTGAAAAGAAACCTGGGGTTGTTCTTATTTTCTTCTATTAATGATGAGTAATAGTTTGCTCTGGCATTGTGGAGGGCCCTCCTAAATATTTTGAGACTGTCTAACCAGAGAATCTTCCAGTTTGGTTAATCGCCAATTCCTTTCAAATTTACGCGATATTTGTTTAAATTTTCTGGTTTGGGAGTTATACCAGGGAGCAAACTTTCTTTGCTTTGTGAACTTCTTTTTAAGAGGTGCTACAGAGTCGAGTGTTGTTCGCAGCGAGCCTGTAGTGCTATCGACGAGATAATCAATTTGGGAGACTTTAAAACCGGTGCAGGAAACCTCAGTTACAGAGGGACATGGTATTAAATTTAATGCCGATGGAATCACTTTCTTAAATTTGCTACCGCATTATCAGATAAACACCTAGTATAGTAACTGTTGTAGTAACTCAGTGGCACGTAATTGAGAAGAAAGAAATCAAAAGTTATTAACTAATGATCTGATAGAGAGGGATTCTCTGGAAAGACCACTAAGTTATCAATCTCAATTCCATACGCCAGAAGTAGATCGAGGGTGTGGTTAAAACGGTGAGTGGGCTTATGTACACTTTGACTGAAGCCAATGGAGTCTAGTAATGTGACAAACGCAGTAGCTAGGGAGTCATTATCAGCGTCCACGTGAATATTGAAATCACCTATAATAATAACTTTATCTGATTTCAGGACTAAACTGGATAAAAACTCGGAGAATTCAGATAAAAATTTCGAATACAGGCCAGGAGCACGGTACACTATAACAAATAGAAGAGGCTGTGAGGTTTTCCAGGTCGGATTAAAAGACTAAGGACAAGGCTTTCAAAGGATTCATAATCTAGTTTTGGTTTAGCGCTGATTAATAGACTAGAGTTAAAAATGGCTGCAACTCCCCCTCCTCGGCCGCTGCCTCGAGGAACGTGGGTATTATTATGACTGGGAGGAGTGGATTCATTTAGACATACATATTTATCTTGACACAGCCAGGTTTCGGTGAGGCTGAGTAAATCAATATGATTATCTGATATTAATTCGTTTACCAACACTGCTTTTGAAGATAAACACCTGACATTTAACAGTCCACATTTAATTCTCCTGTTTTGTCTTTCTGTCACAGAAGAGGTTTTAATTTTTATCAGGTTGTTATGTACAACTCCTCTTTGTTTGACTTTATATTTAAATAATTTAGGAGGTCGGGGGACAGACACCGTTTGTATAATACTATGGGTGGGTAACTGCGCTTGAAGCTCAGAGAAGCGTTTTAGACTACAACTCTGATTCCTGGTCCCAACTCTGGGTTGTCATGGTTTTAGATCACTAATAATCTTGTCCAGGTTTCTAGATATGAGAGCGGCTCCATCCAAAGTGGGATGAATGCCATCTCTCCTAATCAGACCAGGTTTTCCCCAAAAGGTTTTCCAATTATTAACGAAGCCCACATCGTTTGCTGGACACCACCTGGACAGCCAGCAATTGAATGATGACATGCGGCTAAACATATCATCAGTGGTCAGATTTGGCAGGGGTCCAGAGAAAATTACGAAGTCCGACATAGTTTTAGCGTACTGACACACCGAGGCAACATTAATTTTAGTGACCTCCGATTGGCGTAACTGGGTGTCAATTATGCTGACGTGAATAACAATCTTACTAAATCTACATTTAGCCTTAGCTAGCAGTTTTAAATTTGATTCAATGTTGCCCGCTCTGGCCCCAGGGATACATTTGACTATGGTTGCTGGTGTTGCTAACCTCACGTTTCTCAGAATAGAGCTGCCAATTATCAGAGTTTTCTCCTCAGCGGGTGTGTCGCTGAGTGGGGAAAACGGTTAGAAATGTGAACGGGCTGGTGGTGAGCCGTGGGCTTCGGCCTGGTGCTATGCTTCTCTCGGACAGTCACCCAGCCTCCCAACTGCACGGGGCTTACCGGAGGACCGCTAGCAAAGGCTATGCTACGTGGCTCTGCGCTGGCTACAGGGGACTGGCTAACTCCCGCAGCTACAGTTTGACTCTCCATGGTGTGGAGCCGAGCTTCTAATTGACTCAGCCTCGCCTCCAACGCAGAAAATAAACTACATTTCTCACATGTACCATGATTGCTAAAGGAGGCAGAGGAATAACATTTGGCACACCGAGCAAGAGAGAGCAGGAGAGGAAGCCATCGCTAGGTGTTAAGCTAAGTAAGCTAACAAGGCTAAAAGTGTGTGAGCAAGCAAAGATGAATAAGAAAGTTGTTTAAAGAAGCAGAGTGATTAACACAACTAGTGTGGGTTAACAAGTGAAGTGGATGTTAAACAGCTGAAGTGTGGAGAATAAGCAGAAAAGTAGCTGGTGAGAGTTCGCTACAGCAGCACAGAAACACTGGAAATGACACAACACGCTTGTCGCAGTACGCTTACCGCAGTACGTCAGCACGTCAGGGTCAGCATCACCGACAAACAGAAATTAATTGTCGCATGACCAAAAAAATTAAGTGTTGCATGGGGTCCTGCGGACTACGTATGAGCATTCAGAGGGCGGTCCCGGAGACCTTGGGTGTTGGTGCATACAGCATGAGGTCCCACAGACCATAATGGAGCATTTGCATGAGGTCCCGAAGACCATGATAGAGCATTTGCATAAGGTCCTAAAAACCATGGGTGTTTATGCATACAGCATGAGGTCCCACAGACCATGATTATGCATTTGCAACCATGTAAATGAGTGAGCAGCATGATAAAGGCAAGCAAGGTAAACAGAACTGAAACAATAGGACTGCATTAATTTATAGCCAACTTGAATAAACGAGTACAGCAGAATAGGTCCCAAGACCAGCAGATAATAAATCAGCAGACAGAATTGTGATTAGAAAACCAAGACGAAATATTCATGGGTGATGCGTGATTGTAGATTATGAAGTGGTAGAGGTGAGCAGTTAGCAGACAAGTGGGTCTTAAAGCATGCAGCATGTAGTTAGAGGACCATGGATGACTGCATACAGCATGAGATCACGTAGAACATAGGTGTTGTGGGAACATGTGATAAATGACAGCAAGCCAAACTGAACTGAGGCTGACAGAATTGGAATTATATGAAGAAGTGCAAGGAAAATAGCACTGAGCAGCAAGCTAATATCAGGTAAGCAATGACAAAATAGCGATATGGCAACCAAACAGAAATGGCAAATGGCTGATGCATGACTGAGACTCTGTCAAATATGAAGGTGGGCAATTGGAGAAACCATAACCTAGACTTGATTGAGAGGTAGCAGATGAGAAAACCACAAAAGACCACTGCCAGCTATATGAATGACTTAGCAAGACATTAAAAATCAGGCCATACCTGGCTCCCCCCAGAAACCCACGGTGGGTACTTTGCTAATCCGCTGGTAGTAGAAAAATTCTGCCCTGGCAATTATTGTGACAGTTGAGATTTATGATGATTGGCATAAGGTCACCCATGGCCAAAACAGCTTGAAAAAGGTGAGATGGCCATGCTACTAGTTTTATTTGGTAGAACTGACATTGTCAAATGTTGCTGTTGGCCCTGGCTTAATGTGAGTAGGGGAGAGTCTGCTAGTCACTAGGCTACTTTATGCAATTTAAAATGCCATAGGCTTGTGCTAAAACATTAGGATGATATATTTGTGGGGAAAATGTGTCCAGTAAAAGACAAGTGTTTGTCTGTGAATGCTCTGAGTTATAGTGAAGCTAATTGTGTACTTGTGTTTGAAATCGTTGCCACTTAGCCATGTCTAATGCACATTTCAGGTGTGCCTTGAACCAGCCAAACTTCACAGTGCTCCACAGGAACCCCGCCGTTCACTAGTGTGAACACATCTGCATTTTCTAACTCTCTAATAAAGTCTGAGGTCCTACACTTAAGGCCAAGAGCAGAAGATCTCAGACCCTGAACATTCAAACAAGAAATGGTAAAAGACTTTGTTTTCATTATATTTAAACTCAAAAGGCTGCATTTGGTGATCAAAATGAGATAAACTACTAAGTCAAAGAAAATAATTTGAGAGTATCTACATAACATATTATAAAAGGTAACAATCCAATATAATTGATACAAAGTAATCAATACTTATGTACAATGCATTTTTTTTTTTATTGTATGAGAACAAGAAATAGTCATACAGTGTTTATTGTGGTACCTGTCCAATCAGATGAGAGCAAAGCAGGCTGAGCGTCTGCTGAATGTCCCTCAACTCATTGTGTGGGGGGGTGGTTAAGATTGGTTCTGCTGTTCTTCGGACCACCTGGGCATAACTCAGTGGGCCAGGGTGTGGCTCTTGTTGCTGTGGTTGGGGTGGGCCCCCTAGGGACAGGAGTGGCTGTGGTCTGGCTTGAGGGGGATCATGGTTGCCTTGGTGGGGTCTTATAGGGACATGATGTGGGTGGGGCTGAGGGTGGTCTTGTCTCCACTGTGTTGGTCTGGATGTTGGTTGGGGATGTCTTGGTGTTCTGTGGGGGTTGTGGGCTGGTATGCTTTTTCTGCAGGCTCTCTGTTGAGAGCGACGTTTTTCAGTGTCTGGGCAAAGATGGGACTGTGTTTTTATACCATCCTGTGGATGGTGTCAGGGTGGAAGTCTTTCCTTGGGAGCAGAGTGGATATGATCACTCTGCTGCTGGGGAAGGTGGTGGAGGCTTTCTCTATCACTCTATTGAGTGACTCTGACACCCACTCCTGCTGGCTCCGCAGATCATTGGTGCCAGTGTGGATGATGATGTGACTCGGAGATCCAAGCCGCTCCTCTGACAGCAGGTCTATGGCTTGGTGGGTGTTTGGGCACCAGATTTTAGTCACTTTGTGGGTGGGGAAAAGTTTCTTTTCATTGAGGAATTTTCCATTGGAGTCGATGAGGAGGACAATGTCTGTCCTCTCTCTCTGTTGTGCTGGTCTGGAGGAATGAGGGGTGGTGCTGGTCTGTGGGATGGGAGCAGGTGTGGGTGTGGCGTTGGTCTGTGGGCTGGATGTGAAGCTGGGGGTGGAGGTAGGTTATTGGATTGGTGGGTCTTGGCTGCTCACAGGGTCCTGGATGTGGTCTGGATGTAAGTCTAGTTGTTCATCCAGGTCTTGTGTAACTCCATCTCTCTCCTGAAGCTGTTCTGACAGAGTGGTGATTGCTCTCCTGTGCTCTTCTCTCTCTCCTCTGAGCTCCTCCACCTCCTTTGACAGAGAGGTAAGTTCTCTGCTGTGCTCCTCTCTCTCTCCTCCGAGCTCCTTCACCTCCTCTGTCAGAGCTGTTAGTGCTGCTATATGCTGCTCTCTGTCCTGATGCAGCTCTTTGATCTCAGTCCTGAGCAGCCTCAACTCTCTCCTGTAGCTGTCCCTGTCCTGCCTCAGCATGTCCAGCTCTGTGCTGATAGTACAGGGGTCAGGCTGAGCTGTGGTGGGCTGGCATGGTTGTTTGCTGATCAGCTCTCTCAGTTGTGCTAGTTCTCTCTCCAGGTCTGTGAATTTCACCTTCAGGTCGTTGATGGTGCGGTTCAGCTGGGGGTCCAGGACCTGCTCTGGGCTGGTGGGCTCCTTCTTTTCAGGGGGCTGCCCAGTAGTTAGGCAGGTGGGAGTGTCTGGCAGGGTTTGGGAACTGTCAGTGGAGCTAGATCTCTCCTGCTGGGCTCTTTCCTTTATAAGGAGAAAGTCTATCTCAAACAGTTTGAGGTTCCCCTGCACCGTGATAGTCCTGTTCTTGTATAAATTTACTGTCATCATGAAAGTATCTGAATCTTCTGCGTCTTTTATTTTTATTTTCCAGCCGTTACAGATCCCCTCTTTTTTGACAGAGGGGTAGTGGGCACTGATGGCAGAGTGCCATGATAGCGGCTGCTCTGTGAAGAAGATCATGTTGCTGACCTCCCCGGTCTTGTAGCGATCAGAAAACAGTGTTTCTGGTCTTTCTTTTAACAGTTTTTGTTTACATGCCGTCCTGGCAGTCTTATTGGTTACATCAGGAGGATAGAGGAGAGGAACAGCCTCTGTACAGCTTTTGATGGAGTCCATCAGGCTCTGCTGCTGTTGAACTGCTGCCATTTAAATTCCTTAGCAACAGTTGCTAAGGATCTTGTTTACAGCTAGATGTATTATGCTAGCTTAACTTTAATTAGTGTTCAGTAATTATTTGTTTCCTCTTTTTAAATACTGTATTTTCTCCCTGATGGTTTCATTCACTTGAGTCTTCAGCTGTTTTCCTCCTCTTTGCTTGACCTTTGTTTTTGTTGCTGGTTGGACAGTTAGGCTAACTGTCAGTTTGGCAGATGGTTCCATTGTTTTCCAGTCTATCACTGTTTTCTGAGTTTTTTTGCTGTTTTTTTCCTTCTTGGGAGTTTTTTTTTCTTTTTTTTTTCAATAGACAATGGTTTTCTCTTCTCTTTTCTTCCAGTTCTTAGAAAAATAGTAGTTTATCTCACTTCAAAACATCCAAAAAAGCAAAAATATTCAGGAGCTCATGTTTATGTCCATGTTCTCTCTCAATTCCTGTTCATCTCTCTCTCTCTCTCTCTCTCTCTCTCTCTCTTTTTTTCTCTCTTCCTCTCTCCGTCTATGTATATATAATATAATTTTGTCAAATGAATTACTGTACATTTTTTATGTTTCTTATGTATCTGTTCTGTACACACCACATCTATTCTGGCCGTCCTGGAAGAGGGATCCCTCCTAAGTTGTTGTTCCTGAGATTTCTACTATTTTTTCCCTTTTTCCCTAAGTTTTGCTTACCTGTCCAAGGACAGAGGGACGTTCTATGCTGTAAAGCCCTCTGAGGCAAAGTGTGACTTGTGATAGTGGGCTTTATGAATAAAACTGAAATTGAGTTTAACTGAAATAGAAAGTCATAGCCAAATTTGATGCCAATCCATCTAATAGCTTTTGTCACATCTCACAAACAAAAATGTTGAGTTGCTGGTGGGGATAGATAAAAAGTAATCTTTGGGATTATCAAAGTCATTTTAATTCATCCTCTGGTCACCATGAATATCTGTGTTTAAATAAAGGCCAATATTTTAATCCGGACTATCATTAAGTTTTAGTGGATTGAAAGACATTGCCATCCCAAGATTCCAACTGTCCAAAAACCCAAGACCAAGACTTATCTCCTATGATAATAATTAAAAAATGTCATTACCCAAGAAAAATAAACACAGTTGTAATTTGCAAGCAGAAATATACAGTATGTTTTTTTTTTAACAGAACTGTTTCCTAAATGTCATCTAATTGACAGACAAGAATATGTTTATGACCAGATACCTGTAAAAATAATGACATTCCCATCAGCCCCAGCTGGACTTTGTGTTTAGTGCTGATCAGCAATTGTTAGCATGCTTACACACTAAGCTAAGATGGTGGAAAATGGAGAATGTATTTTCATTTGAAGGTTTTTTGTAAAGGTCTCTGATCAGACTTCAGTCCAGGATGTTGCAGGTTACAGTATGTCGGTGTTATTTTGGCAGCTATATTAGCTTTAGTTTAAGTCTTGAGACTGAGAAAATGCTGATTAGTTTTAGTCACACTGTAGTAATTTTTATTCGTCATGGATTTGGTCTAGTTTTAGTCAACATCAACATTTTAGTTGACAAAAATTGATGACACTTTAGTCAACTTTTAGTCCTTATTCAAAATGCTTTTTTTTTTTTTCTCGCTTTTTTTTAACTAATGCAGATAGGCTAATGCAGATATCAGAAATTAGAATCAAGGTGACAGGTTGAATAAAAATTTCATTAAGATATAATTTTATCCAACTCCAGATAATTTCTAAATACTTACAAACTTGCCCTTGTAGATGTAAGGGGCAATTTATGAGCACACACTGATTATCATTTGAAAAGCTCAACATCTCTCTATTTATGCTCTCAAAACTAGGCAACTAGGGTTTGTGCCAAGGTTCATTGTGAACTCTGACTTACCCATCTCACTGTTAGGAAGCAGAAAAATAACTTCATTAAAGCCTGAAGTCTTTCTTAATGTGTAACATTTATAGTATGTCATTATGGCAGTCTGGAGGTTTAAACTTGCGTTCTCTCACAGGGTTGCTGATTGAAACTAAACTTTCAGCTGTCAGAAAAAAAAATGATCAGACTGTTTCTTTACAGCACAACTACACTCAGCTACAACACAGATAACTGAGTCTCCTACCTGCCTGTCAAACAACATCAACCCATAAACCTTCCCTAGACATTATGAAACTGAGTGGAGTCCTGCGGGGCTCAACAGACATAAAGACAGGCCTGTGGCTGGTGGCTGCTCGCTGCACTGCTGTTCACCGGCTAACAAGTGGAACAGCCACTGCTGCAACTAACAAAACCCACAAATCCATTGAGTAGCTCCACTATCCACAGTCAGACACATATGACTGCTTATTTACTGCTGAATTACAGCTCACAACTTGCAACAACAGCTGATGCTGCTCCGGTGACTGTGTTTGCAGGCTAGCAAAACATCTGGTGCTAACTATATATTTGAGTTAACACCCAGTTGTCGCTCTGATCTCAAACTGTTCATCCGGCATAAGCCATTCTGTTCTCATTGTGAATTTCCTGCATGTTAATAGTCCTCTGCTGACAATTCGTATTCTCATAGAACAGTTTGTATGATATCCTATAAATTTGTGCCCCACGAATGAAGTTATGCAGGTTAGATTTAGGCAATAAAAGTTACTGTGGTTAGGTTAAAGCAAAGAAACATGGTGAGGGCATACCTTAAAATGACTTAAATTCACTTAAAGTTCACACAGATCTGAAAATGTGACTCCAGGGGAAGGTCCTGGGCAAAAGTCTGGTTTTTGTGACCCATACACCACTACAAGCTGCATCCTTACAAGCCCTCGGGACTACTTTTGTTTTTACTGCCGTCAGCACATTGCTCACATGATCGCAGCCTTTCAAAGAATGTGGGATATGTACAAATTTAGGTGCATTGCTATTCGTAGGAACACATATAATAAAATTGTTAGAACAGCCTGCCTGTCTTGTCAATGAAAAAGGAAACATAGAGTTCATCATAGCTTTTATTATTGACCTATTTTTAGTTTGTCAGTGTTCCATCTTCACCATGGAAAAAGTTTTGTTAACAAAATTAATAGCATACTGTACATGTTGAGTTGTCCAATCATAGCACAAGACATTTAACTCCTTTCAGCTTGATGGTTGTTCTTCTATATTAGATGCTGACCTTTGACCAGCAAGTAAAATAAGAGTGTCTTCATAAAGCAGTCCCTTAAGTATCACTTTGTTGTCATCACTTCTGCAAAAGTTGTTTTCATTTTCCAAGAAGCTCCCTGCAGCTTGTGCAGCACCTATACAACTACTGCACAGTGTTGATCCCCAGCTACCTCTCAGTTTAATTATTTCACAGGCAATGAGCATTCTATAGAAAATAGGCTTTAAATGTAAAGTATGCTACCTAAAGGGCTGTTTTCTTTACTGCCTATGATTACTTTCTGCAATAATAGGAAATTTCAAAAAGCTAAATTTTTAGGTGTTGAAAAGCTGCTTTGGCAGGCTTATTTGACCTGCACCTGCACAAAGGAAAAGTTATATAAACATATTTAATAATTCCAGAGAGAAAAATGGGGAATGTAACAGAGTGCCCAGGGGTTAGGCAAAGCATAATTCATTCAATTTATTTCACAAACTCAAACTATTTCATTTGCATTATGTCTGCAATCCTCTCTCCCTCTCTCTCTTGCTCTCTTTCGTGCTAATATACTTTTTACTCTGATACTTTCTGCACCACTTTCCTCCTCCGTGCCCCACTGTCTTTCAGTTTGACTCTGTCACTCTCACTTTTTCCTCAGAAATCAACTTTGCCAAATATCTTTCTCTGCTAAAAAAGAACAGGTCTTACAGAAACAAGCAGAATGCTGTTGTTACAGTTTTAACCTCCGGCCCTTTGTGACCCACTTTCAGATGAGAACAAAACTTTAATAGAATGACGTCTCTCTCTCTGTCTCCCTGCTCTCTATCACTCTGTCCTGTGTTTTCTGCGTCTTTGTCTCATTTCCTGTCTGTCCCTCCTGCTCTGTTTGTGTCTCAGTCCCTTGAGCTATATTAGACAGCTCATATCTTGCTTTATGTTTACTTGTACTGTTTCCAATGCAAGTTGGATACTTTTTCACTGGTTCAGAGTACTGGCAGATCAGGTTTCTGTCCAGCTAAATACTGTTACTTGCTACTCAGTTCGGCCACTTTCTGATGAGGCACTCAAGCTGCATCTATTATTTGCTGTGACACTTGCTCAGATGGTCAGTCTGCAAAAAATTTCCCACCCTTTGACATTCTTAAGTTTTACCCTACGGGGCTGACATTTGGCATGGAAGTTAAGTATGTGTGTGTATGTAAGGTTTGTGTTCATGCAAAGTCACTGAAAGGTAGCAATTTTATCACATTTAGTCAAATCATACTGGCTGCGTATATCTGTCAGGCTGCTGTATTTTGTCCACTATTTTTTTGCATAGCACATTGGTGCTGTGACATGTATCAGTTGACCCTTTTTTGATGTAGCCGCTGTCCTGTCCATAAATGATCTTTATTACTTCTTAAATTCTTTATTTACTTATTTATTTTTTCTTTTGTGCTCAAGAATCACAATTAGTGCAAGAGCATGCTTCTTTAAGCTGCATGTGACTTTTTATTGGGGGTTCAAGCCCAATAGACTGAAACCCTTTTATTTGTGTTTTTATTTATTTTTTACTTTTACAATTATTTCTATGATTATTATGATTGTTGTTCATATGTTATTTATTATTATTATTGTTTTTATTTATTTTTCTTCACAAATTGAAATTTTGACCAATGATTGGAGGTTGTGTGCAAATGCTGCTCAACAAATATGACAATCGGTCGGACCAGGTTGCAACAGTTAAGCCCCAAATATTCAAATTTGAAAAGGCTACTTGAAAGGTAATACACAACTGCAGCTCAATGTGCTCTACAAAAAAGCCTCAAAAACCATTAAGGCCCACCTACCAGATTTTTCACCATTTTGAATTTTTTGAAAAACTTTTTTGACATCTCCAATTTTTTGTGGGTCATTATTGGACCAAGCCATCAACCATCAAAAGTTATCTAAAGTTTGTTGATATCTCATTGCGTTTTGGAGCTGTTGACCAATGAACTTAAGAGAGGGGGTGACTCTGCACATAATTGCCCTAAATTCATTGCCATTAAGCCAATCATCACAGAATTTGCAGAGAATGAATGTACCCTGACATGTCCTGAAAGTTTCATTTAATTCAACTTCTAGGGGTCACCATAAGTGCAAAAAATGGGCGTTGCATAATACAGATTAGACTTGAAATCAGAAATTGTTCATACAAACAAGCAGTGTCTGCCTGACCCAAAACAATTGTTATCTTCATTGGCTCCCTGAGATAACCAGCCTTCCCAAGGCCGGTTATCCCTCCACTCTCCTGGATGTTTATGCAGACAAGATGCTCCAGCCCTATCTCCCTCCCCAACACCTCCCTACCCCTGTGAACTTTGTCTCTGGATCAGAACTCTCCGAGGTCGTCTCCACAGCAACGGCCGTGTCTTTGTCATCAGTTATCAGACGGCAGAGACAATGGTTGAGACTGAATTGGAGATGACTTACACGGGCTTACACATACACACACACGACACATATAACACACACACACCCTACACCTCAACGCCTTCGTGGCTCCCCACCCCCCCTCCCTCCCTTCGTCACGGTATAGCATGGGAGGTGGTGGCAATGCGCCCAATGTGGCTGCGTGCCCACACCGTGTCTGTGCCGCGTCACTTCCCTGCCCGAACATCCTCCCCCCTCCCACATGTGCAAGTCTTTGAGTTCTGTTGTAATGTTTATTATATGTTTATGCTTTATGTGCTGAGGTGTTTTTTTTCCTAATCCCACACTGTGCCCCCCCCTACAGGAGCCTAGTTTGGGAGTTGCTTTTTTTCCCTCTTCCTCCCTCTTGTTCACCCTTTTTTTTCATCTAAGTAACGGGGCACCGTTTTATGGCGACCCACAGTTCTCCCCGCTCCTGTCCTCCCCCTGTTATGTATCACTGTCTTTTATGTTTCTTGGACGGGCTGAAACTGAAACAAATTTCGTTGCTCTGTAACATGTGCAATGACAATAAAGATCATTCATTCATTCATTCATTCATTCAAACATTACAGAACTGCAGCATATGTTAAATAATAATAGCATTGTTACAACAAAGAAATAATCTACCAAACATAAATTTCCTTACTTTGTGTGCTTAGTTTATATTGTTTCTCTCTAATCTGCAGGACTGAATCAGTAAGGACACGTCTGCTGCTGCTGGATGGTTGAGGTGCACAAGGTGCATGGGAGACACTGGGCGCACTCTGCTGAGCTGCATTGCTAACCTCACTGGAACATCCAGGGACTACAAGGAAAAAGACGCTCGCTCACGTGCGCCAAATTTCGAGTTGATTGTGATTTATAAAGGGGAACAGGCACACAGGCAACAGTGTCTTGTGTTGGGGACTGAAACCCATGAACAAGGCTTGCAGCTGTCATCAACACCAATAAAGGGCACAAGTTTCAGACCTTAGTAAGAGGCCTCATTTTGAGCTGGAGGAGGAAGGAGAAACTTATATAGAGTTGGCAGACCCTCACGACACAACATATAACCCTGGTGACTATTTATATAATTCAGTAAAAAAAATATGTTTTGTGTGGTTGCTTACATAAATGAGTAGTAAAACACTTTTGGTTTTTAGTATAATTCCCTATTTAGCCTAGTATGTTTCATTTTTAAAAATGACTTACCCTGTGTTTTTAATCACACCCAGGTCCTCCCCTCTCCCTTGGCCATCTATGCAAAATCAGTTGGGCTGCAACATAACATAGATGGTAACATTATAGTCAACAGATACACAAAGCCTAGAGGCACTCACATTTTTGTTTACATACAGTTACGTTATTGTTTACTTTTTAGATACCTCATAAGCACTCTAAATACATATCAACAGCAATATATCACAAAATTGCCATCTTCCTTTCTATAATATAATGTTAACTTTATTGTAGTAGCTTAAACTTCAAAATTATATCCTCATTTTACCTCCTCCACTCACCACTCTATCACACACACCAGTGTAATCAACATCTGCTTGTCCATTTAGTTTTAAGATTCAATAAGCTATTTTTTGTGTGTGGAAAAACATTCTCTTTGTTTTTTTGATAGGTGCTCCTGTGGAAACTGCAACCATGCCCACAGAAGCTGAGAATACTTGCTGCTTGGAGATACCACAGGTACCAATCTCATAGCTAAACTTAAACCTAATTTGTCTAATTAGGCTACTGGTTACACTTACGAATAACAATGACATTTTCTGTTTGTAATTCACTGTAGGTCACCAGACGGCTAGGGGAGGTCGATGAAGACCTGTCATGTATGGTTGACCATCCTGGGTTGGAGCCTGTCTGCCTCAATGTCTCTCTGCAGAATGCCTGCCAAATATATTGAGCTGACTGTGGTCCTTTGCAGCCGAGAGGAATACACCAGTATGTTGTGATTTGTAAAATGTCCTAGTCGGGATTAAAATCAAAGATGCTTTGCTTCAGCAGGCAGAATTTTGCAACTGTAGTAACACATGACAAATCTAAGTATACTACATTTTAATATATTGAATTTGCTGTTTTTTTTATTTGTATAGTTTTCATAAACAGATTTGTGCATATTTTTCATGTATTCACAGGAGTCATTTCTGCAGACACTTTCAAGCATTTATTTATATAAAACAATGTGCCTAAAAAACAGTCACAACTGAAACACAGGGCCAACCTTGCACAATACACATTAAAAAAGGTGTGATGCACACCATTAGTAAATCTCTGCAAGACTAAATATTGCGTCCATTGTTTTTAGTCGCTACAGGTATCTGGCCTCTGGCCAGAGTTTTGTGAGCTGGTGCTGGGGCTTCCTGGGATGCAGAATCAGGTGTCCAGCTTGTGTGGTCCTACACATCCACACAGAGTTTCCTGATGCTGAAGGCCACCATGTGGGATTTAACTGGTCCTTGATTGAACCTGGACGCATAGCTGGCGATGACCTCCTCCTTGCCAGGCCCCTCATATTGCACAGTTAAGTCGTCCGGGACAGGGATGGCCAACGGTGCATTTGCGTATGGCGTAGGGTACACAAAGACTTTTTCAAATATGAGGTCCATCATGTCAGCAACATACCCTGTTTCATAAAACAAAAACACAAAGATTTTGTTTACTTTTATTATTACAATTTTCTTTTTCTTTTTTCTTTTACAAAACACTAAAAATGTCCTAAATACATCCTGCTACTTGACACTAATTTATTAATTTTTATATTTATTTTTTAAGGTTTTGGTTTTACTGTGTTTTGGTTTTGAAATTTGTTTTTCACATGTGAGAGCAATACCTAGTACAACAAGTTCAAAACACGTTTTGGTTGAAAATTAAAAGAACTTAACACTTACAGAATGTCGGCTCTGTCTTATGCGGTTTAGCTCTGCATTCTCATAGCCTTTGGAAAGTGGACCTTGAAGAGAGGTACACCTTCCCTGTTTTGGCTTGTGGTCAGTCAGCGTTTTCGCTATAATAAATGGCAGCCAGGTAGAGTCTGGAAGTTCAAGAAAGACAAAATCACAGATGTTCATAATGAAACAAAGTTTAGGCTACAACTCTCACAAGTTCTAAGTAACTCAAGTTTGATTTACCTGCACAGCATTCCAATAAAAGGAAAAACAACATTCTTCGGGGGCAAAACGAAGGATGACGCTATGGAAAGCCTCCAAAGATGAAGTCTGGTGGTGAGGGCTCAGTTTTGCAACATCCTTCAGAGTTCTTTTGTTTGTCAGCACCTTCTCTAACTTGTAGAAAGAAAGCAGGAGTTGCTACAAACAACAAAAAAATGCATATTTTAAAATACAATACAGTAATAAATATTACTGACATTATTTGTGATGAATTTCTATGTTACTAAATTACTAGGTGGAGTTGCCTTGTATACAAAGTGTCTGATCACTATTAAAAGTGAGGACAAATGTAATAACTTTTAGTCTGTCTATAAGTAAAACACCTGCTTTGAGCCATTTATTCTTGTCCCGTGTGTGGTGGACGTCATGCAGGCACTTGGGGTAAAGAGGATCCTCATGTGTGTGGATGTCTTGCACATGGTTCAGGATCGAGGTCTACGAAAATGACACAAAGACAGCAGAAATATTACATAATAAGTATTCAAAGGGGTAAATCATTACTAACTTTATCATAACTAATTGTACTAAAGGTGGCTAGTACATACCAGCGCTTCTGAAGTGGGGCTGAAGAGTCCTGAAGGATAGCTGTGTGCCTACAGTACGTGTCTCTAGTGGGTCAGTCTGGCATGCAACATCCCTTGACGCGGGTAACTGAGTGGATGCACTCAATGTGCTGGCCTGTAATGAGTAAACAAGGTTCACACTAACATCTTCTCAAATTCATAGTTACAACAGCTGCAGGCAATGCAAAAATTGTAACAGCAAATGCACTCAATTATATAAAATAAATGACTTAGAATATTTCACTTCCACTGTAAATTGTAGGACATTCAAAGCCTGTAACTGCAGTAAATGTTACATGTTCACCATCTAGAAAATGTACAGTCTGTCCACTTTTTACATACACATTGTAACTATGCACTTATCTAACTATACATGTGACACTGGGACAACAATGTAACATCAGATAAGGAGTGGGGGACAGGAGATGTGATTGTGAATCACCATTGAATCAGAAATAAATAAAACGATCGTTTCACAATAATCAAACCAAACACATACCTCAAGCTCTGCAAAGCCTACATTTGATCTAACTGCAGCCTTTATCAGCCCAACTTTGCAGACATGTACAACACCTCTCAATAAACAAACAAACACAGCACCTCTCATTAGCCTCAGCTGTTGCCGCTACTATCACGTATGATGAACTAACAGGACACTTTTCAAGTAGAGCTGAAAGGTGTAGCTACTACTGAGCGAGGTATGTTGATCAAAAAGCCAGATTTCTGTGTGTCACGAAGGTGTTTCTCTTTTAACCTGGCTAATCACCTTGCTAACTTATTCTGCAGACCTAACCTAATCCAGACCAAATTCTGTTCAGAGTTTCAGCTTGAAATTGGCTAAAAAAGTACCTTTCACTGGTCATCTTATTTGAAAGTAGCATCATGTATGTCAGAAGCTCAGCTGAGGGAATACATAAGCTGTAACAGTTAATGATGGTAGCGAACGACGCCATGCATTTACAGTAGTGTAGGAAAATTACCTGTAGGTTAATTTTGCACTCGTTTGGGCACCACCCTCTCTATGAAGAGTGACCGTAATCAAATTAATAACTATGTAAATCAATCATTAATTTGTCGGTACACTTATCAATTATAAATCAGTCTCAATATCTAAATTATGAGTTCTCTATACAGTGATCGTAGTTTCAGTTCAAAGGACATACATGGACAACGACTTGGCGATAAATGAAAATTTATTTGATGAAATGTTTAACAACTGAGGAAACTAATCTTAAATATAGATGAGATGAAATTATGTAAGATCACAGGAAGTGTAAATGGGTGGAAGCAATAGAATACATTTTGGCAGTTATTCAGTTTGGCAATAGTGAGAAGAGTGTGTAACTTTGGATAAACTGCAGACGCAAAAGTATTTATCTAACGAAACCTAAATTAAGATCCGAATAATTAAGTCTCCTATTCAACATCAACTCTTATCACAACACAGCAGCTTCCTCAGGTGAGGGAAGGCTTGCCTACTTTCTTTGCAGCGTTGACCCAATCGGACGTGTCTCAGGGAACCCCAGCCGTCGTTTACCACTCAGCTTCACTTCACAGTCTCCCCGTGGGACGATGCCAACGGGAACCAGTGATGGGGCGACGGTCTGATGGCGAAGTCCTTCTGGTAGTCCTCAAACGTCTGTTATCTTGAGCTGCTGAACGTCTTAGTTTGGCAAAAGAGTCACTGCCTGGGGAATAATTCCGGCGGCTGCTGGACCTGATGGACCTTGGATGGAGTTGCAGGTCGAAGAGAAGCTCCCTTATGGGAGCGTAGCTACCCGCTTATGATAAAGTTGAAACAATCTCGTTGTCCTTACGAGATTATTACTAAAGTTATTATTAATTCTCAAAAATAGAATTAATGCGATCAGTGGGCTTCGTCACCTCAGGTGTGATATTACTGGGGGCCCAAAGAAAAGAAAAAAAAAAAGAAAAAACTCTTAATATAAACTTAATATTAATATTATATTGGGAAAAGTTATGCAGAGACTGAGACTAAGAGCATAACGAGCAAAGCATAAAAAGTCTCACAAAAAGAAAAGTCGGACAAACAAAAAGAAAAAAACAACGAAAAAAAACAGGAACTGGAAAAGAAGAAGAGAAGAGCGCGAAAACTGAGTTTTATCTAATAGAGTTGACTGGCCATGTTTCACGCAAGGCGGGTCTCTCAGTTTAAGCATGACTTGATTTTTCCAGATCATTATGGAGCTATATTAGGGCCAAAAGTTTTGTACTTGAAAAAATAAAATTTGAAACTGAAAATTCAAGTTTTGATGTTGAATTTTGAAAAATACATCAGTGTATTCAAAATAAAAATAAGTACACAATTTTTTTTTCAGGTTAAATATAATTATGATTCACTCTGGTAATTATTTTGAATAAATTATTTATTTTCATTTTTCACTTTCATATATTTTGATATTTGAGATTCTGTTTTTTTCATTTGCATGTTTTATCTTTTCAGATTCAAATATTATTTTTTACAGTTTCAAATTTTTTTTTTCAGTTTCAGATCTTTCTTTTTCAGTTTCAAATCTCTCTTTTTCAGTTTCGGATCTGTCTTTTTCAGTTTCAGACTTTTGGCCCGGATTTCGCGTGGGGGGCGTGGTATCAACTCAGAGGGGTGTGGAATCATGACACACAGCTTAACAAAAAGGCCAGGGACCTTCCCCTATCACGTTGCCTTCAGGGAACGTAGGAACTAAAACAATTCAACTCAACACTTTATGTACGCTACACCATGCGATTGGCGGTGAAAAAACTGATGTCAGTGACAAACTTCCATTTTCACGGCATGCACGAATATCCTGCACGACTAAATCTGTTTTAATTTCCTTTATAAGGCTAAAGCTGCTAATATGTTACTTTATATACCTTTTATATTCTTTAACACGTGGTAAGTTTATCCAAATATGGCCTTTTTTTAAAATTTACTCCGACGTTTTCGGAGATGTGAGATGTGAAAGCTTTTTTAGACAGTATTGAGCACCAATTGCAGAAGCGGAGCGATAAATTATGCCAGATTGTGCACTTCAACAGCAACACTTTAAGGCGATAATTTTATCCGACTGCTATTATTTCTCCTCGTTTTGCACCGGGCGTCATTGGTTGCCATAACGACGGCGGCCGGCGGAGACTCCTTTCCCGAGTCAAAATCCTTGAGGCCAGCTGGCCGTGATGAGTTCTGTATTTTAGCTGCTACACTACTCAGCCTTTATAAGCAATGTAAACTGTAATGTGACAATCTAATCTAGATTAGATTAGATAACAATCTAGACACCAAACTGATGAAGACCTTCTACCACTCTTGTATCGAGAGCCTTCTGTCATATTGCATCACAGTATGGTATGGGACCTGCACTGAGGCCAACAGGAAGAGGCAATCAAAGCTGCACAGAAGATTGTTGGGTAGCCTTGCCCCTCCCTGTCAGCCTTTTGCACCTCCCACTGCCTCAGCAGGGCACAGAATATCATCTAGGACAGACAGATCACATCCAGGTTCTGAAATGTTTGACCTGTTGCCCTCTGGCAGGTGCTGCAGGTGCATGAAAGCACTCACAAACACACTTAAAAACAGTTTCTTCCCCAGAGCTATAATCACCGTCAACTCCAATATGCACTGACACACACATGCAATATATTGAACTGTGAATGCTGCTAAAACGATGTCTGAGTGAGGTTTATTGCTTTGTATTTGTGTTTTTGCACTTTAAAACCTCCAGAAATGCACAAGTAATACATTCATAGAATTAAGCTTTATACTGAAAATATGAACTTATCAAATAAGAAATTGGAAATACTGACCTAATAGTTTTGTGTCATGTACATTTATATTTCTAGATGTGGTGGTTTATGCATTAATTGCAAATCAAACTTGTCTCATGATCTTTATACATACAGTTTATAAAGGTTATTCTATTGTCATCTATCTATCAAACAAATAATAATAATAATAATAATAATAATTAATATTCCTTATTAATTAAAGATTCCTCAGTGTTTATTCTTGTTGGTAGACACATTTTGTTGAATTAAATCAACATGGTTTTTCCACTCCTCGTGGTCACAGTCAGCACAGACAGTAGACTGACAACATGGTAACACAGGCGTTGTAGACACTCGGGGTGGTGCTGTTGTGTCCAGCGCTGGCGTCAGGGTATTGACATCATATGTATCCTATCGTATGATTGATAAATGAATGATTATAATTTAATACACACACGTCTAGAAGTTCTACTACGTTTTCTTTGAACCAGCATCAGTCAACTGCGTCATATAAAGATGCCAGGGTAAAATTAATGAGTTTGTAGTTGCCACTAGTGGTGGCTGTCCGTCGGTGAAATAGGCTGTACATTTTTGAAATACACGTTTACTGTCAGTTAAATTGAGGTCACATTACAGTTTGAATTGCTTTTAAAGGCTGAGTAGTGTAGCAGTTAAAATACAGAACTCATCATGGCCAGCTGGCCTCAAGGATTTTGACTCGGGAAAGGAGTCTCCGCCGGCCGCTGTCGTTATGGCAACCAATGACGCCCGGTGCAAAGCGAGGAGAAATAATAGCAGTCGGATAAAATTATCGCCTTAAAGTGTTGCTGTTGAAGTGCACAATCTGGCATAATTTATCGCTCCGCTTCTGCAATTGGTGCTCAATACTGTCTAAAAAAGCTTTCACATCTCACATCTCCGAAAACGTCGGAGTAAATTTTAAAAAAAGGCCATATTTGGATAAACTTACCACGTGTTAAAGAATATAAAAGGTATATAAAGTAACATATTAGCAGCTTTAGCCTTATAAAGGAAATTAAAACAGATTTAGTCGTGCAGGATATTCGTGCATGCCGTGAAAATGGAAGTTTGTCACTGACATCAGTTTTTTCACCGCCAATCGCATGGTGTAGCGTACATAAAGTGTTGAGTTGAATTGTTTTAGTTCCTACGTTCCCTGAAGGCAACGTGATAGGGGAAGGTCCCTGGCCTTTTTGTTAAGCTGTGTGTCATGATTCCACACCCCTCTGAGTTGATACCACGCCCCCCACGCGAAATCCGGGCCAAAAGTCTGAAACTGAAAAAGACAGATCCGAAACTGAAAAAGAGAGATTTGAAACTGAAAAAGAAAGATCTGAAACTGAAAAAAAAAAATTTGGAACTGTAAAAAATAATATTTGAATCTGAAAAGATAAAACATGCAAATGAAAAAAACAGAATCTCAAATATCAAAATATATGAAAGTGAAAAATGAAAATAAATAATTTATTCAAAATAATTACCAGAGTGAATCATAATTATATTTAACCTGAAAAAAAAATTGTGTACTTATTTTTATTTTGAATACACTGATGTATTTTTCAAAATTCAACATCAAAACTTGAATTTTCAGTTTCAAATTTTATTTTTTCAAGTACAAAACTTTTGGCCCTAATATAGCTCCATAGATCATATGCTTTAACATTTTACTCGGGATAGCCACATACTCTTCCCATTATGTTCAAAAATCGGCTTCATACCATTACATTTAGACAGCATATATTCATTCTACAACATACGTATATATCCTTGAATCAACAAGAAAAGAACAAGAAGAAGAAGAAAGAAAAAAAGAAAAATTAGTTTGCAGGTGCATCAACATACTAAGTGGGATAGCATATACTAATAACACTGGTTGATTAATCAAGCTACTATTCTTGTACTCAAACTATGATACGCGATTCCTGCGGGAGCCTTGCTTAACTATCGTTATAGGATGGCAGTATGATGCTACTTTTAAATGAGGGATTAAATGCATGAAATTATAACTGACTTATTTTATGACCTACGAGCATGGGATTAACCCCAATCAGTTAAGGAACAAGGATTATGAGGAATTACAATGTTATAACATGAGTAACGTGTATACTTTACATTTAGGAGACATATTACTTTTGTTGACCAAAGAAGCTTATTCTTTGCTTAGGAATGTGTCTGGATCTTTTGGCTCTCACAAAGATGTAAAGTAACAGATAAAAGAAACGAGCTGAGTCAAGAGGGATGGGGGTGGTATTTCCTTCAGACAAACAGTCTATGCTAATTACTGTTCCTGCTGCTTTTGATCTCAGCAGGTCAGTGGGCTTACAAAGCTTACTTGATGGTCCTGGTCTGGCTGGTGACCTGGAGCCTGAAAGGTTTCGGGACTGACACCCAGACCACTTGTCCATATTTTTGCAGTTCCTGTTTTGAAGGTTCACAAGGCTGTTCCTCCTACAGTAGCGCTCACTGTATCACTTTGCCTAGGGAACCTATAGCCTATCAGTGATCAGAATCAAGTTTGTATTGATTTACAGGTCGTTGTTGCTCTGACTTGCAACAGCTCTGACTGAACTACTGTCCTTCAATAGAATCACAGCAGATTAAAAGTTAAAAGTTGAGTGGTAAATACGTTTACACTGTATTTATAACAGTGTTGCTTTTTGCAACATAGTAATAATAATAGCAGGAACATGGGACAATAGGTGATTTGGAATCTATAGGCTAACTTGTTAAGGGTATTACACTATTAATTTTGTTTTCCTGTGTTTATAGGTCAAATATGGATACTCGGCTGCAAGAATTTTTGATGGAGCGCAAACTGCAAGATGTGATACAGAAACTTGAGGATGAAAATGTAAGCCACTCCAGCTGCTGTCTTTGCTTGCTGTGTGTTTGTGTGTGTGTGTGTGTGTGGGTATGTGCATTCAGTTTTTCAACTATCTTTTATCTAGTTGCAAAAGTATGCACACTCTCAAAAATGCTATATGTTTTAAATAATAAAATAAAATTATTTTCAGTCATCTCAAGTTGGGGAAATATCTGCGTCATTATCAAAAGTAAATCTTATCTCTTATGTAAAAGTACATCAATTGAAAAACAAATGATGTGAATACCTACACCCTTTATAGCTCTTAACTTCCTTTAAATATCCATTGACATTCTATATTATGCATTTGGCTGTATTAATGCATTTATTGATTGATTGGATTATCTTTTATATTTTCAGATTGATGAAACTGTCATTCCGTTAATGACAGACAGTGACCTGGCAAAGTACATCCCCAAAGTTGGAGATAGAGTCTCCACTGTGGCCTTCTGCAGAGAAGCAGCACTGTCACAAAAATCACCGTCCAGGAAGGAATCCATACTTTCAAGGCTACGACAAAAACTGTCTGGAGCTGAGGGGATGCCTCCTAAAAAGAGGTAATCTAAGTGGGCAGGAAATTCAAATGCCAAAGTAAAGCGGGACGAATTGAGGTTGGCTGGATGGATTTTGATGAGGAAGAGGAAAGGTACAAACAAGTGAAGTCTGTAAATGGTGGAGGAACCAGGTATCTCTCTATTGACAAAAACAAAACAGTGGCAGATATCAAAGCTAGCGCATTTTTTGGAGTAGCAAAATTCTTTTGATAACTTTTGGTTAGGCAGGTCTGGAGATTGTATGTGCAAAGTTTCGTGGAGATGGAGCTTAAACGCTAGGAGGAGTTCGAAAAAGTAGGTTTTTGATGTATAGTGACTTACAAAGAGAAATATGCAGTGGGAGTGGGCGTGGCCTCTGTCAGAAGATGCGAGTCTATTTAGGGAACACGTGGATATAAAGTTTATGAAGATGTGATTTAAAATGTGGAAGTTACTGGCCAAAATGCGTTTGCATCCGTTATAGCGCCACCTAGTGGAGTAGACACATAATTTTTGCTAGGGTTGGTCTGTGTGCTATTCTCTATATACCCTGTAAATTTCACAGTCCTCAGCGTAATACTTGAGCTGAAATAAATGTTTGTTGTTTATCTTGTAATAAGCCACGCCCACTTTGACCAGTCATGACTTACTTCAAGTTATGGCCTCAGGAGTGACCCAGCATCATACCCACCAAATTGCGTAAACATCGGTGCAGCCATTTACGAGAAATAAGTTTCCCATATTTGCAGCGCCCCCTAGTGGCCAACATTAGCCAAATTTGGCTCAGCCTCTCACAGCCACACGTGAAGCAAGGATGTCCGAATTGGTGTATTATGACCGAAATATGCCACAGTTCGCCTTTTTATAGCTAGCTAGAAAAATTTGTTCGTTAATAATTTGCGCAAATTTTGACCAATCAAAATTCCTTTGATAACTTTACATCAGGTCCAGTGGCAGACTCTACCTGCCAAGTTTCAAGCTGAACAAACAAAACCCCAAGGAGGAGTTTGAAAAAGTAGGTTTTCCAGTTTTCGCGATTTTGCACAAAAAATTTAGGGGCGGAAATGGGGGTAGCCCTGCCCAGGCGATTCAGCACTATTCAGGGAATCTGTTGATATGAGGTTTGTGAATGTATGACATATGGTCTGGGAGTTATAGCCCAAAACATGTTGAAAATTAGTAGGGGGCGCTACTGAGCCATTTTTGTGCACATTGTCATGAAACCCCTACCATATGTAAATTTTCACCACTTCTGACGAGTCTGTAAAGTTTCATGAGTTTTCGAGTATGTTACGGCCCCCAAAAAGGCAGTTGATTTCGGATAAGAACAATAATAATTAAAGCTGCAAGCAGCGATGAACGGGCCCTCGCCCCCCTTGCGCGTCGGAGGTACGGGCGGCCGCAGCGCAGCTGACCTCTGACCTGAACGCAGACCGCACGCTGTAAATTTTATGTCAATATGTGGTTTTCATGAACAATGGACGTTGCATGTAGGAGATAGGGACCGCTTTCTGTGTCCTCTATGTGGCGCTAGAGAATACCCAGCAGTTATACATAATATGGCTGTATATCACGTGTGGAACACACCGTGTAAATTTCATGTCAATGGGATGAAATTTGTCACATAAGGCTGACTTCCTGTTGTCAGTCGGTGGCGCTGTGCTTCTGATTCAATATGCATGGCGATCAGGGGCGGAGTGTCATCACACACGTGAAGTTTGGAGAAAACTGGGCAATGCACCGAGGAGTTATGACAAGTTGACGGTTCGCCCACCAGGGGGCCCTCAAAGTGTAACCAGACGTGGGCTGATACATTCAGGGTCGGACCCTTATCACACTATTCAAGTTTCATGCAAATCGGATAAAGCATGAAGGAGTTATCATGACTTGATGTTCAATGGCGAGACATCGAAAGTCGCCACTGCCGCCACGGACAGTCTGCAACATGACATGGCATGTGTGTCACTGTAGAGATTCATCAACTTGATGGTCACATGGCTCCAAAATAGAACTGATTAGGTCAGGAGTCTGGAGTTGGTGTTTGTCAATGTAAAGTATGGCACTTCCTGTTTCCACAAGGGGACGCCATGAGCGAGACTGTCGTCAAGAATATGGCAGCGCTGAGGGCAGGGCTCTTATCATCTACAGACATTTTGAACCAGTTTGGATGAATAACATGCGAGAGAGAGCTGCTGGAATGTGCATGGTGGTGCATCCAATATGACAGCGCGTAGCAGCCATGCCCCTTGACCACTAACCTCTAAACCAAACGCAGACCACACACTGTAAATTTCATGTTAATATGTACATTTTCATGAATATTGAACTTTGCATTTAGGAGATAGGGACCACTTCCTGTGTCCACTATGTGGCACTAGAGAATACCCAGTAGTTACGCATAATACGGCTGTATATCATGTGTAGACCACACCGTGTAAATTTCATGTCAATCGGATGAAATTTGTCACATAAGGCTGACTTCCTGTTGTCAGTAGGTGGCGCTGTGCTTCTGACTCAATAAGCATGCGATCAGGGGCGAAGTGTCATCACACACGTGAAGTTTGGAGAAAATCGGACAACGCACCGAGGATTTATGACAAGTTGATGGTTCGCCCACCAGGGGGTGCTCAAAGTGTAACCAGACGTGGGCTGATACATGCAAGGGTTGAGCCATATCACACTATTCAAGTTTCATGCAAATCAAATAATGCGTGATGGAGTTATCATGACTTGATGTTAAACGGCGAAACATCGAAAGTCGCCGCCGCCGCCACGGACAGTCCGCAACATGACATGACATATGTGTCACTGTGGAGATTCATCAACTTGATTGTCACATGGCTCCAAAATAGAACCGATTAGGTCAGGAGTCTGGAGTTGGTGTTTGTCAATGTAAAGTATGGCACTTCCTGTTTCCACAAGGGGACGCCGTGAGCCAGACTGTCTTCAAGCATATGGCAGCGCTGAGAGCAGGGCTCTTATCATCTATAGACATTTTGAAGCAGTTTGGATGAATAACGTGTGAGAGAGAGCTGCTCGAATGTGCATGGCGGTGCATTTAGCCCCGCCCATGGGCGGTGCCCCTATCAGATCAAAGAGCTTGCCACCCTTGACCTGTGTATCAATTTTCACGAAGATATGAGGTCATTAAAGCCATCAAAGAACCAAACCTATTTTGGCGAGTGATGGATAGTCGCCGCGTCGCCAGACGGACGCCATTTGTTGTAACCTCACAGCATTCATAATATATCTTCACCAACTTGTTAGGCATGTTGTAGAAGTGGAATGAAGTTGATGGAGTCAACCATGTGTCATCAGTACATGTTAAAGTAAAAACAAATCACTTCCTGTTACCACCGGGGGGCGCCATGAGTCAAGTGGGAAGTTAATATATCGGCGCGTTCAGGGCGCAGCCATCGTCATGCCCAGCAAGTTTGAAGCTGATAGGATCAAGTATGTGGGCGTGACAGTCGGTCAAAGTTAGACGGCGAGCTCCAACACAGTTGGCAAAGTTCATGGAGCCCTATCAGCCACGCCCTATGACCTACATACCTGCAGAGCACAACTTTAGATCACCATGTTGTCTTGATGAGCTGTGAAAAATTTCAAGCCGATTGGTTGAATCCCCTAGGACGAGTTCGTTCAAATACGAGGTGTGGAAATGGCCAAAATCACACTTTTCTCGAAAGTTCAAATCAAAATGGCCGACTTCCTGTTGGGATTTTACCATGACATTTAGAGACTTTTTTGTGCGTCTGGGCATGATGAATGTGTGTACCAAATTTCTTGTGCCGACGACAAACTAACCCCTATGGGGAGGGTATTTTGAAAATTTCAAGGGGGCGCTATAGAGACATTTAGCCCCGCAAATGGGCGTCGCCCCTATCAGATCAAAGAGCTTGCCACCCTTGACCTGTGCACCAATTTTCATGATGATATGAGGTCATTAAAGCCATCAAAAAGCCAAACGTATTTTCTTGGCGAGTGATCGATAGTCGCCGCATCGCCAGATGGACGCCATTGGTTGTAACCTCACAGCATTGATAGACTAGTTTCACCAACTTGTTAGGTATGTTTTAGAAGTGGAATGAAGTTGATGGAGTCAACCATGTGTCATCAGTACATGTTAAAGTAAAAACAAATCACTTCCTGTTACCACCGGGGGGCGCCATGACTAAAGTGGGAAGTTAATATATCGGGACGTTCAGGGCGGAGACATTGTCATGCCCAGCAAGTTTGAAGCTGATAGGATCAAGTATGTGGGCGTGACAGTCGGTCAAAGTTAGACGGCGAGCGAAAAAATAGTCGCCGAAGTTCATCGAGCCCTATCAGCCACGACCTATGACCTACACACCTGCAGAGCACAACTTTAGATCACCATGTTGTCTTGATGAGCTGTGAAAAATTTGAAGCCGATTGGTTGAATCCCCTAGGACGAGTTCGTTCAAATACGAGGTGTGGAAATGGCCAAAATCGCCCTTTTAGCCAAAGTTCAAATCAAAATGGCCGCCTTCCTGTTGGGATTTGACCATGACTGCAATTCATTTTTTTGTGCGTCTGGGCATGATGAATGGGTGTACCAAATTTCGTGTGGCTACGACAAACTAACCCCAATGGCCAGGGGGGGTTTGAAAGTTTCTAGGGGGCGCTATTTCGCAATTTGGCCGTGTCCATGTGCGGCGCCCCCAAAATATCGAATTTCGGATCCGGCCGCAGGGATGTGCAAAAATTGACAACTTTTCCAATTGGGGAAATGGGCGAAATTGGGGCACGAAAAGCGGAAAGAATAATAACGAACAATAATAAACAGCAAGAAAACAATAGGGCCTTCGCAGGCGACGCTGTCGCCGCTGCTCGGGCCCTAAATATAGCCGCAAGCGGCAATTCCGGGGTTCAAGCCAGCATAGCCATCTAAATTTTGAAAGGTGGGTAAGATCAAGACCTTTGATACATTGAGTTTGTTGATGTTTGTAAAAACCCTCATTGATTTTGGCCGGATTTTGTGAAATTTCACTTCACTTGATGTTTCTCTGTTTATAGCGCCCCCTATTGGCCAATTTCTGCCAAAATTGGCACAGATCCTCTGGTTGACGTCTAAAACAAGTGACTTGAGTTTGACGTCGATAGCTTTTACTTTGACAAAAATATGCAACGGTATGTGTTTTTTAGCTAGCAGAAAAAAATTGTTCCTTTATATCTACCACATTTTTTGGAGTAGCAAAATTCTTTTGATAACTTTTCATCAGGCACATCTGGAGATTGTATGTGCAAAGTTTCGTGCAGATGGAGCTCAAACGCTAGGAGGAGATAGAAAAAGTAGGTTTTTGATGTGTAGTGACTTACAAACAGAAATATGCAGTGGAAGTGGGCATGCCCTATGTCAAAAGATGAGACTCTATTTAGGGAACACGTGGATATAAAGTTTATGAAAATGTGATTTAAAATGTGGAAGTTACAGGCCAAAATGCGTTTTCACTCGTTATAGCGCCACCTAGTGGAGTAGACACACGATTTTTGCTATGGGTGGTCTGTGTCCTATTCTATATATACCCTGTGAATTTCATAGCTCTCAACATAATAGGTGAGCTAAAATAAATGTTTGTTGTTTATCTTGTAATAAGCCACGCCCACTTTGACCAGTCGTGACGAACTTCAAGATATGGCCTCTGGAGTGACCCAGCATCATACCCACCAAATTTGGTAAAAATCGATGCAGCCATTTAACACATATAAATTTCCCATATTTGCAGCGCCCCCTACCGACCAACATTAGCCAAATTTGGCTCATACCCTCACAGTCACATGCCAACAAAGCATATCCGATTTGGTGTTGTTAGCATTTATTTTGACCGAGATATGCAACACTTCGCCTTTTATAGCTAGCTAGAAAAATGTATATGTTAATCATTTGCGCATTTTTTGACCAAACAAAATTCTTTTGATAACTTTAGATCAGGTCCAAGAAAAGACTGTATGTGCCAAGTTTCACACTGATCGGACAAAATCCCAAGGAGGAGATAGAAAAAGAAGGTTTTCAAGTTTTTGCGATTTTGTGAAAAAAATTTCTGGACGGAAATGGGCGTGGCCTAGCCCAGGTGATTCAGGACTATCCAGGGAATCTGTGGATATAACGTTTTTGAATGTGCGACATATGGTGTGGGAGTTATAGCTCAAAACGCATTGACCTTGGTTATAGCGCCACCATCTGGCCAATTGGTATTTCTATATTATGAGCACCATTTGCACACAACTTCCAGTTATTGGTGAAAATTTCAAGTCTCTATGATGTACCATCTCTCGGGAATTTGCGAAAACATTTCTGAAGAACAAGAAGAAGAAGAAGAAGAAGAAGAAGAAGAAGAAGAAGAATAAAACAGTAGGAAAACAATAGGGTTTCAGCCCTTCGGGCTTGAACCCCTAATTAAAGCTGCAAGCAGCGTTGAACGGGCCCTCGCACCCCACGCAACTCGGGGCCTGGCGCGGCCGCCACCGTCTCGCCAGAGGTCGACCGGCAGACGAGGCGCTGAATGTTCGCCTCCTTCGGACAGTGTAGGAACCAATGCGTTGCGACTTCCCGTCTCCACTGGGTGGCGCTATGACTCTGACTCCTGAGCGTCATGTGGGTGTGTTCATGCCAGGATTATTATCATACATGTGAAGTTTGGAGCAGATTCGACCATTAGATCCCATGTTATAGCAATATCGTGTTTCATGGTGAGACATCAAGTGTCGACGCCATGTCACAGCCACACCGTTCCATGCTGAGCAATTCTCTTAATATGTTTTGATCACACACTTGTGTAGATGGTACACACCAGTTTTGGAGTTAATTGATTCATTTCTGGAGGAGGAGATCATTAAAATACAACACGTGGAAAACGCCAAAAATGACTGTAAATTTCAAAATGGCCGACTTCCTGTCGGGTGTGGCCTACATGTGCAAGAGGCTTTTTTGTGCGTCTGGACACGATACATGTGCATACTGATTTTCGTGTACGTCTGTGAAAGTTGTTATGGGGGGACGCTGCACTTTAAGGGGCGTGGCCAAGCCATACGGCCACGCTTATTGATGAAATTCATACTATACATTCAGGTCTGGACTGTTAACAAACATGTGAAGTTTGGTGAAGAATGGACAATGTATGCCAAAGTTATACTAATTTCGTGTTTTATGGCGAGACATCAAACTTCGCCGCCACCTGACAGCCAAAGCGTTTAACATAGGGAAAATCGTATGATAACTTTTGATCATCAAGTGGTCTAGTTGATGCACGCCAAATTTGAAGCCGATCCGATGAATCATGTAGGAGGAGATAGAAAAAGTATGAGGAGTGCAAATCGCCCAATCTGGCGTCAAATTCAAAATGGCTGACTTCCTGTTGGGTGTAGCCAATGGGTCCAAGAGGGTTTTTTGTGCGTCTGGATGTGATACATATGTGTACCAATTTTCATGCATGTCGGTGAAACGTGCCGCAGGGGCTGATGTTTAAAGGGTGTGGCCAAGCCATTTGGCCACGCCCATCAACGAAATTCACATGACATTGTCAGGGCTGGACTCTTAAAACACATGTGAAGTTTCAGGCAGATATGCCCAAGGACACTGAAGTTAAGGCCACTTTCCTACGTTTTGGCGAAGCATCGACTTCGCCGCCCTGTGGGCGCAACGCCGTTTGACGATACGTCACAATCTTCATCATGTAGCATTAACAACGTGTTGAGGCCTTTCTGACCAAATTTGAGTTGGATATGCTGAACGTGCTCAGAGCTGCACCTCAAAGTGTAAAAAATCACTTTTCCTGTCGCCAGCAGGGGGCGCTTTGAGAACAGGGGAATTTTTTGATGTAGACGTGTTCAGGGCGGGACTACGATCATACCCAGCAAGTTTTGTGCCGATTGGACCTTTCACGCCCAAGTAATAGCAATTCTGGGTTTTTGGTTTTTTTTTTTTGAGACATCAAACTTCGCCGCCACCTGACAGCCAAACCGTTTAACGAGGGAAAGATCTTTTAATAACTTTTGATCATCATGTGGTCTAGTTGCAGCACGGCAAATTTGAAGCCGATCCAATGAACCGTCTAGGAGGAGATAGCTCTGAGAGAATTCTTGAAAATCGCCAAAATCGGTAAAAAATGGAATATTCAAATCAAAATAGCCGGCTTCCTGTTGGTTTTAGAAAAAAGTCCAAGTGCGCATTTTCGTGCGTCTTGGGATGATACACGACCTCCCCGAATTTCGTGGAATTTGGTCAAACGGGCTGCCGGTGGGAGCCGATTGAAGTTTTCTAGGGGGCGCCATTTCGCCATTTTGCAATGGGCATCGTTTAAATTTTGCGTACACATAAATGTCCCCTAGACGAATGTGCACGTCAAATTTGGTGAGTTTTTGAATATGTTAAAGCCCCCAAAAATGCGATCAAGCGAAAAAAAAAAAAAAAAAAAAAAAAATAATTAAAGCTGCAAGCAGCGTTGAACGGGCCCTCGCACCCCACGCAACTTGGGGCCTGGCGCGGCCGCCACCGTGTCGCCAGAGGTCGATCGGCAGACGAGTCGCTGAATGTTCGCCTCCTTCGGACAGTGTAAGAACCAATGCGTTGCGACTTCCCGTCTCCACTGGGTGGCGCTATGACTCTGACTCCTGAGCGTCATGTGGGTGTGTTCATGCCAGGACTATTATCATACATGTGAAGTTTGGAGCAGATTCGACCATTAGATCCCATGTTATAGCAATATCGTGTTTCATGGTGAGACATCAAGTGTCGACGCCATGTCACAGCCACACCGTTCCATGCTGAGCAATTCTCTTAATATGTTTTGATCACACACTTGTGTAGAAGGTACACACCAGTTTTGGAGTTAATTGATTCATTTCTGGAGGAGGAGATCATTAAAATACAACACGTGGAAAACGCCAAAAATGACTGTAAATTTCAAAATGGCCGACTTCCTGTCGGGTGTGGCCTATATGTGCAAGAGGCTTTTTTGTGCGTCTGGACACGATACATGTGCATACTGATTTTCGTGCACGTCGGTGAAAGTTGTTATGGGGGACGCTGCACTTTAAGGGGCGTGGCCAAGCCATACGGCCACGCTTATTGATGAAATTCATACTATACATTCAGGTCTGGACTGTTAACAAACATGTGAAGTTTGGTGAAGAATGGACAATGTATGCCAAAGTTATACTAATTTCGTGTTTTATGGCGAGACATCAAACTTCGCCGCCACCTGACAGCCAAAGCGTTTAACATAGGGAAAATCGTATGATAACTTTTGATCATCAAGTGGTCTAGTTGATGCACGCCAAATTTGAAGCCGATCCGATGAATCATGTAGGAGGAGATAGAAAAAGTATGAGGAGTGCAAATCGCCCAATCTGGCGTCAAATTCAAAATGGCTGACTTCCTGTTGGGTGTAGCCAATGGGTCCAAGAGGGTTTTTTGTGCGTCTGGATGTGATACATATGTGTACCAATTTTCATGCATGTCGGTGAAACGTGCCGCAGGGGCTGATGTTTAAAGGGTGTGGCCAAGCCATTTGGCCACGCCCATCAACGAAATTCACATGACATTGTCAGGGCTGGACTCTTAAAACACATGTGAAGTTTCAGGCAGATATGCCCAAGGACACTGAAGTTAAGGCCACTTTCCTACGTTTTGGCGAAGCATCGACTTCGCCGCCCTCTGGGCGCAACGCCGTTTGACGATACGTCACAATCTTCATCATGTAGCATTAACAACGTGTTGAGGCCTTTCTGACCAAATTTGAGTTGGATATGCTGAACGTGCTCAGAGCTGCACCTCAAAGTGTAAAAAATCACTTTTCCTGTCGCCAGCAGGGGGCGCTTTGAGAACAGGGGAATTTTTTGATGTAGACGTGTTCAGGGCGGGACTACGATCATACCCAGCAAGTTTTGTGCCGATTGGACCTTTCACGCCCAAGTAATAGCAATTCTGGGTTTTTGGGGTTTTTTTTTTGAGACATCAAACTTCGCCGCCACCTGACGGCCAAACCGTTTAACGAGGGAAAGATCTTTTAATAACTTTTGATCATCATGTGGTCTAGTTGCAGCACGGCAAATTTGAAGCCGATCCAATGAACCGTCTAGGAGGAGATAGCTCTGAGAGAATTCTTGAAAATCGCTAAAATCGGTAAAAAAATGAATATTCAAATCAAAATAGCCGGCTTCCTGTTGGTTTTAGAAAAAAGTCCAAGTGCGCATTTTCGTGCGTCTTGGGATGATACATGACCTCCCCGAATTTCGTGGAATTTGGTCAAACGGGCTGCCGGTGGGAGCCGATTGAAATTTTCTAGGGGGCGCCATTTCGCCATTTTGCAATGGGCATCGTTTAAATTTTGCGTACACATAAATGTCCCCTAGACGAATGTGCACGTCAAATTTGGTGAGTTTTTGAATATGTTAAAGCCCCCAAAAATGCGATCAAGCGAAAAAAAAAAAAAAAAAATAATAATAATAATAATAATCCTAAGGAAAACAATAGGGTCCTCGCACGGTTCGTGCTCGGGCCCTAATAATCCTAAGGAAAACAATAGGGTCCTCGCACGGTTCGTGCTCGGGCCCTAATTAAAGCTGCAAGCAGCGTTGAACGGGCCCTCGCACCCCACGCAACTCGGGGCCTGGCGCGGCCGCCACCGTCTCGCCAGAGGTCGACCAGCAGACGAGGCGCTGAATGTTCGCCTCCTTCGGTCAGTGTAGGAACCAATGCGTTGCGACTTCCCGTCTCCACTGGGTGGCGCTATGACTCTGACTCTTGAGCGTCATGTGGGTGTGTTCATGCCAGGACTATTATCATACATGTGAAGTTTGGAGCAGATTCGACCATTAGATCCCATGTTATAGCAATATCGTGTTTCATGGTGAGACATCAAGTGTCGACGCCATGTCACAGCCACACCGTTCCATGCTGAGCAATTCTCTTAATATGTTTTGATCACACACTTGTGTAGATGGTACACACCAGTTTTGGAGTTAATTGATTCATTTCTGGAGGAGGAGATCATTAAAATACAACATGTGGAAAACGCCAAAAATGACTGTAAATTTCAAAATGGCCGACTTCCTGTCGGGTGTGGCC
This sequence comes from Cephalopholis sonnerati, assembly GCA_019142605.1. NCBI lineage: Eukaryota > Metazoa > Chordata > Actinopteri > Perciformes > Serranidae > Cephalopholis > Cephalopholis sonnerati. The sequence continues at coordinate 664,030 of JAGQAX010000004.1, forward strand.
TACATGTGCAAGAGGCTTTTTTGTGCGTCTGGACACGATACATGTGCATACTGATTTTCGTGTACGTCTGTGAAAGTTGTTATGGGGGGACGCTGCACTTTAAGGGGCGTGGCCAAGCCATACGGCCACGCTTATTGATGAAATTCATACTATACATTCAGGTCTGGACTGTTAACAAACATGTGAAGTTTGGTGAAGAATGGACAATGTATGCCAAAGTTATACTAATTTCGTGTTTTATGGCGAGACATCAAACTTCGCCGCCACCTGACAGCCAAAGCGTTTAACATAGGGAAAATCGTATGATAACTTTTGATCATCAAGTGGTCTAGTTGATGCACGCCAAATTTGAAGCCGATCCGATGAATCATGTAGGAGGAGATAGAAAAAGTATGAGGAGTGCAAATCGCCCAATCTGGCGTCAAATTCAAAATGGCTGACTTCCTGTTGGGTGTAGCCAATGGGTCCAAGAGGGTTTTTTGTGCGTCTGGATGTGATACATATGTGTACCAATTTTCATGCATGTCGGTGAAACGTGCCGCAGGGGCTGATGTTTAAAGGGTGTGGCCAAGCCATTTGGCCACGCCCATCAACGAAATTCACATGACATTGTCAGGGCTGGACTCTTAAAACACATGTGAAGTTTCAGGCAGATATGCCCAAGGACACTGAAGTTAAGGCCACTTTCCTACGTTTTGGCGAAGCATCGACTTCGCCGCCCTCTGGGCGCAACGCCGTTTGACGATACGTCACAATCTTCATCATGTAGCATTAACAACGTGTTGAGGCCTTTCTGACCAAATTTGAGTTGGATATGCTGAACGTGCTCAGAGCTGCACCTCAAAGTGTAAAAAATCACTTTTCCTGTCGCCAGCAGGGGGCGCTTTGAGAACAGGGGAATTTTTTGATGTAGACGTGTTCAGGGCGGGACTACGATCATACCCAGCAAGTTTTGTGCCGATTGGACCTTTCACGCCCAAGTAATAGCAATTCTGGGTTTTTGGTTTTTTTTTTTTGAGACATCAAACTTCGCCGCGACCTGACGGCCAAACCGTTTAACGAGGGAAAGATCTTTTAATAACTTTTGGTCATCATGTGGTCTAGTTGCAGCACGGCAAATTTGAAGCCGATCCAATGAACCGTCTAGGAGGAGATAGCTCTGAGAGCACACTAGCAAATCGCCAAAATCGGTAAAAAATGGAATATTCAAATCAAAATAGCCGGCTTCCTGTTGGTTTTAGAAAAAAGTCCAAGTGCGCATTTTCGTGCGTCTTGGGATGATACACGACCTCCCCGAATTTCGTGGAATTTGGTCAAACGGGCTGCCGGTGGGAGCCGATTGAAGTTTTCTAGGGGGCGCCATTTCGCCATTTTGCAATGGGCATCGTTTAAATTTTGCGTACACATAAATGTCCCCTAGACGAATGTGCACGTCAAATTTGGTGAGTTTTTGAATATGTTAAAGCCCCCAAAAATGCGATCAAGCGAAAAAAAAAAAAAATAATAATAATAATTAAAGCTGCAAGCAGCGTTGAACGGGCCCTCGCACCCCACGCAACTCGGGGCCTGGCGCGGCCGCCACCGTCTCGCCAGAGGTCGACCGTCAGACGAGGCGCTGAATGTTCGCCTCCTTCGGACAGTGTAGGAACCAATGCGTTGCGACTTCCCCTCTCCACTGGGTGGCGCTATGACTCTGACTCCTGAGCGTCATTTGGGTGTGTTCATGCCAGGACTATTATCATACATGTGAAGTTTGGAGCAGATTCGACCATTAGATCCCATGTTATAGCAATATCGTGTTTCATGGTGAGACATCAAGTGTCGACGCCATGTCACAGCCACACCGTTCCATGCTGAGCAATTCTCTTAATCTGTTTTGATCACACACTTGTGTAGATGGTACACACCAGTTTTGGAGTTAATTGATTCATTTCTGGAGGAGGAGATCATTAAAATACAACACGTGGAAAACGCCAAAAATGACTGTAAATTTCAAAATGGCTGACTTCCTGTCGCGTGTGGCCTACATGTGCAATAGGCTTTTTTGTGCGTCTGGACACGATACATGTGCATACTGATTTTCGTGTACGTCGGTGAAAGTTGTTATGGGGGACGCTGCACTTTAAGGGGCGTGGCCAAGCCATACGGCCACGCTTATTGATGAACCTCATACTATACATTCAGGTCTGGACTGTTAACAAACATGTGAAGTTTGGTGAAGAATGGACAATGTATGCCAAAGTTATACTAATTTCGTGTTTTATGGCGAGACATCAAACTTCGCCGCCACCTGACGGCCAAACCGTTTCACGATGCAAAAATCTGCTTCTAAGTTTTGATTACACCTTTGTCTAGATGGCACACAATGATTTTGAAGTTGTTCTGATGCATCCTGTAGGTGGACTTCATTAAAATACAACACGTGGAAAACGCCAAAAATGACCATTAAATTCAAAATGGCCGACTTCCTGTTGGGTTTGGCCAATGGGTCCAAGAGGGTTTTTTGTGCGTCTGGATGTGATACATATGTGTACCAATTTTCATGCATGTCGGTGAAACGTGCCGCAGGGGCTGATGTTTAAAGGGTGTGGCCAAGCCATTTGGCCACGCCCATCAACGAAATTCACATGACATTGTCAGGGCTGGACTCTTAAAACACATGTGAAGTTTCAGGCAGATATGCCCAAGGACACTGAAGTTAAGGCCACTTTCCTACGTTTTGGCGAAGCATCGAATTCGCCGCCCTGTGGGCGCAACGCCGTTTGACGATACGTCACAATCTTCATCATGTAGCATTAACAACGTGTTGAGGCCTTTCTGACCAAATTTGAGTTGGATATGCTGAACGTGCTCAGAGCTGCACCTCAAAGTGTAAAAAATCACTTTTCCTGTCGCCAGCAGGGGGCGCTTTGAGAACAGGGGAATTTTTTGATGTAGACGTGTTCAGGGCGGGACTACGATCATACCCAGCAAGTTTTGTGCCGATTGGACCTTTCACGCCCAAGTAATAGCAATTCTGGGTTTTTGGGGTTTTTTTTTTGAGACATCAAACTTCGCCGCCACCTGACGGCCAAACCGTTTAACGAGGGAAAGATCTTTTAATAACTTTTGATCATCATGTGGTCTAGTTGCAGCACGGCAAATTTGAAGCCGATCCAATGAACCGTCTAGGAGGAGATAGCTCTGAGAGAATTCTTGGAAATCGCCAAAATCGGTAAAAAAATGAATATTCAAATCAAAATAGCCGGCTTCCTGTTGGTTTTAGAAAAAAGTCCAACTGCGCATTTTCGTGCGTCTTGGGATGATACACGACCTCCCCGAATTTCGTGGAATTTGGTCAAACGGGCTGCCGGTGGGAGCCGATTGAAATTTTCTAGGGGGCGCCATTTCGCCATTTTGCAATGGGCATCGTTTAAATTTTGCGTACACATAAATGTCCCCTAGACGAATGTGCACGTCAAATTTGGTGAGTTTTTGAATATGTTAAAGCCCCCAAAAATGCGATCAAGCGAAAAAAAAAAATAATAATTAAAGCTGCAAGCAGCGTTGAACGGGCCCTCGCACCCCACGCAACTCGGGGCCTGGCGCGGCCGCCACCGTGTCGCCAGAGGTCGACCGGCAGACGAGGCGCTGAATGTTCGCCTCCTTCGGACAGTGTAGGAACCAATGCGTTGCGACTTCCCGTCTCCACTGGGTGGCGCTATGACTCTGACTCCTGAGCGTCATGTGGGTGTGTTCATGCCAGGACTATTATCATACATGTGAAGTTTGGAGCAGATTCGACCATTAGATCCCATGTTATAGCAATATCGTGTTTCATGGTGAGACATCAAGTGTCGACGCCATGTCACAGCCACACCGTTCCATGCTGAGCAGTTCTCTTAATATGTTTTGATCACACACTGGTGTAGATGGTACACAGCAGTTTTGGAGTGAATTGGATCATTTCTGGAGGAGGAGATCATTAAAATACGCCAGGTGGAAAACGCCAAAAATGACTGTAAATTTCAAAATGGCCGACTTCCTGTTGGGTGTGGCCTATCCGTGCAAGAGGCTTTTTTGTGCGTGTGGATGTTATACATGTGTCTACCAAGTTTCGTGCATATCAGTGAGACGTCCTATGGTGGTTATTTGTGTGAATGGGCGTGGCCAATCCATTTAGCCACGCCTATTAACGAAATTCATAACATATGTTCTGGGTTGGACTGTCAATATACCTGTGAAGTTTCACACAGATCTGACCAAGTACAGTGAAGTTATTGCCACTTCCTGTTTCATGGCGAGACGTCAAAATTCAACCTCCCACAACTGGCGTGCCCTTTAGATTCTGCGAGACCTTTTAATAACTTTTGATCAGGAAGTGTTTTAGATGGTAATCGGTAATTTTGAAGGCGTTCTGATTATTCCTGTAGGAGGAGTTCGTTAAAATACAACACGTGGAAAACGCCAAAAATGGCCGTTCAACGCCAAATATCTCACTTCCTGTTGGGTTTAGCCTATGTGTCCCTATGACCTTTTTTGTGCGTCTCAGCATGATCTACATGCGTACCGATTTTCGTGCAGATCCGTGAAACCTGCCGAGTAGGGTGCTCTTTAAGGGGCGTGGCCTAGCCATTTTGACCCGCCCACCTCCACGAACCCTAAAATACCTAAATTTACACCGCGACTGATGCGCATGCCATAATTGGCGTGTTTTGGAATATGTTCAGGCCTCCAAATAAGCGATTTACTTTTGTCGTAATAATAATAATAATTCCTGCAATTTCAATAGGGTCCTCGCACGGACGTGCTCGGGCCCTAATAATTCCTGCAATTTCAATAGGGTCCTCGCACGGACGTGCTCGGGCCCTAATAAAGCTGCAAGCAGCGTTGAACGGGCCCTCGCACCCCACGCAACTCGGGGCCTGGCGCGGCCGCCACCGTGTCGCCAGAGGTCGACCGGCAGACGAGGCGCTGAATGTTTGCCTCCTTCGGACAGTGTAGGAACCAATGCGTTGCGACTTCCCGTCTCCACTGGGTGGCGCTATGACTCTGACTCCTGAGCGTCATGTGGTTGTGTTCATGCCAGGACTATTATCTTACATGTGAAGTTTGGAGCAGATTCGACCATTAGATCCCATGTTATAGCAATATCGTGTTTCATGGTGAGACATCAAGTGTCGACGCCATGTCACAGCCACACCGTTCCATGCTAAGCAATTCTCTTAATATGTTTTGATCACACACTTGTGTATATGGTACACAGCAGTTTTGGAGTTAATTGATTCATTTCTGGAGGAGGAGATCATTAAAATACGCCAGGTGGAAAACGCCAAAAATGACTGTAAATTTCAAAATGGCCGACTTCCTGTTGGGTGTGGCCTATCCGTGCAAGAGGCTTTTTTGTGCGTGTGGATGTTATACATGTGTCTACCAAGTTTCGTGCATATCAGTGAGACGTCCTATGGTGGTTATTTGTGTGAATGGGCGTGGCCAATCCATTTAGCCACGCCTATTAACGAAATTCATAACATATGTTCTGGGTTGGACTGTCAATATACCTGTGAAGTTTCACACAGATCTGACCAAGTACAGTGAAGTTATTGCCACTTCCTGTTTCATGGCGAGACGTCAAAATTCAACCTCTCACAACTGGCGTGCCCTTTAGATTCTGCGAGACCTTTTAATAACTTTTGATCAGGAAGTGTTCTAGATGGTAATCGGTAATTTTGAAGCCGTTCTGATGAATTCTGTAGGAGGAGTTCGTTAAAATACGATGCGTGCGCGACACCAAAAATGACCATGACATTCAAAATGGCCGACTTCCTGTTGAATTTAGCCTAGAGGTCCAAGAGACTTTTTTGTTTGTCTGGGGGTGATGGAGATGTGTACCAATTTTTGTGCATATCGGTGAGACGTCCTATGGAAGTAATTCATATGAATGGGCGTGGCCAAGCCATATGGCCACGCCCATTGACGAAATTCATATCACATATTCAGGGCTGGACTGTTGACACACATATGAAGTTTCAGGTGGATATCATCAAAAACACCAAAGTTAAGGCCATTTTTATGCATTTTGGCGAAAGGTCGACTTCGCCGCCCTCCGGATGGAACGCCGTTTGACGACAGTCAAAATTCTTCATCATGGAGCATTACCAACATGTTGAGGCCTTTCTGACCAAATTTGAGCTGGATTTGCTGAACGTGCTCAGAGCTGGACCTCAAAGTCTAAAACATCGCTTTTTCTGTCACCAGCAGGGGGCGCTATGCAAATTTCAATATTTCTGCATGTAGACGTCTTCAGGGCGGGACTATTATGAATCCTGGGGAGTTTGGTACCGTTTGGACTATTAATGCCAAAGTTATAGCAATCTCATTTTTCATGGCGAGACATCAAACTTCGCCGCCACGCCACGCCACGCCCAGGTCAGGTTGTTTGGAGTTTACGTAATCCGTTAATAACTTTTGATCACAAACTAGTCTAGTTGGTGCACAGCAATTTTGAAGCCGTTCTGATTATTCCTGTAGGAGGAGTTCGTTAAAATACAACACGTGGAAAACGCCAAAAATGGCCGTTCAACGCCAAATATCTCACTTCCTGTTGGGTTTAGCCTATGTGTCCCTGTGACCTTTTTTGTGCGTCTCAGCATGATCTACATGCGTACCGATTTTCGTGCAGATCCGTGAAACCTGCCGAGTAGGGTGCTCTTTAAGGGGCGTGGCCTAGCCATTTTGACCCGCCCACCTCCACGAACCCTAAAATACCTAAATTTACACCACGACTGATGCGCATGCCAAAATTGGCGTGTTTTGGAATATGTTCAGGCCTCCAAATAAGCGATTTACTTTTGTGGTAATAATAATAATAATTCCTGCAATTTCAATAGGGTCCTCGCACGGACGTGCTCGGGCCCTAATTAAAGCTGCAAGCAGCGTTGAACGGGCCCTCGCACCCCACGCAACTCGGGGCCTGGCGCGGCCGCCACCGTGTCGCCAGAGGTCGACCAGCAGACGAGGCGCTGAATGTTCGCCTCCTTCGGACAGTGTAGGAACCAATGCGTTGCGACTTCCCGTCTCCACTGGGTGGCGCTATGACTCTGACTCCTGAGCGTCATGTGGGTGTGTTCATGCCAGGACTATTATCATACATGTGAAGTTTGGAGCAGATTCGACCATTAGATCCCATGTTATAGCAATATCGTGTTTCATGGTGAGACATCAAGTGTCGACGCCATGTCACAGCCACACCGTTCCATGCTGAGCAATTCTCTTAATATGTTTTGATCACACACTTGTGTAGATGGTACACACCAGTTTTGGAGTTAATTGATTCATTTCTGGAGGAGGAGATCATTAAAATACAACACGTGGAAAACGCCAAAAATGACTGCAAATATCAAAATGGCCGACTTCCTGTCGGGTGTGGCCTATATGTGCAAGAGGCTTTTTTGTGCGTCTGGACACGATACATGTGCATACTGATTTTCGTGCACGTCGGTGAAAGTTGTTATGGGGGACGCTGCACTTTAAGGGGCGTGGCCAAGCCATACGGCCATGCTTATTGATGAAAGTCATACTATACATTCAGGTCTGGACTGTTAACAAACATGTGAAGTTTGGTGAAGAATGGACAATGTATGCCAAAGTTATACTAATTTCGTGTTTTATGGCGAGACATCAAACTTCGCCGCCACCTGACAGCCAAAGTGTTTAACATAGGGAAAATCGTATGATAACTTTTGATCATCAAGTGGTCTAGTTGATGCACGCCAAATTTGAAGCCGATCCGATGAATCATGTAGGAGGAGATAGAAAAAGTACGATGAGTGCGAATCGCCCAATCTGGCGTCAAATTCAAAATGGCCGACTTCCTGTTGGGTTTGGCCAATGGGTCCAAGAGACTTTTTTGTGCGTCTGGATGTGATACATATGTGTACCAATTTTCATGCATGTCAGTGAAATGTGCCGCAGGGGCTGATGTTTAAAGGGTGTGGCCAAGCCATTTGGCCACGCCCATCAACGAAATTCATATCACATGTTCAGGGCTGTATAGTTAACACACATGTGAAGTTTCAGGCAGATATGACCAAGGACACTGAAGTTAAGGCCACTTAACTGCGATTTGGCGAACCGTTGACTTCGCCGCCCTGTGGGCGGAACGCCGTTCGGCGATACGTCACAATCTTCATCATGTAGCATTAACAACGTGTTGAGGCCTTTCTGAACAAATTTGAGTTGGATATGCTGAACGTGCTCAGAGCTGCACCTCAAAGTGTAAAAAATCACTTTTCCTGTCGCCAGCAGGGGGCGCTTTGAGAACAGGGGAATTTTTTGATGTAGACGTGTTCAGGGCGGGACTACGATCATACCCAGCAAGTTTTGTGCCGATTGGACCTTTCACGCCCAAGTAATAGCAATTCTGGGTTTTTGGGTTTTTTTTTTTGAGACATCAAACTTCGCCGCCACCTGACGGCCAAACCGTTTAACGAGGGAAAGATCTTTTAATAACTTTTGATCATCATGTGGTCTAGTTGCAGCACGGCAAATTTGAAGCCGATCCAATGAACTGTCTAGGAGGAGATAGCTCTGAGAGAATTCTTGAAAATCGCTAAAATCGGTAAAAAAATGAATATTCAAATCAAAATAGCCGGCTTCCTGTTGGTTTTAGAAAAAAGTCCAACTGCGCATTTTCGTGCGTCTTGGGATGATACACGACCTCCCCGAATTTCGTGGAATTTGGTCAAACGGGCTGCCGGTGGGAGCCGATTGAAATTTTCTAGGGGGCGCCATTTCGCCATTTTGCAATGGGCATCGTTTAAATTTTGCGTACACATAAATGTCCCCTAGACGAATGTGCACGTCAAATTTGGTGAGTTTTTGAATATGTTAAAGCCCCCAAAAATGCGATCAAGCGAAAAAAAAAAAAAATAATAATAATAATTAAAGCTGCAAGCAGCGTTGAGCGGGCCCTCGCACCCCACGCAACTCGGGGCCTGGCGCGGCCGCCACCGTGTCGCCAGAGGTCGACCGGCAGACGAGGCGCTGAATGTTCGCCTCCTTCGGACAGTGTAGGAACCAATGCGTTGCGACTTCCCGTCTCCACTGGGTGGCGCTATGACTCTGACTCCTGAGCGTCATGTGGATGTGTTCATGCCAGGACTATTATCATACATGTGAAGTTTGGAGCAGATTCGACCATTAGATCCCATGTTATAGCAATATCGTGTTTCATGGTGAGACATCAAGTGTCGACGCCATGTCACAGCCACACCGTTCCATGCTGAGCAATTCTCTTAATCTGTTTTGATCACACACTTGTGTAGATGGTACACACCAGTTTTGGAGTTAATTGATTCATTTCTGGAGGAGGAGATCATTAAAATACAACACGTGGAAAACGCCAAAAATGACTGTAAATTTCAAAATGGCCGACTTCCTGTCGGGTGTGGCCTATATGTGCAAGAGGCTTTTTTGTGCGTCTGGACACGATACATGTGCATACTGATTTTCGTGCACGTCGGTAAAAGTTGTTATGGGGGACGCTGCACTTTAAGGGGCGTGGCCAAGCCATACGGCCACGCTTATTGATGAAACTCATACTATACATTCAGGTCTGGACTGTTAACAAACATGTGAAGTTTGGTGAAGAATGGACAATGTATGCCAAAGTTATACTAATTTCATGTTTTATGGCGAGACATCAAACTTCACCGCCACCTGACGGCCAAACCGTTTCACGATGCAAAAATCTGCTTATAAGTTTTCATTACACCTTTGTCTAGATGGCACACAATGATTTTGAAGGTGTTCTGATGCATCCTGTAGGTGGAGTTCATTAAAATACAACACGTGGAAAACGCCAAAAATGACCATTAAATTCAAAATGGCCGACTTCCTGTTGGGTTTGGCCAACGGGTCCAAGAGACTTTTTTGTGCGTCTGGATGTGATACATATGTGTACCAATTTTCATGCATGTCAGTGAAACGTGTGGGTGTGGCCAAGCCATTTGGCCACGCCCATCATATCACATGTTCAGGGCTGGACTGTTAACACACATGTGAAGTTTCAGGCAGATATGACCAAGGACACTGAAGTTAAGGCCACTTAACTGCGTTTTGGCGAACCGTTGACTTCGCCGCCCTGTGGGCGGAACGCCGTTCGGCGATACGTCACAAATCTTCATCATGTAGCATTACCAACGTGTTGAGGCCTTTCTGACCAATTTTGAGTTGGATATACTGAACGTGCTGAGAGTAGCACCTCAAAGTCTAAAACATCGCTTTTCCTGTCGCCAGCAGGGGGCGCTTTGAGAACGGGGGAATTTTTTGATGTTGGCGTGATGAAGGCCGGACTACGATCATACCCAGCAAGTTTTGTGCCGATCGGACTTATCATGCCCAAGTAATAGCACTTTTGTTTTTTGGGGTTTTTTTGGCGAGACGTCAAACTTCGCCGCCACCTGACAGCCAAACCGTTTAACATAGGGAAAATCGTATGATAACTTTTGATCATCAAGTGGTCTAGTTGATGCACGCCAAATTTGAAGCCGATCCGATGAATCATGTAGGAGGAGATAGAAAAAGTACGAGGAGTGCGAATCGCCCAATCTGGCGTCAAATTCAAATTGGCCGACTTCCTGTTGGGTTTGGCACATGGCTGCAAGAGGCTTTTTTATACGTCTTTCAGTGATGCATGTGCGTACCAAGTTTCATAGATGTAGGTCAAACCAGCTTCGGGGGCTGTTTCGTAGAAAATTTGTAGGGGGCGCTGTTGAGCCATGTTGGCATATCAGAGCCGAAAAATCACATCAGAAAATGCATATTGGATCCTGTCATATGTGTGTCAAGTTTCATGACATTACAAGCATCCCTTACCCGTCAAAAACAACTTCGTGTTTTATGGCGAATAAGGCGTTGCCACGGTGACCAAACATCACCAAGCTTTACAGCTGGCCTCAGGAGTGACTCCACATCATGCTCGCCAAATTTCATGCGAATCGATGAATTTTATGTCACTTGATTTTTCTCTGATTATAGCGCCCCCTATTGGCTAATTTCTGCCAAATTGGGCTAGGATCGTCTGGATGACGTCTGAAAGAAGTGTATTGAGTTTGACATTGATATCTTTTACTTTGACAATATGCAAAGGTATGTGTTTTTTAGCTAGCAGAAAAAAACTGTTTATTTTTAGCTAGCCTAATTTTTGGAGTAGCAAAATTCTTTTGATAACTTTTGGTCAGGCCAGTCTGGAGATTGCATGTGCAAAGTTTTGTGAAGATGGAGATTAAACGCTAGGAGGAGTTCGAAAAAGTAGGTTTTTGATGTATAGTAAATTACAAAGAGAAATTTGCAGTGGGAGTGGGCGTGGCCTATGTCAGAAGATGCGACACTATTTAGGGAACACGTGGATATAAAATTTATGAAGATGTGATTTAAAATGTGGAAGTTACAGGCCAAAATGCGTTTGTATCTCTTATAGCGCCACCTAGTGGAGAAGACGCACAATTTTTGCTATGGTTGGTCTGTATGCTATTCTCTATATACCCTGTGAATTTCACAGCCCTCAGCATAATACTTGGGCTGAAATAAATGTTTGTTTTTTATCTTGTAATAAGCCACGCCCACTTTTACCAGTCGTGACTACCTTCAAGATATGGCGTCAGGACAGGCCCAGCATAATACTCACCAAATTTCATAAATATCGGTGCAGCCATTTACCAGATATAAATTTCCCATATTTGCAGCGCCCCCTAGTGGCCAAAATTAGCTAAATTTGGTTCATTCTCTCACAGGCACATATCAAGCAAGGATCTCAGATTTGGTGTTGTTAGCATTTATTTTGACCGAAATATGCCACCGTTCGCCTTTTTATAGCTAGCTAGAAAAATTTATTCATTAATAATTTGAGCATATTATGACCAATCAAAATTCCTTTGATAACTTTAGATCAGGTCCAGCCGAAGACTGTACTTGCCAAGTTTCACGCAGAACGGACAAAACCCTAAGGAGGAGTTCGAAAAAGTAGGTTGTCCAGTTTTTGCGATGTTGTGAAAAACATGATAGGCAGAAATGGGAGTGGCCCTGCCCAGGTGATTCAGCACTATTCAGGGAATCTGTGGATATGAGGTTTTTGAATGTGTGACATATGGTCTGGGAGTTATAGCCCAAAACACGTTGAAAATGAGTAGGGGGCGCTGTTGAGCCATCTTGGCACATGAAAACACAAAAATCACATCAGACAACACAATTTGGGATGTCTGATGTGTGTGCCAAGTTGCGTGAGTTTTCGAGTGTCCCTTGCCCCTCAAAAACAACCTCGTGTTTTATGGCGAATAAGGTGGCGCCACAGTGACAGCGTTGGACGAAACCTCAAAGGCTTCTGCTTTGACCATCAACAAGGTCTTGGGAGTATGTATTTGCAAAATTGAGGTGGTTCGGGGGAACCTGGTAGAAGAGGGACATGAAAGAATGAAAAAAGTAACCTTCTGCCGCCAGTAGGTGGCGCTATGATGCTGATTCAAAATTTCTGTATAGATGTTTTCAGGGCTGGACAGTTATCATATGTGTGAAGTTTTGGAAAGATATGTCCACGTAGAGTCAAGTTACAGCTACTTTGGTCATCATGGCGAAACATCAAAGTTAGCCGCCACGCCAAGGTCACGCCCTTTGACGAAAACTCACAGTTTTCCATAGAAAGCATCATCAAGGCCTTATGGATAATTTCACCAAGTATGAGGTTGATGTGTTCAACTTTGGAGGAGATGTGCTTCAAAGTGTAAAACATGACATTTTCTACTGCCAGTAGGGGGCGCTATATTAATCACAAATTATTGACATGTAGATCTCTTCAGAGCAGGACTGTCATCAATCCTGTGAAGTTTGGGGAAGATTGGAGCATGTATGTTGGAGTAATAAACTACTTCCTGCGTTATAATACTACTTCCTGTTTGTAACGAAGTTTGAGGTCCCGGCACGGTCACACGGTGTGACGAAAACACAAGCTTTTGATAACTTTTCGTCTTCAGTTTATGTTGGTGGGACAGACCGAGTTTGAAGTCGATCGGACAAAATCTCTAGGAGGAGTTCGTTCATTTATGACCCCTGCAAATGGCCAAAAATACATGAAACTTCCACATTCAATTCAAAATGGCCGACTTCCTGTTGAGTTTAGGGCATGGGCCCAAGAGGCTTTTTTGTCCGTCTCGGCGTGCTACATATGTGTACCAAAATTCGTACGCTTCGGACAAAGTTAAAGCAGGGGGCTTTGATTTTGAAAACTGTTAGGGGGCGCCGTTGAGCCATTTTGTCACGCCCCTTTGTAATGACCATAAAATATCGAATTTTTCACCAGACGTGACGAGTGTGCAAAATTCTGGGACTTTTTGAGTACGTTCAGGCCCTCAAAAATGCGATCATAGGATAAAAAAAATAATAATAATAATAATAAGAATAAGAATTCCTTCGGTTTCAATAGGGCTCTCGCACGGTACGTGCTCGGGCCCTAATAATAATAATTAAAGCTGCAAGCAGCGTTGAACGGGCCCTCGCACCCCACGCAACTCGGGGCCTGGAGCGGCCGCCACCGTCTCGCCAGAGGTCGACCGGCAGACGAGGCGCTGAATGTTCGCCTCCTTCGGACAGTGTAGGAATCAATGCGTTGCGACTTCCCGTCTCCACTGGGTGGCGCTATGACTCTGACTCCTGAGCGTCATGTGGGTGTGTTCATGCCAGGACTATTATCATACATGTGACGTTTGGAGCAGATTCGACCATTAGATCCCATGTTATAGCAATATCGTGTTTCATGGTGAGACATCAAGTGTCGACGCCATGTCACAGCCACACCGTTCCATGCTGAGCAATTCTCTTAATATGTTTTGATCACACACTTGTGTAGATGGTACACACCAGTTTTGGAGTTAATTGATTCATTTCTGGAGGAGGAGATCATTAAAATACAACACGTGGAAAACGCCAAAAATGACTGTAAATTTCAAAATGGCCGACTTCCTGTCGGGTGTGGCCTATCTGTGCAAGAGGCTTTTTTGTGCGTCTGGACACGATACATGTGCATACTGATTTTCGTGCACGTCGATGAAAGTTGTTATGGGGGACGCTGCACTTTAAGGGGCGTGGCCAAGCCATACGGCCACGCTTATTGATGAAACTCATACTATACATTCAGGTCTGGACTGTTAACAAACATTTGAAGTTTGGTGAAGAATGGACAATGTATGCCAAAGTTATACTAATTTCGTGTTTTATGGCGAGACATCAAACTTCGCCGCCACCTGACGGCCAAACCGTTTCATGATGCAAAAATCTGCTCATAAGTTTTGATTACACCTTTGTCTAGATGGCACACAATGATTTTGAAGTTATTCTGATGCATCCTGTAGGTGGAGTTCATTAAAATACAACACGTGGAAAACGCCAAAAATGACCATTAAATTCAAAATGGCTGACTTCCTGTTGGGTGTGGCCTATGGGTCCAAGATGCTTTTTTGTGCGTCTGGGTGTGATACATGTGTGTACCAATTTTCATGCATGTCGGTGAAACGTGCTACGGGGGCTGGTGTTTAAAGGGCGTGGCCATGTCATTTAGCCACGCCCCTTATGAAATTAATATCATATGCTCAGGGCGAGACCAGTGACGTACATGTGAAGTTTCAGGCAGATCCGACCAAGTACACCAAAGTTAGAGCCACTTCATGGGTTTCGGCGAAACGTCAACCTTCGCCACTCCGTCACGGCGAAACCGTTTGACGAGACATTATGATCTTCACAATATAGCATGGCCAACATGTTAAGGCCTTTCTGACCAAATTTGAGTTGAATATGGTAAATGTGGTCAGAGCAGCACCTCAAAGTGTAAAACATGGTATTTCCTGTTGCCAGCAGGGGGCGCTATGACAATTACTGAATTTTTTGATGTAGACGTGTTCAGGGCGGGACTATTATCCATCATGTGAAGTTTGGTGCAGATAGGACCATCTACACCAAAGTTGTAGTAGTTGTAGTATAATTTCGTGTTTTTTGGCGAGATATCCAAATTGACCCTTCCGCAGCGACCGCGCCCTTCGACGTGACGAAGATCTTTTAATAACTTTTGATCCCACTGTAGTCGAGCACGCACAGGTAAATTTTTAAGTCAATCCGATAAAATCTGTAGGAGGAGTTCGCTCAAGTACAACGTGTGGAAATGGCCAAAAATGACCTTATTTTGAAAAAACAATTCAAATTGGCCGACTTCCTGTTTGGTTTAGGGTGTCGCTCCAAGAGGCTTTTTTGTGCGTCCCGGGATGATACATATGTGTACCAAATTTCATACGCCTAGGGCAAAGTTAAAGCAGGGGGCTTCGATTTTGAAAACTGTTAGGGGGCGCCATTGAGCCATTTTGCCACGCCCCTTTGTAACGACCATAAAATATCGAAATTTTCACCAGACGTGACGAGTGTGCAAATTTTCCTGACTTTTTGGGCATGTTCAGGCCCTCAAAAATGCGATCAAAGGTTTAAAAGAAAAATAATAAGAATAATTTTTATGATTTCAATAGGGCTCTCGCACGGTTCGTGCTCGGGCCCTAATTAAAGCTGCAAGCAGCGTTGAACGGGCCCTCGCACCCCACGCAACTCGGGGCCTGGCGCGGCCGCCACCGTGTCGCCAGAGGTCGACCGGCAGACGAGGCGCTGAATGTTCGCCTCCTTCGGACAGTGTAGGAACCAATGCGTTGCGACTTCCCGTCTCCACTGGGTGGCGCTATGACTCTGACTCCTGAGCGTCATGTGGGTGTGTTCATGCCAGGACTATTATCATACATGTGAAGTTTGGAGCAGATTCGACCATTAGATCCCATCTTATAGCAATATCGTGTTTCATGGTGAGACATCAAGTGTCGAAGCCATGTCACAGCCACACCGTTCCATGCTGAGCAATTCTCTTAATGTGTTTTGATCACACACTTGTGTAGATGGTACACACCAGTTTTGGAGTTAATTGATTCATTTCTGGAGGAGGAGATCATTAAAATACAACACGTGGAAAACGCCAAAAATGACTGTAAATTTCAAAATGGCCGACTTCCTGTCGGGTGTGGCCTATCCGTGCAAGAGGCTTTTTTGTGCGTGTGGATGTTATACATGTGTCTACCAAGTTTCGTGCATATCAGTGAGACGTCCTATGGTGGTTATTTGTGTGAATGGGCGTGGCCAATCCATTTAGCCACGCCTATTAACGAAATTCATAACATATGTTCTGGGTTGGACTGTCAATATACCTGTGAAGTTTCACACAGATCTGACCAAGTACAGTGAAGTTATTGCCACTTCCTGTTTCATGGCGAGACGTCAAAATTCAACCTCCCACAACTGGCGTGCCCTTTAGATTCTGCGAGACCTTTTAATAACTTTTGATCAGGAAGTGTTCTAGATGGTAATCGGTAATTTTGAAGCCGTTCTGATGAATTCTGTAGGAGGAGTTCGTTAAAATACGATGCGTGCGCGACACCAAAAATGACCATGACATTCAAAATGGCCGACTTCCTGTTGAATTTAGCCTAGAGGTCCAAGAGACTTTTTTGTTTGTCTGGGGGTGATGGAGATGTGTACCAATTTTTGTGCATATCGGTGAGACGTCCTATGGAAGTAATTCATATGAATGGGCGTGGCCAAGCCATATGGCCACGCCCATTGACGAAATTCATATCACATATTCAGGGCTGGACTGTTGACACACATATGAAGTTTCAGGTGGATATCATCAAAAACACCAAAGTTAAGGCCATTTTTATGCATTTTGGCGAAGGGTCGACCTGCCGCCCTCCGGATGGAACGCCGTTTGACGACAGTCAAAATTCTTCATCATGGAGCATTACCAACATGTTAAGGCCTTTCTGACCAAATTTGAGTTGAATATGGTAAATGTGGTCAGAGCAGCACCTCAAAGTGTAAAACATGGTATTTCCTGTTGCCAGCAGGGGGCGCTATGACAATTACTGAATTTTTTGATGTAGATGTGTTCAGGGCGGGACTATTATCCATCATGTGAAGTTTGGTGCAGATAGGATCATCTACACCAAAGTTGTAGTAGTTGTAGTATAATTTCGTGTTTTTTGGTGAGATATCCAAATTGACCCTTCCGCAGCGACCGCGCCCTTCGACGTGACGAAGATCTTTTAATAATAAATTGATCCCACTGTAGTCGAGCACGCACAGGTAAATTTTTAAGTCAATCCGATAAAATCTGTAGGACGAGTTCGCTCAAGTACAACGTGTGGAAATGGCCAAAAATGACCTTATTTTGAAAAAACAATTCAAAATGGCCGACTTCCTGTTTGGTTTAGGGTGTCGCTCCAAGAGGCTTTTTTGTGCGTCCCGGGATGATACATATGTGTACCAAATTTCATACGCCTAGGGCAAAGTTAAAGCAGGGGGCTTCGATTTTGAAAACTGTTAGGGGGCGCCATTGAGCCATTTTGCCACGCCCCTTTGTAACGACCATAAAATATCGAAATTTTCACCAGACGTGACGAGTGTGCAAATTTTCCTGACTTTTTGGGCATGTTCAGGCCCTCAAAAATGCGATCAAAGGTTTAAAAGAAAAATAATAAGAATAATTTTTATGATTTCAATAGGGCTCTCGCACGGTTCGTGCTCGGGCCCTAATTAAAGCTGCAAGCAGCGTTGAATGGGCCCTCGCACCCCACGCAACTCGGGGCCTGGCGCGGCCGCCACCGTGTCGCCAGAGGTCGACCGGCAGACGAGGCGCTGAATGTTCGCTTCCTTCGGACCGTGTAGGAACCAATGCGTTGCGACTTCCCGTCTCCACTGGGTGGCGCTATGACTCTGACTCCTGAGCTTCATGTGGGTGTGTTCATGCCAGGACTATTATCATACATGTGAAGTTTGGAGCAGATTCGACCATTAGATCCCATCTTATAGCAATATCGTGTTTCATGGTGAGACATCAAGTGTCGACGCCATGTCACAGCCACACCGTTCCATGCTGAGCAATTCTCTTAATATGTTTGATCACACACTTGTGTAGATGGTACACACCAGTTTTGGAGTTAATTGATTCATTTTTGGAGGAGGAGATCATTAAAATACAACACGTGGAAAATGCCAGAAATGACTGTAAATTTCAAAATGGCCGACTTCCTGTTGGGTGTGGCCTATCCGTGCAAGAGGCTTTTTTGTGCGTGTGGATGTTATACATGTGTCTACCAAGTTTCGTGCATATCAGTGAGAAGTCCTATGGTGGTTATTTGTATGAATGGGCGTGGCCAATCCATTTACCCACGCCTATTAACGAAATTCATAACATATGTTCTGGGTTGGACTGTCAATATACCTGTGAAGTTTCACACAGATCTGACCAAGTACAGTGAAGTTATTGCCACTTCCTGTTTCATGGCGAGACGTCAAAATTCAACCTCCCACAACTGGCGTGCCCTTTAGATTCTGCGAGACCTTTTAATAACTTTTGATCAGGAAGTGTTCTAGATGGTAATCGGTAATTTTGAAGCCGTTCTGATGAATTCTGTAGGAGGAGTTCGTTAAAATACGATGCGTGCGCGACACCAAAAATGACCATGACATTCAAAATGGCCGACTTCCTGTTGAATTTAGCCTAGAGGTCCAAGAGACTTTTTTGTTTGTCTGGGGATGATGGAGATGTGTACCAATTTTTGTGCATATCGGTGAGACGTCCTATGGAAGTAATTCATATGAATGGGCGTGGCCAAGCCATATGGCCACGCCCATTGACGAAATTCATATCACATATTCAGGGCTGGACTGTTGACACACATATGAAGTTTCAGGTGGATATCATCAAAAACACCAAAGTTAAGGCCATTTTTATGCATTTTGGCGAAGGGTCGACTTCGCCGCCCTCCGGATGGAACGCCGTTTGACGACAGTCAAAATTCTTCATCATGGAGCATTACCAACATGTTGAGGCCTTTCTGACCAAATTTGAGCTGGATTTGCTGAACGTGCTCAGAGCTGGACCTCAAAGTCTAAAACATCGCTTTTTCTGTCACCAGCAGGGGGCGCTATGCAAATTTCAATATTTCTGCATGTAGACGTCTTCAGGGCGGGACTATTATGAATCCTGGGGAGTTTGGTACCGTTCGGACTATTAATGCCAAAGTTATAGCAATCTCATTTTTCATGGCGAGACATCAAACTTCGCCGCCACGCCCAGGTCAGGTTGTTTGGAGTTTACGTAATCCGTTAATAACTTTTGATCACAAACTAGTCTAGTTGGTGCACAGCAATTTTAAAGCCGTTCTGATTATTCCTGTAGGAGGAGTTCGTTAAAATACAACACGTGGAAAACGCCAAAAATGACCATGAAATTCAAAATGGCTGACTTCCTGTTGGGTGTGGCCTATGGGTCCAAGATGCTTTTTTGTGCGTCTGGGTGTGATACATGTGTGTACCAATTTTCATGCATGTCGGTGAAACGTGCTACGGGGGCTGGTGTTTAAAGGGCGTGGCCATGTCATTTAGCCACGCCCCTTATGAAATTAATATCATATGCTCAGGGCGAGACCAGTGACGTACATGTGAAGTTTCAGGCAGATCCGACCAAGTACACCAAAGTTAGAGCCACTTCATGGGTTTCGGCGAAACGTCAACCTTCGCCACTCCGTCACGGCGAAACCGTTTGACGAGACATTATGATCTTCACAATATAGCATGGCCAACATGTTAAGGCCTTTCTGACCAAATTTGAGTTGAATATGGTAAATGTGGTCAGAGCAGCACCTCAAAGTGTAAAACATGGTATTTCCTGTTGCCAGCAGGGGGCGCTATGACAATTACTGAATTTTTTGATGTAGACGTGTTCAGGGCGGGACTATTATCCATCATGTGAAGTTTGGTGCAGATAGGATCATCTACACCAAAGTTGTAGTAGTTGTAGTATAATTTCGTGTTTTTTGGCGAGATATCCAAATTGACCCTTCCGCAGCGACCGCGCCCTTCGACGTGACGAAGATCTTTTAATAACTTTTAATCCCACTGTAGTCGAGCACGCACAGGTAAATTTTTAAGTCAATCCGATAAAATCTGTAGGAGGAGTTCGCTCAAGTACAACGTGTGGAAATGGCCAAAAATGACCTTATTTTGAAAAAACAATTCAAAATGGCCGACTTCCTGTTTGGTTTAGGGTGTCGCTCCAAGAGGCTTTTTTGTGCGTCCCGGGATGATACATATGTGTACCAAATTTCATACGCCTAGGGCAAAGTTAAAGCAGGGGGCTTCGATTTTGAAAACTGTTAGGGGGCGCCATTGAGCCATTTTGCCACGCCCCTTTGTAACGACCATAAAATATCGAAATTTTCACCAGACGTGACGAGTGTGCAAATTTTCCTGACTTTTTGGGCATGTTCAGGCCCTCAAAAATGCGATCAAAGGTTTAAAAGAAAAATAATAAGAATAATTTTTATGATTTCAATAGGGCTCTCGCACGGTTCGTGCTCGGGCCCTAATAATCCTAAGGAAAACAATAGGGTCCTCGCACGGTTCGTGCTCGGGCCCTAATTAAAGCTGCAAGCAGCGTTGAACGGGCCCTCGCACCCCACACAACTCGGGGCCTGGCGCGGCCGCCACCGTGTCGCCAGAGGTCGACCGGCAGACGAGTCGCTGAATGTTCGCCTCCTTCGGACAGTGTAAGAACCAATGCGTTGCGACTTCCCGTCTCCACTGGGTGGTGCTATGACTCTGACTCCTGAGCGTCATGTGGGTGTGTTCATGCCAGGACTATTATCATACATGTGAAGTTTGGAGCAGATTCGACCATTAGATCCCATGTTATAGCAATATCGTGTTTCATGGTGAGACATCAAGTGTCGACGCCATGTCACAGCCACACCGTTCCATGCTGAGCAATTCTCTTAATATGTTTTGATCACACACTTGTGTAGATGGTACACACCAGTTTTGGAGTTAATTGATTCATTTCTGGAGGAGGAGATCATTAAAATACAACACGTGGAAAAGGACAAAAATGACTGTAAATTTCAAAATGGCCGACTTCCTGTCGGGTGTGGCCTACATGTGCAAGAGGCTTTTTTGTGCGTCTGGACACGATACATGTGCATACTGATTTTCGTGCACGTCGATGAAAGTTGTTATGGGGGACGCTGCACTTTAAGGGGCGTGGTCAAGCCATACGGCCACGCTTATTGATGAAACTCATACTATACATTCAGGTCTGGACTGTTAACAAACATGTGAAGTTTGGTGAAGAATGGACAATGTATGCCAAAGTTATACTAATTTCGTGTTTCATGGCGAGACATCAAACTTCGCCACCACCTGACGGCCAAACCGTTTAACTGTGGAAAAATCTTTTAATAACTTTTGATCACAACCTTGTCTAGATCACACACAGTGATTTTGAAGTCATTCTGATTAATCCTGTAGGAGGAGTTCGTTAAAATACAACATGTGGAAAACGCCAAAAATAGCATCAAAATTCAAAATGGCCGACTTTCTGTTGGGTATGGCCAGTGGGTCCAAGAGACTTTTTTGTGCGTCTCGGTGTGATACATGCGTGTACCAATTTTCGTGCATGTCGGTGACACGTGCCGCAGGAGCTGATGTTTAAAGGGTGTGGCCAAGCCATTTGGCCACGCCCATCAACGAAATTCATATCACATGTTCAGGGCTGTATTGTTAACACACATGTGAAGTTTCAGGCAGATATGACCAAGGACACAGAAGTTAATGTCATTAAAGCCATTTTCAACGCGTTTTGGCGAATTTCGACTTCGCCGCCCTCTGGGCGGAACACCGTTTGACGCCTAGTCACAATCTTCATAATGTAGCATTACCAACGTCTTGAGGTCTGTCTGACCAAATTTGAGTTGCATATGGTGAACGTGGTCAGAGCTGCACGTCAAAGTCTAAAAACATCGCTTTTCCTGTCGCCAGCAGGGGGCGCTAGGGTAATTACAAAATTTCTGCATGTAGACGTGTTCAGGGCGGGAATATTATGAATCATGTGAAGTTTGGTGCAGATCGGACGATTGATGCGAAAGTTATAGCAATTTCGTTTTTCATGGCGAGACAAACTTCAAACTTCAAACTTCTCCGCCAAAAAGCCGATTCCGTGTTCGACGGGTAGCGGATCTTTGAATAATTTTTGATCACAAACTTATCTAGTTGGTACACGGCGATTTTGAAGCCGTTTTGATTAATCGTGTAGGAGGAGTTCGTCAAAATATGACACGTGGTAAAACGCCAAAAACGGCCGCTAAATTCAAAATAGCCAACTTCCTGTTGGGCTTGGCCTATGGCTCCAAGAGACTTTTTTGTGCGGCTCGGCATGATCTACATGTGTACCGATTTTCGTGCAGATCCGTGAAAATTGATGAGGAGGGCGCTGTTTATAAGGAGATTGCTCTTTAATGGGCGTGGCCTAGCCATTTTGACCCGTCCATTGCCGCGAACCCTAAAATACGTAAATTTACACCGCCACTGATGCGACCGCCAAATTTCAGGAGTTTTTGAGCATGTTAAAACCTCCAAATAAGCGATTTACTTTTGTCGTAATAATAATAATAATAATAATTAAAGCTGCAAGCAGCGATGAACGGGCCCTCGCACCTTCACGCAACTCGAGGGCGCTGGTAGGACGCCGGCTCACGCCGCCGTTCATTCCTGTCGACGGCAGAACCCTCACGCAGGAGTTACACGTCAAATCCCTCAAATCATACGAAGATATGTAATTTTGCCAGTAGGTGGCGCCGTACTAATAACCAAGTATTGGTGTATAGATGTGTTCAGGGCAGGACTGTCATCAATCCTGTGAAGTTTGGGGAAGATAGGAACGTGTATGGTGAAGTTGTGAACCAGTTACAAGCAAATTCAAAATGGCGGACTTCCTGTTGGGTTTGGCACATGGCTGCAACAGGCTTTTTTATACGTCTTTCAGTGATGCACGTGCGTACCAAGTTTCATAGATGTAGGTCAAACCAGCTTCGGGGGCTGCTTCGTTGAAAATTTCTAGGGGGCGGTGTTGAGCCATGTTGGCACATCAGAGCAGAGAAATCACATCAGACAACACAAATCGGATACTGTCATATGTGTGCCAAGTTTCATGACTTTACAAGCATCCCTTATCCCTCAAAAACAACTCCGTATTTTATGGCGAATAAGGCGTTGCCACGGTGACCAAACATCACTAAGCTTGACAGGTGGTCTCAGGAGTGACTCCACATCACGCTCGCCAAATTTTGTGCGAATCGATCAATTGTCATGTCACTTGATTTTTCTCTGTTTATAGCGCCCCCTATCGGCCAATTTGCGCCAAATTTTGCACAGAGCCTCTGGTTGACGTCTGAAACAAGTAAATTTAGTTTGATGTTGATCGCTTTTACTTTGACAAAAATATGCAACGTGATGTTTTTTTTAGCTAGCAGTAAAAAAATGTTTATTTTTAGCTAGCGCAATTTTTGGAGTAGCAAAATTCTTTTGATAACTTTTGGTCAGACAAGTCTCGAGATTGTATGTGCAAAGTGTCGTGAAGATGGAGCTTAAACGCTAGGAGGAGTTCAAAAAAGTAGGTTTTCCAGTTTTCGCGATGTTGCGAAAAACATTATAGGCAGAAATGGGCGTGGCCCAGCCCAGGTGATTCAGCGCTATTCATGGAATCTGTGGATATGAGGTTTTTGAATGTGGGACATATGGTCTGAGAGTTATAACCCAAAACATGTTGAAAATGGGTAGGGGGCGCTGTTGAGCCATCTTGGCACATCAAAACACAAAAAGCATATCAGACAACACAATTTGGGCCTTGTGATGGGTGTGCCAAGTTTCGTGAGTTTTCAAGTATCCCTTGCCCCTCAAAAAGAACCTCGTGTTTTATGGCGAATGAGGTGGCGCCACGGTGACAGCGTTGTACGAAACCTCAAAAGGTTCTGGTTTGATCATCACCAAGGTCTTGGGACTATGTATCCGCAAAATTAAGGTGGGTCGGGTGAACCTGGTAGAAGAGGGACATGAAAGAATGAAAAAAGTAACTTTCTGCCGCCAGTAGGTGGCGCTATGACGCTGATTCAAATTTCCTCTGTAGATGTTTTCAGGGCTGGACTGTTATCATATGTGTGAAGTTTTGGAAAGATATGTCCACGTAGAGTCAAGTTACAGCAACTTTTGTCATCATGGCGAAACATCAAAGTTCCCCGCCACGCCAAGGTCATGCCCTTTGACGAAAACTCACAGTATTCAATAGAAAGCATCATCAATGCCTTTTGGATAATTTCCCCAAGTTTGACGTTGATGTGTTCAACTTTGGACGAGATGTGCTTCAAAGTGTAAAACATGACATTTTATACTACCAGTAGGGGGCGCTATATCAATCACAAATTATTGACATGTAGATGTCTTCAGAGCGGGACTGTCATCAATCCTGTGAAGTTTGGGGAAGATTGGACAATGTATGCTGGAGTTATAAACTACTTCCTGTGTTATAATAGTACTTCCTGTTTGTAGCGAAGTTTGAGGTCCCACAACGGCCACACGGTGTGACGAAAACTCAAGCTTTTGATAACTTTTTGTCTTCAACTTACGTAGGTGGGACAGACCAAGTTTGAAGTCGATCGGACAAAATCTCTAGGAGGAGATCGTTCATTTACGACCCCTGCAAATGGCCAAAAATGCATGAAAATTGCACATTCAATTCAAAATGGCCGACTTCCTGTTGGGTTTAGGGCATGGGCCCAAGAGGCTTTTTTGTACGTCTCGGCGTGCTACATATGTGTACCAAAATTCGTACGCTTCGGACAAAGTTAAAGCAGGGGGCTTTGATTTTGAAAACTGTTAGGGGGCGCCGTTGAGCCATTTTGTCACGCCCCTTTGTAATGACCATAAAATATCGAATTTTTCACCAGACGTGACGAGTGTGCAAAATTCTGGGACTTTTTGAGTACGTTCAGGCCCTCAAAAATGCGATCATAGGATAAAAAAAAAAATAATAATAATAATAAGAATAAGAATTCCTTCGGTTTCAATAGGGCTCTCGCACGGTACGTGCTCGGGCCCTAATAATAATAATTCCTTCAATTTCAATAGGGTCCTCGCACGGTACGTGCTCGGGCCCTAATAATTCCTTGGATTTCAATAGGGTCCTCGCACCGCTTGGTGCTCGGGCCCTAATAATAATAATAATAATAATAATTCCTTGGATTTCAATACGGTCCTCGCACCGCTTGGTGCTCGGGCCCTAATAATCCTAAGGAAAACAATAGGGGCCTCGCACCGTGTTCGGTGCGCACCGTTTCACGGTGCGCGCCTCGGTGCTCGGCCCCTAATAATAATAAAACAGTAGGAAAACAATAGGGTTTCAGCCCTTCGGGCTTGAACCCCTAATAAAACAGTAGGAAAACAATAGGGTTTCAGCCCTTCGGGCTTGAACCCCTAATTAAAGCTGCAAGCAGCGTTGAACGGGCCCTCGCACCCCACGCAACTCGGGGCCTGGCGCGGCCGCCACCGTCTCGCCAGAGGTCGACTGGCAGACGAGGTGCTGATTGTTCGCCTCCTTCGGACAGTGTAAGAACCAATGCGTTGCGACTTCCCAGTCTCCACGATACATGTGCATACTGATTTTCGTGTACGTCGGTGAAAGTTGTTATGGAGGACGCTGCACTTTAAGGGGCGTGGCCAAGCCATACGGCCACGCTTATTGATGAAAGTCATACTATACATTCAGGTCTGGACTGTTAACAAACATGTGAAGTTTGGTGAAGAATGGACAATGTATGCCAAAGTTATACTAATTTCGTGTTTTATGGCGAGACATCAAACTTCGCCGCCACCTGACGGCCAAACCGTTTCACGATGCAAAAATCTGCTTATAAGTTTTGATTACACCTTTGTCTAGATGGCACACAATGATTTTGAAGTTGTTCTGATGCATCCTGTAGGTGGAGTTCATTAAAATACAACACGTGGAAAACGCCAAAAATGACCATTAAATTCAAAATGGCCGACTTCCTGTTGGGTTTGGGCAATGGGTCCAAGAGACTTTTTTGTGCGTCTGGATGTGTTACATATGTATACCAATTTTCATGCATGTCAGTGAAACGTGCCGCAGGGGCTGATGTTTAAAGGGTGTGGCCAAACCATTTGGCCACGCCCATCAACGAAATTCATATCACATGTTCAGGGCTGGACTGTTAACAGTTTCAGGCAGATATGACCAAGGACACTGAAGTTAAGGCCACTTAACTGCATTTTGGCGAACCGTTGACTTCGCCGCCCTGTGGGCGGAACGCCGTTCGGCGATACATCACAAATCTTCATCATGTAGTATTACCAACGTGTTGAGGCCTTTCTGACCAATTTTGAGTTGGATATACTGAACGTGCTGAGAGTAGCACCTCAAAGTCTAAAACATCGCTTTTCCTGTCGCCAGCAGGGGGCGCTTTGAGAACGGGGGAATTTTT
The DNA here is from genome assembly GCA_019142605.1 of Cephalopholis sonnerati. Lineage (NCBI taxonomy): Eukaryota > Metazoa > Chordata > Actinopteri > Perciformes > Serranidae > Cephalopholis > Cephalopholis sonnerati. Next base: position 690,474 of record JAGQAX010000004.1, read on the forward strand.
TGATGTTGGCGTGATGAAGGCCAGACTACGATCATACCCAGCAAGTTTTGTGCCGATCGGACTTATCATGCCCAAGTAATAGCACTTTTGTTTTTTGGGGTTTTTTTTTGGCGAAACGTCAAACTTCGCCGCCACCTGACAGCCAAACCGTTTAACATAGGGAAAATCGTATGATAACTTTTGATCATCAAGTGGTCTAGTTGATGCACGCCACATTTGGAGCCGATCCGATGAATCATGTAGGAGGAGATAGAAAAAGTACGAGGAGTGCGAATCGCCCAATCTGGCGTCAAATTCAAAATGGCTGACTTCCTGTTGGGTGTAGCCAATGGGTCCAAGAGGCTTTTTTGTGCGTCTGGATGTGATACATATGTGTACCAATTTTCATGCATGTCGGTGAAACGTGCCGTAGGGGCTGATGTTTAAAGGGTGTGGCCAAGCCATTTGGCCACGCCCATCAACGAAATTCATATCACATGTTCAGGGCTGGACTGTTAACACACATGTGAAGTTTCAGATGTTCACAGCTCACGTACCAGCATTGTTTCTCTGCCATAGTCATAGCTATCTTGTGTTTGAACCTTGCCTGTTTTTTGACCTTGCCTTTTTGCCTCACGTCGTGGATACCTTTGCCTGGTTTGACTGCTTCTTTGTGTACCGACCTCTGCCTGGAATAAACCTTGTTTTGCTGCTTTTTACCGGTCTGAGTCGTGCATTTGAGTCCTGCCTTTTCTGTGCCAAAGTTCATGACAGAACGAACTGGCCAGAATGGACTCAGCTGACTCTGACCCGGTTCGCCAAGCCCTTCATGTACAGGGACACAAGCTGGCTCAACAGCAAGAGCAGCTCACGTCCCTGTGCGCAGATCTGAGAGAACTGGCGGCTCGCCAGGACTCAATGATGACAGCGTTGGGCTCACAGATTAATGAATTACTCGTTCACCTGCCACGAGAAGCGCCTGCGGCAGCCCCGTCTAACCTGGCCACTCTTCCAGGGTTACCCACAGACTCGCAGCCGCCGGCCAGCGCCACTTCACCCTGCCTGCAGCTCTCCCGTCCGGAGCGATTCTCCGGGGAATCAGGTGACATGAGACCCTTTCTGACTCAATGTGAACTGCATTTTGAATTGCAAGCTTCGGCTTTCCCCACGGACCGGACCAAGGTGGCTTTCATCATCTCCCACCTCACAGGGCGAGCAGAGGCGTGGGCCACCGCTGAGTGGAGCCGCAGGTCGACAGCCTGCTCTACCCTCGCCGGATTTACTCGAGGTCTTCCAGCACACCTCGCCGGGCAGGGAAGCCGCCAGGTCATTGCTGAAATTGAGGCAAGGTAAACGCATGGTTTCTGATTATGCTATTGACTTCCGCACCCTCGCCGCTGAAAGCGAGTGGAACCCCTCGGCTTTGACTGATGCATTTTTTCAAGGACTCTCTGAAGCTGTAAAAGACCAGCTGATTTCCATTGATCTTCCTGAGGATCTGGATTCACTCATCGCCTTGGCCATAAAGATTGACAAGAGGCTCACCGAGCGGAACCAGGAGCGGGGACGACTGCGGTCTCGTCTGCTGCCACACCGCGGATGGAGGAGCGACTCCCAGGATCGGCCGAACCATGTCCGCCCGCCAGCCGCCAGCCTGGTTCCTATTAACCACCAGAGGACAGAGGAACCCATGCAGCTGGGTCGGACCCACCTCCCCGTGGAGGAGCGCCTCCGCCGACAGAGGGACGGAAGGTGCTACTACTGCGGACAGCTGGGACATTTAGTGAGTGCATGTCATGTCAAGGGAGCCGGTGCGCAGACTAAGAAGCAGCTCATGGTGAGTCGAAGCTTTGTCATTGGTAATCCTGCCCAATTCCAGCCTCAAGTCAAAATTATTTCTGACTCTAATTCACTCCTGGTTTCCGTGTTCATTGATTCTGGTGCTGACGCTAACTTCATGAACTCTTCTCTCGTCAGGAGACTGGGGCTGAGAAAGTTCACTCTCCAACGCCTCCTTGAGGTTAAAGCTGTAGATGGCACTCTCCTGGGCAGGATTACTCACCATGCGCAGTCAGTTGAGCTAATTTTCCCTGATTCTCACACAGAGATGCTAAGTTTCCATGTTTTCGACTCTGTGGCTCATCAGGTGATTTTAGGGCACCCTTGGCTTAAGACTCACAATCCTGACTTCGACTGGGTCAGTGGGAGGATTACCTCCTGGGGACCCAAATGTGCAGATTCCTGTCTTCCCAAGTCCAGCAATTCGGCTGCTGTTTCTGACCCCATGAACCCCGACCTAGTTAATGTGCCGCCATGTTACCATGACTTAGCTGAGGTTTTTAGCAAGGCTAAAGCCACGTCCTTGCCGCCACATCATCCTTACGATTGTGCCATTGACCTGTTACCTGGTAGTACCCCACCCAGGGGTAGGTTGTTCTCTCTCTCTGCTCCAGAACGCAAAGCCATGGAGGATTACGTGAAGGATTCCCTCGCCGCCGGAATCATCCGTCCGTCCTCCTCTCCTGCTGGTGCAGGGTTTTTCTTCGTGGAGAAGAAAGATAAGACCCTCAGACCCTGCATTGACTATCGCGGCATCAATGACATCACGATCAAGAACAGGTACCCTCTTCCCCTCATCTCCACAGCCTTTGAGTTGTTGGAGGGGGCCAAGGTTTTTACCAAACTCGATCTCTGTAATGCATACCATTTGGTTAGAATCAGGGAAGGGGACGAGTGGAAGACTGCTTTTAATACTCCCACAGGTCACTATGAATACCTTGTCATGCCTTTTGGTCTCACCAATGCTCCTGCTGTGTTTCAGAACCTGGTCAATGATGTACTTTGTGATATGTTAAATGTCTTTGTTTTTGTCTATTTAGATGACATCCTGATCTTTTCCCCCGATGAAGAGACCCACACTCACCATGTCCGCTCAGTGCTACAGCGGTTGCTTCAGAACCAGCTGTTCGTGAAAGCGGAGAAATGCGAGTTCCACAAACCCTCGGTCTCGTTCCTTGGGTTTGTGCTTGCTGAGGGGGAGATCAGGATGGATCCAGAGAAGGTCTCCGCAGTTGCGGATTGGGCCACCCCCAGTTCACGCAAAGAGGTTCAAAGGTTTCTGGGTTTTGCCAACTTTTATAGGAAGTTCATTCGCAACTATAGCACCATAGCCTCACCTCTGCATGACCTTTCCTCTCCTCACAGACCATTTGTCTGGAGCCCTGATTGTGAAGCTGCATTTCAGGGTCTCAAGAAGAGCTTCATCTCCGCCCGTTCTCATCCTCCTCGACCCCAGCCAGCAGTTCGTGGTAGAGGTAGACGCTTCTGACGTCGGAGTCGGAGCGGTCCTCTCACAAGTCAATTCCAAGGACGGTAAGCTGCATCCCTGCACATATTTGTCCAAAAAACTCTCTTCGTCAGAGCGAAATTATGATATTGGTGATCGCGAGCTGCTGGCTGTCAAGGTGGCCCTGGAGGAGTGGAGGCACTGGCTGGAGGGAGCTTCCCAGCCATTTCAGGTTTGGACTGATCACAAAAACCTTGAATATTTAACTGCTAAGAGGCTGAATGCGAGGCAGGCTAGATGGGCTATCTTTTTTAGCCGCTTTAATTTCACACTCTCCTACCGACCTGGTTCCAAGAATGTTAAGCCTGATTCTCTGTCTCGTATGTTTGCTCACAACCATGTTGACCCTGAACCCAAGACTATCTTGCCTGAAACCTGTTTTGTTGCTGTGCTCTCATGGGAGGTGGAGGGTAAAGTTAAGGCGGCGGCCGAAGGTGTCACCGTTCCCCCGGAGTGTCCTGATGGCAAACTCTTTGTGGTACAGGCCCTCAGGGGGGAGGTGATTCATTGGGCTCACACTAATAAGACTGTCTGTCACCCCGGTATCAGCAAAACATTGTTTGTAGTGCAACAACGTTTTTGGTGGCCTAAAATGATTCAAGATGTTACCGACTATGTTAGTGCTTGCTCTGTGTGTGCCAGTAACAAAGTTTCTCACCAGAAGCCCTCAGGAGAACTCAGGCCCTTGCCCATTCCTCAACGCCCCTGGTCCCACCTCTCCATGGACTTCGTCACGGGGCTACCCCCCTCTAACGGTAACACGGTGGTTCTGACGGTGGTTGACAGACTATCTAAGATGGTACATTTCATTGCCCTACCCAAGCTTCCCTCAGCCAAAGAAACGGCTGAGGTCATGATGTCTAATGTTTTCCGGATTCATGGTTTCCCCAAGGATATTGTCTCTGACCGTGGCCCTCAGTTCATCTCGCGGTTCTGGAAGGAGTTCTGCAGCTTGCTTGGTGCCACTGTCAGCCTGTCTTCCGGGTTCCACCCACAGACCAATGGACAGTCCGAGCGTCTTAACCAAGAACTGGAGACCGGTCTTCACATCACCGCCGCCCAGAACCCCGACACCTGGTCACAGAAACTGGTTTGGGTCGAGTTTGCCCACAACTCTCTCCCGTCTGCCTCCACTGGTTTTTCGCCATTTCATATTGTTCATGGTCATCAACCCTCTCTTTTCCCCACCCTAGACTCGGAGTCCTCGGTGCCCTCCGCATTGGCCTTGGTGAGACGCTGTAGGAGAACCTGGGAGCGAGCCCGCCAGAACCTCCAACAGCAGTCCAAAATCTACAAGGCAGCCGCGGACCGTAAGAGGACACCCGCTCCACGCTACAGAAACGGCCAGAGGGTGTGGTTATCCACCAAGAACCTGCCCCTTCGGGTGGAATTCAAGAAGCTCGCTCCCAGGTTTGTCGGTCCGTTCCCCATCGCCAAGGTCATCAATCCTGTCACAGTCCAGCTGAAGCTCCCAAGGTCAATGCGGATCCACCCCACATTTCATGTCAGCCACGTCAAGCCTGTCAGGACCAGTCCTCTCGTCCCTCCGGCCAGGCCCCCTCTGCCCGCCCGGTTCATTGATCGTGACCCGGTGTTCACCGTCCGGAGGCTCCTGTCTGCTCGCCGTCGGGGCCGGGGGGTCCAGTACCTCGTCGACTGGGAGGGCTATGGGCCTGAGGAGCGCTCCTGGATCCCATCGAGATTCGTCATGGACCCCTCCCTCATCCGGGACTTCCATGCCGCCCACCCTGATGCACCTGGGCCTTCAGGGGCCGGCCCTTGAGGGGGGGGTACTGTCATGCTCCGCTGTCTGTTAAGTATTTTATTTTCTCCATGTTTCATGCCTTGTCTTCCTGTTTTATTTTGTGATCACTCACCTCTGTCTCTGTTCCAGGTTCGTGTCTGCCCTGCCCCCTCCTCGTCTGTGTGCACCTGATCCCTGATTGTCTCCCGCACCTGTGTCTAATCACTCCCCATTAGCCCTGCATATATTCCCCCTTTGTGTCTTGTCTCGTCGCCAGTTCGTTGATGTTCACAGCTCACGTACCAGCATTGTTTCTCTGCCATAGTCATAGCTATCTTGTGTTTGAACCTTGCCTGTTTTTTGACCTTGCCTTTTTGCCTCACGTCGTGGATACCTTTGCCTGGTTTGACTGCTTCTTTGTGTACCGACCTCTGCCTGGAATAAACCTTGTTTTGCTGCTTTTTACCGGTCTGAGTCGTGCATTTGAGTCCTGCCTTTTCTGTGTCAAAGTTCATGACAAAAACAGGTGAGCCCGTGCGTGCGGGTATTCGCTCAGCATTGAACAACCTGGTCGTGTGTTATGTGCCACGTTTAACATTGTGTAGAACTACTCTGCTAACAGATATGTTTAGGCGCCAAGTGTGAGGAGGGTTACAGATGGGATCGGTTTGCAGGCTGAGGGATATTGGTGCATGGTCGCTGATAATGATAATGAATCCTAGTGGTAATTTTATGTGTGTTAGAGTTATTTGAGAGGAAAAGTCAATTCTTGAAAATGTTTGGTGCACCGGAGAGAAGAAAGTATAATCCCTCTTTGTTGGATTTTTGAGTCTCCAGACATCGTCAAGTCCAAAATCTTTCATATAATCCTGTATGACTTTGACTGATTGTAATTGTTTTGCATGTATTTGACTACTAGATCGATCTAATTAAGGATTTAAAACTATGTTGAAGTCGCCACCGATAATGGTTGTTGACTTAGCAGATAAGTCTGCTAAGTGAGAGAAAACTGTGTGAAAGACGGTTGAATCGTCATTGTTAGTAGCATATAGGTTGGCAATTGTATAAAGTTTATTAAAAATTGTTGCCTGGATAATAATGTATCTGCCCTCTGGGTCTGTTACTGCGGAGTTTAAAGTGAACAGTACTCTCTTGTGGACTAGAATGGAGACCCCTCTCTGTCTGTTGTTATAACAAGATAATATTATAGTTTGGGTCTGTAAGAGATTTTTCTTTTGATTGTAGTAAATGTGTCTCTTGCAGGAGCAAAATATCTGCCTTTAGTTTGGAGACATAGTCCAAGATTTTAATTCTTTTTGTCTGTGAGCATATGCCATGTACATTCCAGGATACTAAATTTAACTTAGACATGGGGAGAGAAGATGTTCTGTCATTGAGTAAGTGTCCATGTAATATAACTTCTGTGTGTGTCTATGTGAGCTGTCTGTAGCTGTCTGTAAATTGTGTGTTGCAGTCTGTGAGCAGTGGGTGTTAGGATGGTGAGGTCTGAAGTGTTGGATAGATGATGTGTGGATGTTGGAGAGAGATATAAACAAGTCATGATCTCTATATATAACATATAAAAGCACCATAAGGCCTGATAAGCTAACAACGAACACATTATAAAACATACAAGCACAACAAACAGAGGGGGTACATAGGGTGTGAGTGAGAGTGGGAGGGGGAGAGGTGAAGAGGGGTACATGGAGATAATCAGAGAAGGAGAGAGTGTGAGCTGGGCTGCAGTCTCAGTCCCACCCTCTTCAACATTTATATCGACGAATTGGCTGAATCACTAGAACTATTTGATATACCCAGTCTCAATCTGTCTGAAACACAGATTAAATGCCTACTTTTTGCAGATGATCTCATATTGCTGGCTCCATCAAAGGAAGCACTACAACAGCAACTGGATCATCTGCAAACCTTCTGTCAGACCTGGGCCCTGACAGTTAATCTGGACAAAACCAAAATTATGATATTCCAGAAACGACCCAGGGGTCAGGGAAATCAAATCGGGTTTGTCCTGGACTCTCATGAGGTGGAACATACACAAGACTACACATACTTAGGACTACACATCACGTCCACAGGAAACTTTAACCTGGCTGTTGATGATCTCAGAGAGAAGGGAAGAAGGGCTTTCTATGCTATAAAGAAATCTTCAAAAATTAATATACCCATTAGAATCTGGCTCAAAATATTCAAATCTATAATTGAACCAATTATATTGTATGGTAGTGAGGTGTGGGATCCTCTTGCAAATCAAGATTTTGAAAAATGGGACAAACACCCCATCGGAATCTTGCACACAGAGATTTGCAAGAGCATCCTCAAAGTGCACAGAAACACCCCCAACAACGGATGCCAAGCTGAGCTAGGCCAATTCCCCCTTTTAATTAGAATTCAAAAAAGGGCCATCAAATTTTATAAACACCTTAAAACAAGTGACCCCAACTCCTACCACTACAAAGCCCTGCAATGCCAAGAGGAGAACATAGAGAAGAGCCCCCTCAGCCAGTGAGGCTCAGCTCCTCTAACAGCACAAGACCTCAGGACAGCCCTCACACAATCTGGACCCACCAAATTATAGAAAAACAAAAAGAACATTACATTAACTATTGGACATCTACCACAAAAATGCAGAGCAAACTTTTGTTTTTGTTTTGTACTGTTATTTGGCTCTAAACAGACAGTACATGGTTGCAGAATATCTGAGCACCGTGACTAATGAGACACTGAGAAAGACTTTGACCATGTACAGACTCAGAGACTACAGCTTGGCCATAGAGATGGGCAAGCAGACCTGGGGTCCGTTTCACAAAGCAGGTTTAGTGAAAACTCTGAGTCTGTTAACCCTGAAATGAGGGAAACTGAGTTTTCCATTTCACAAAGGGAGGTAACTCAAACCAGAGAAAGAGGGGTAACTCTCACTGCATGAAAAGAGGGATTTCCGTCAGTATGCGGCACTGTAAATTGCCGTGGAATTTCAGGTTTACGGCTGCGCGCGGCAATTTACAGGCAACACAGAAAACTGCCGGAAACTGTCGTAAATTGTCGTGGGCCTTGCTTGGCAGTTGTCCCCCCTTCCCCTAATTCTAGGGGAGGCTTTAACATGTAAATGAATATGCTGTGAGCTATAGAAATGCAAACCAGGGGAGCAGGGGGAGTTTCACTCCCCACACAGAGGTGACATTTCTCTAAGAGGTATTAACTTCATTCATCTCTGGTATAAATAGATGAGGCTTAGTATAGCCTAATTATAGACTCTTAAATTTTAGCTTGAATTGATTTATTTCATGAAAGTATGCTAGATTAATTACTGTGTGTGGTCATTAACAATGGTCAATGTTCAATAAAAAGATACACAAAACAGTTTATTTCAACAATTAGTTTTAACCAGGCTTTGCCACAAAGGTCAAATGTGCACTCCATGCAAACAACATCACAGTCTGCTAGAGCTCAACCACTGTGCATAGTGGCATGACTGCAGTGACCTCTTCCGTAAACAATGATCATGTGATTGGAGGAGCCCAACGAGCCGTCTAGCCCTCGTCCAATCACGTGCGAGCTCGGCATGATTCAAACGGAAGACCTCGCAAGACGAGCATATCACCAGTCCTGTTTTTACTCCTGTATATTCAGACAGTCTCCTCCATGTCGCGTTTTTCGCTGCTTTGCTGTTTCGTGAACTACAATGTCTGGACAGCGTCTCTCCTTCAACACCCGGAAACTCCTCAGCATGGACGAAGACACAGCTGAACGCTATCAGTGGGCTGTCTGCCAGCTTGCTGTGTTTGCTGCTGATATGACTCAGCAGTTCACCGCGGTAAACTCGTGTGGAGGAGACTAACTAACAAGAGGAGACGGTGCACAATCCCCAAACGGCGGTAAGAATATATTCAGTGACTGCTAGCTAAGCTAAAAGTAAAAGAACAAATGAAGAAGCAGAACCAGTCTAAGTTTGGTTATTAAAGTGTATTTTTTGGTCTTGTAATTTACAGGAAGCAGTACGCCGTCTCCACAACTCGGAGACAAACTGTATGCACTACGACCCGGAGCGAGGGTAAGTTTAAAGAATATGCTTTCATTGTGCTGTATGAGGAAACATTCAGACACGTTACTGACCGATCTTAACCGTCCATTTTGTTTTTCACAGACTGACCTCTCCTCATAATGAGGCTGTGACGTCCTATTTACTGAGAGCTCTGTCTGCAAGTCCGGGTTCACTTGATGCAGATAATGACGCCATTGTGTGTAAGTAACTTTTACTGTTTCTTTTTTACTTTTTACTGTGACTTTTAGATCAGACTCGTTGTTGGTCAGTGTGACTATTTTTCCGGTGCATTAATAGATGTGTTGTGTCAATATGCAGTGCACTGCGCAGTACTTATTGTCTTTACTGATTGTTCATACAGCGCTTGATGGCGCTGTATGATTTTGATTTGTTGTTGAAATCTCCTATTTGTACTTGTACATAGTTGTGTGATATAAATAAAGCTCTTTATTTGAATAAACATGTTCCTCGCAAATGTTCCTTTACTCAATAAATTCATTCATGTCCTTGATGGTAATAATAGTGTAGCCTATAGGATAACAATGACATGAATATACAACATAATAATGTTATTTTAATTTTTAATTATAATTATACATTTATTATAATTATTATAAGTATTATTATTTTTAAATTATTTTTATATTTTATTATTGTAGGGGAGGGGTTTACATTTATAATGACCCAGAGTGACCAATAGCGACAGATTTGCCGACCAATCACGAGTGATTGTTCTTGTTTCAAAGTAGTGGTTTCATCCAATCCTGGAGTGAGGAATTTCAAGCCAGACGCGGCTCCGCTGCTGTTCATATGCTAATTAGAGTCATTAGCACCTCCCGGGAGGTCTCCACATACGTCATGGGTCCGTTTTCGACAATTTGCGGCACCCGTAAACGCCGCGTTCGCAGCCTGTAAATTGTCGGAAACTGCCGAAAATGAGTGAGATTTACGGGCGTTTACGGGGACAAAAATCCCACTTTTCATCCAGTGTCTAGCCTGTTTCACAGAGAGAGGTTACTTAAGCTCTCGGTCAGTTACCGTAGCAACAGACTCTATGAAACTAACCTGGTCGGGACCAGGTTTTTCCCAATGAACCTCAAGTTTCTCTCTGTCTCTGCCCTCTTTCAACCACACACGATATTTGATTTCCTCATTCATTCAGTCAGCAGGTGAGTTTTGGCGTGACAGTTCTGCCGTCTTTTAAAAAAAAAAAAAACAGTCAGTAGGCCTATATCAGAAGTCCTCTTTTTTCACGAACATGGCATGTCCTTTTGACAATGATCCCGTTGATGAAGGTGCAGCATTACTGCGCAGGGAATTAAATATTCGTCGGGAGATGGTTATCAGACCACGTATAGATGTTCTGGCATTTCCAGACAATTATCTGTTTGAGCGGTACCGTTTCACATCACAGTCCATCATCTACATACACAACCTAATCCGTCCTTACATTTGCAACATTACTAGCCGTAGTCATGCTCTCACATCCCAGCAGATACTGTGTGTTGCGCTGCGTTTCTTCGCAAATGGCAGTTTTTTGTATAATATCGGAGACGCAGAGCACTTAAGTAAGGCAACTGTAAGCAGGGCAGTCAGAAAATCTTTGTGGTTTTCCCTGGACATAAACCTGTCAGAGTCATCAAGGAGGAGTTCCACAGGATTGCAGGTGAATGATGAAGAGATCAGTTAAATTAATTTTAAATTATACTCTGTTAATGACATTGTGCCGCAACCTCAGACTGGGATTAGTAATTTTAATTTCTTTTAGGATTTCCCAGTGCGATTGGCTGCATAGATGGCACATACATCCCCATCATGGCTCCCTCACATAATGAAGCCGATTATGTGAATAGGAAGTCCATTCACAGCATAAAAGTGCAGGTACATGTGGATTGACTACTGTTTCAAAATGTTAAAGACTGCATCATAGTTCAACATCTGTCATTTTCTGCACTGTCAAGATCATATGTGATGCTGCAAACATAATTTCCAATGTGGAGGCCAAGTGGCCTGGGTCTGTTCATGACTCAAGGATTTATCATGAGTCTAACCTGAGCAACAGACTGCAACGTGGTAGGTAGCCTAAAGATTTGCACAATATAATTCACTTGTCTCCCTCCTTTAATATGCTCTAATGTGTCCACTATACATTACAGGAGAGTTTGATGGCCTTCTGCTGGGTGACAGGGGTTACCCATGCCAACCTAGGCTGCTGACCCCTTACCCTGACCCTGAACTAGGCCCCCAACAGAACTTCAACCGGGCTCACTGCAGGACGAGAGCCCGGGTGGAGATGACCATAGGCCTGCTGAAAGCCCGTTTCCAGTGCCTTCGTCACCTCAGGGTGACCCCTGAGAGGGCCTGTGATATTATTGTGGCATGTGTTGTTCTTCATAATATTGCCACTATTAGAGGAGAGCAACACCCTGCCCTACAAATTGAAGACCTTGATGATGACCCCATCCACCTGCCAGCTATGCAGGATGGCAGAGCAGTCAGAGACAGCATATGCTATCATCACTTTAGAGATTGAGTCACCATCATCACCAACACTACCACAGCAGTCAAATAAAGACACAATACACACTTCATTGGTCTTCTTTATTTCCTACAAATACAAGAGCTAGTTTAGTTAATGTTCCAATAGTTAACATAATTAACATAATTCACCTGTGACCATGCACCCACCTCTAATTTGTGCTCCAGTATTTCAATTTCCAGATCTGCCCTCCTAATCTGGCGATCCAAGTATTTCATTTCTTTGTCAGTTTTTTTTTAATTTTTTTTAACAGGTGAATTTTATAAATCTCTTTTACTGGTAACTGGGAATACATAAGGAGGACATTAAGTTATACACATGAATTCCACAGAATGAACCTCTGGTGTTTACTGAACATCCATCTCTGTGTCAATCTGTGCAGTGGAAGTTGAGGGACCCTCCTGCTGCTGCCCAGCCATGCCCTGTTAAAAAGGATGAGAACGTGTTAATACTTCAGTGTAGACTAAATGTCACACTCTATATTCCACCAGAATGTTAAGAAATGTAAATGGGAAGAGAACCATCAGTAACATATCAAGATGTTACCTCTACAGGCCTTTCTGGATCCCCCTCTGTAAAGGCAGCAGACACAGTTTCCTCGTGCTCTTCATCCTAGATGAGTGATATGTTTCAGTATACTTAAACTATCATTTGGCAAAATCTTTGGAGTATTGCCTACTTACAGTTACAAGGTCTGTTGTGGCGTGAGGGGGCTCCACCAGGCAGATGGCACCATCAGAATCTGCTGGGACAAAAGAGAAAAAAAAGACATGAAAGGGAAATAAATATTTTTATGAATAGGCTTTAAAAAGATATATAGGCCTAGGCATAATACATTTTATAAAGGCACTTGTGTCTTGGGGGGTGAGCTCTGAAGATGAGCCCCCTCCAGGGATTCCCTCAGCCACTGGCCTTCCTATATTCTGGCTTAGGGCCAGCTCCTCTGCCTCCGTTAGAGGTGGCGGTGCTGGGCCACCACCTGTTTTACGGGCATCTGCCTTCTTTCTGTTGGCTGAGTAGAAGTCTGTGTTATCTTAAATAGGCTTAATTATTTAACAGAACATGATACAGATGAGAAGACATTTATGTGTGTGTGAAAACAGCATTATGTTTGGGATAAAACAACTGCACAGTCAAACAGCCACTTAATATTTACTTTACAATGTAAAACGTGATCAAAATGAGGTACCCCCATTAAATTATGCCGAGGTCTTACCTGTTTGAACAATGTTTTTATGTTTCATCTTAAGCTGCTGCCAAGTGCGCTTCTCCCCCGCGAGATTGCACCTAAATGAAATAAATTAATGAGCAAGCATTCAAGCAGTTTTCCCCTGTAATATTATTGTGATTGCAAAGGACTACATTTAAACTTACGCATTGACACGATCAGCAATGTTCTCCCACGCCGTCTCCCTCTCTTTTGCAGCTGCTGCGGTGTTGCACTTTTTTCTAAAAACATGTTCAAATTCGCCGTATGAGCGCATAAGGATTGCTGCCCAGAGAGGACAGGTTGTGTCAGCTCTGTCCACACAGACAAGTGGAGACAGAGACACACTTCCTGATACACTGCAGCAAATATGAACACGTCAGAGCCGACTTCCTCTCAAAAATAAAACATGAAGTCATTGACTTTGATTCTCTGCCTGATCAAACTAAAATGCAACACATCCTTGGAGAGAACAAAGTCAGTAGCTTAGCAGCAGCTAATGTAGTGTAAAATGAGCCTTATATTTAGTTGCTCATTCAGTTCTCTTATATTTAGTCGCTCAAAGTATTCAGTTCTCTGTATTTCTCTGTATGTGTGTGTGTAGCGGGTGTGTGTGTGTGGTTTGGGTATGTGAGCACTTGTGTGTTGGCCTTGAGTGTATGCTCACGCACGCGCATTACGCACGGTTGGTGTGAACTTCCCACGGTTGGCTGCTGTTTGGAAGACACAGTTCCGCAGTCGTTTATACTGGGATAGGTGCACACAGCCGTTGAGTCATTATTAGATTTTTGGCCTATTGGTGTGTTGTTCTCTACTGAAGGCACACACATTTGCACTCCCCTCCAAGGTTGGGTAAAATGAGAGGCCAGATGTGCATTTGTAGGCAGACAAAGACCCAAATGTTTTTTTTTTTTTTTGAACATTTATTAGAACAAGTTCCTTGACAGAGTCTCACACATTATTACGAATTATGACATTATGACAAAATTTTATGACAAGATACACAATACACAATATTCTTTGCAGGTCTAATTATTTCCACAATAGTAAGAGGAAGAAAAAATAAAATAAAAAAAAAAAGGAATAAAAACACCATCCAGCCCAGTTGAATAGAGACAATATTTTCATCTCTCCAAATACATTATAACGGGTGCCCATTTTTCAAGATATAGGTCCATCTGAAGTCGTAGGTTTGCCGTTATGTGTTCCATGCAGTTTACATCCTTAAGCCTTTGGTACCACTGGTCCAGGGTGGGTGGGTGGGGTTTAAGCCAATTTACTGTGATCATTTTATGTGCAATTAATAGAAGAACCCTGAGCAAAACACCTGGTTTTTCCCTAAATTAATTAATGATGCTGTACCCAAAATTAGTTGCTGTGGTTCAATTGGTCTATTTAATTTTAAAATCTCACTTATTTGTCGTTTCACCTCTTCCCAGAATTTTAGCAATTTAGGGCAGTCCCAGAAGATGTGGGAAAAGTCCCCTGTTATGCCACAGCCCCTCCAACACAGGGGGGAACAGTTACTGTCGTAACTAGCTATTATCAAAGGAGTTTTAAAATATCTTGCTCTTAACTTCCAGCTGAATTCCCTCCAGGTTGGGCTGCTTAAACATTTCTGCCAGGGCACCCAAGAACCCTCCCACTCTCCGTCAGCAATCACGGCATTAGATTCCAGTTCCCACTTAGCTTTCACATCAAATGTATCCACTGAAGTGTCCCTACGTATCCTGCCGTATATACATGATATTGTGTTTTTAATGTTCATTTTATTCTCAACTATCTCAATCCAATATTGTTCAAAATTAGATGGAGCTTCTTTAATATTGTCCCACTCTTTGTGTGTCATCAGATAATGCCGAATTTGAAAATATCTAAATAAATCCTTAGAGTCAATGCCGTATTTTGCCTGAAGTTGTGAGAAAGCCCTTAGAGTCCTTCCTTCAAATAACTGATTTATTGTGATTAGACCCTTCCCTGCCCATCTAATGAAACCACAATCCATTTTTGCTGGCAGAAAGTCACATGCCGTAGTTATTTTTGCTGCCCTCGATAGAGATAGAGGTAAATTCAACAATCGTCTTGTCTTTTCCCAAACCTTTAGTGTATGATTAACATATTCATTTTGTATCCTAAGTTTACGCCTTGCTTTTGAATTTAGAAAGGGAAGAGTTGAAAGCGACACATTTTTTACTGAACCTTGCTCTATATGCACCCATCTTGTGTCCATATCTAATTTCATCCATGAAACCAATTTTCCAAGTTGTGCTGCCCAGTAGTAACTTCGGAAATGTGGCAAGGCTAATCCACCCTTATCCCTGAGTGCACAGAGTATTTTCAATCTCACTCTAGGCCTTCTGTTCTGCCATATAAATTTGGAAATCAGCTTATCCAGTAATGTAAAGGTAGATACAGGGACAGTGATAGGCAGAGCATTGAACATAAATAACATTCTTGGCAGGACATTCATCCTGATAGTTTCTATCCTCCCAACTAAGGACAAAGGACGCATCTCCCATCTTTCCATGTCATTTTTAATCTGAGAAATTAATTTATCATAATTTGCCTTATATAACTGATTTGTGACATGAGTGAGAATGATTCCCAGGTACCTAAAGCCCCCCTTTGACCACTTGAATTTCACCTGTCCGTCCAAGCATGCCGGCCAGCATCCTGTTATCATCATTGCTTCTGATTTCCCCTCATTCACCTTGTACCCTGAAACCTCCCCATAGTCCTTCAGGCATTGCATAAGAGCCGGTATAGACGACTGCGGATTTCTTATAAACAAAAGAATATCATCTGCGAACAGTTAAATTTTATGCATCTCACCTCCTTCGTCCATTATTCCCTCAATCTGATCATTTCTCCTTATTAATTCAGCAAGCGGTTCGATACACAATGCAAACAAAATAGGCGAGATCGGGTTCCCTTGCCTAACACCTTTTTTAAGATCAAAAAATTGGGAGCAGTACCCATTAACCCTGACCCTTGATATTGGGTCTTTATTCAAGGCATTAATCCATTTTATAAATGTCAAATTGAATCCCATTTGTTCCATAGTAAAGTTCAAATATGTCCAGTCCACCCTGTCAAATGCCTTCTCCGCATCAAGGCCGAGAAGCATTGACGGGTGGACAGAATACCTTGCTACTGATTGTACATTTAAAGCTCTTCTAATATTATTTGCTCCCTGCCGACCCGGTCTAAAACCGGTCTGGTCTGGGTTAATCAATTTACCTAAGTATTTCTGCATTCGATTTGCTAATATGGCACTAATAATCTTTACGTCATTCCCCAACAAGCTGATCGGCCTATAGGCACCACAGTCTAATGGATCTTTCCCCTCCTTGTGCAGAACTGTTACTACGGCCTCAGACCAACTCTTAGGTGGGTCATTTTCCTGTAAGGCGTAATTAAAGACCTGAAAAAGTTTTGGCACAAGCTCCTCCCTAAAGGCCTTATAAAATTCACCTGGTAGACCGTCTGTGCCGGGGGATTTGTTGTTTTTTAATGACTTAATAACATCTTGTATCTCATTTTCTCGAATAGGTGCTATTAATTTGTCCGCCTCAGACACAGAGCGTTTCATTAGATTAAGATTTTTGAACATATCTTCCAATTTCTTTTTATCTTGTGTTTCTTCTGATGTATCATAAAGTTTTTTATAAAAAATTTGGAATGCCTCAGCTACCTCTTCCGGTTGGGAGACCTCGGTTAAAGAGGAGGGGTGTTTTATCTTAGGGACAGTACGGCTTGATTGTTGTTTTCTCAGTTGAAAGGCAAGTAGCCGGCTCACCCGATTTCCCATTTCATAGTACCTTTGGCTTGTGTATCGAAGCGCTCCCTCTGCTTTTCGAGTGAGAAGTTCATCCAAGGAAGCTTTACTTTCTTGTAATTGTTTAAAAACATTTTTGTCTCTAGTCATTTTGTGTCCCTGTACTAGTCTTTTTATATCACTTTCCAACTGTTTTTCCCTTTCCATTCTCTGTTTGTTTAGTCTGACCGCAATTTCAATACACTTCCCTCTCAGCACCGCTTTTGCCCCATCCCAAAGCGTCGAGGGGGATACTGATCCATTATCATTAATTTTGAAGTATTCATCAATTGTTTGTTTTATTTGTTCTTTTATATTTGGGTCCGTCAACAATGAAATATTTAGTCTCCAGTATTTGAAGTGCCAACCAAGGCCTAAATTTAATTTCAGATATAATAATTTTCAGATATACAGCGACATGCCATCCCATCCGGTTTGCGTTTAGTTGGATTTTTCAACAGGACAATGACCCCAAACACACCTCCAGGCTGTGTAAGGGCTATTTGACCAAGAAGGAGAGTGATGGAGGTTCTTAAAGGTTCTGCACTAAGCTGGTTTAAATCGTACTTATCCGATCGCTTTCAGTTTGTTCACGTTCATAATGAATCATCTTCACGTACTAAAGTTTGTTTTGGAGTACCTCAAGGTTCAGTACTTGGACCAATTCTATTCACGCTATATATGCTTCCCTTAGGTAACATCATTAGAAATCACTCTATAAATTTCCATTGCTATGCGGATGATACACAGTTGTATTTATCGATAAAGCCAGAAGAAACGGATCAATTAACTAAACTTCAGAAATGCCTTAAAGATATAAAAACCTGGATGAGCACCAATTTCCTGATGTTAAATTCAGACAAAACTGAAGTTATTGTTCTAGGCCCCAAACAGCTCAGAAACTCTTTATCTGATGATATAGTTTCTCTGGATGGCATTGCTCTGGCCTCTAGCATCACTGTAAGAAACCTCGGCGTAATATTTGATCAAGATTTGACTTTTAACTCCCATTTAAAACAAACGTCTCGGACTGCATTTTTTCATCTGCGTAATATTGCGAAAATTAGGCCTATCCTGTCACTAAAAGATGCTGAAAAATTGGTCCATGCGTTTGTTACCTCGAGGCTGGATTACTGTAATTCCCTATTATCAGGTAGCTCTAATAAGTGCCTGAAAACTCTCCAGCTAATCCAGAACGCGGCGGCACGTGTACTGACAGGAACTAAGAAACGAGATCATATTTCTCCTGTTTTAGCTTCTCTGCACTGGCTCCCTATAAAATCCAGAATTGAATTTAAAATCCTTCTCTTAACTTACAAAGCTCTAAATGATCAGGCTCCATCATATCTTAGAGAGCTCATAGTGCCCTATTATCCCACCAGAACACTGCGCTCTGAGAATGCAGGGTTACTCGTGGTCCCTAAAGTCTCCAAAAGTAGAACAGGAGCCAGAGCCTTCAGCTATCAGGCTCCTCTTTTGTGGAATCAGCTTCCTGTTTC
Organism: Cephalopholis sonnerati; assembly: GCA_019142605.1. Taxonomy (NCBI): domain Eukaryota; kingdom Metazoa; phylum Chordata; class Actinopteri; order Perciformes; family Serranidae; genus Cephalopholis; species Cephalopholis sonnerati. Next base: position 708,662 of record JAGQAX010000004.1, read on the forward strand.
GGTCCGGGAGGCAGACACCGTCTCCACTTTTAAGACTAGACTTAAGACTTTCCTTTTTGATATAGCTTATAGTTAGGGCTGGCTCAGGCCTGTCTTGGACCAGCCCCTAGTTAGGCTGACATAGGCCTAGTCTGCCGGGGGACCTTCTATAATACACCGAGCCCCTTCTCTCCTTTCTCTCTCTCTCTCTCCCTTGCTAGTATTCATGTCCTGTTAATGCATCTCTCTAACCCGGGCCTACTGCATGTCACTAACTCGGCTTGTTCTCCGGAGCCTTTGTGCTCCACTGTCTCTCAGGTTAACTTGTGTCGCAGCTGTGCCTGGATGATGTGTCGTCGTTGTGCTGCTGCCGTGGTCCTGCCTGATGCCTCCCACTGCTGCTGTTACTATTAGTCATACCTGGACTATTATACACATAACATTATCGTCACATACATATATAATCATATTATTAATATAATATCTGTTTCTCCTTATGTCTCATTGTGTCATATGGATTACTGTTAATTCATTATATTGATCTGTTCTGTACAACATCTATTGCTCGTCTGTCCGTCCTGGAAGAGGGATCCCTCCTTCAGTCGCTCTTCCTGAGGTTTCTACCATTTTTTTCTCCCCGTTAAAGGGGTTTTTTTGGGGAGTTTTTCCTTAGCCGCTGTGAGGGTCCAAAGGACAGAGGGATGTTGTATGCTGTAAAGCCCTCTGAGGCAAATTGTGATTTGTGATATTGGGCTTTATAAATAAAATTGATTGATTGATTGATTGATGGAGTGCTGCGGCAGATGACCTGGCCTCCACAGTCACCGGACCTGAACCCAATCGAGATGGTTTGTGGTGAGCTGGACCGCAGAGTGAAGGCAAAGGGGCCAACAAGTGCTAAACACCTCTGGGAACTCCTTCAAGACTGTTGGAAAACCATTTCAGGTGACTACCTCTTGAAGCTCATGGAGAGAATGCCAAGAGTGTGCAAAGCAGTAATCAGAGCAAAGGGTGGCTATTTTGAAGAAACTAGACTATAAAACATGTTTTCAGTTATTTCACCTTTTTTTGTTAAGTACATAACTCCACGTGTTCATTCATAGTTTTGATGCCTTCAGTGAGAATCTACAATGTAAATAGTCACGAAAATAAAGAAAACGCATTGAATGAGAAGGTGTGTCCAAACTTTTGGCCTGTACTGTATATATATATATATATATATATATATATATATATATATATTTTTTTTTTTTTTTTTTTTTTCTTTCCATACTTACGTTTATTATTGTACATTATTTGTAAATTTGTAATGGCTTTGGCAATATTGTTAATCTACAATCACACCAATAAAGCTTATTAAATTGAAATTGAGAAAGAAAAATAAAAGGAGGGAAGGGATCCCAAGTGGAGAGTGGAGTTTGGGAGGGTGAAACATTTACACCTGTGAGATTTTATTTATTTTTTTGATTGCATTTTCAATTTTAAATTAATAAGTAATGTGATTAAATATCAAAGCCATTTTTTTTTTTTTTTTTTTTTAGAAGAGGGGGTGATGGAGGGTTCCCGGAATAGCTGACCATCTACGTATAGCTTGTCCACAACCAGAGAAGTCCGTTTGCCTCTCTGTCGGTGTTCTTTCAGGATGGGATAAAGATCTTTGTGCCTCTTGTTAATTTCCCTGGGGAACTGGTCATTCATGCCAAATGAGGTGCCTTTCAGCTCCCGGCCTTTGCTCTTTATGAGCACTTTTTGTTGGAAGTGCTCGAATTTGGCGATGATGGGACGGTGTCGGTTTCCTCCTCGGGGTCCGAGCTGGTGACCACGGTGGAAGGTGATGTTTTTGACAGTTTCCGTTGGGATTTTAAGAGCAGACACCAGGAAGTTTTTGACACTGGACTCAGGATTATCCGGTGTTGACTCTGGAATGCCCGAAAAGATGAGGTTGTCCCGCATACTTCTTGATTGCATGTCCAGGACGGACTCCTTAAGGGTTTTATTCTTGTTTTTGAGCATACTGTCCTCCGATGTGACGGTTGTCAGCGTGGAGCAGAGTTCGTTGTTGTTTTTCTGCAGGTCGCTTATCTGCTGGTGAGTGAACTCCAGACTAGCTTTCAGGTCCTTAATCTCCTGGTGAAGCATGCCCAGGACGTTGAGCTTTTTATTAACTGATTCCAGGACGCTAATCTGGACATCGGTGGTCTCCAGGTCCTGTGTATCCGTAGAGGAGTCGGTTTTCTTCCTCTTGTTTGGGTTCTCCATGACAGTGGCAGGGTCGGAGCTTTCCATGGCGCACCGGATGAAATAATCGTCAATAAAGTTCTCGAGGTCCTCCACTGTGAGCAGCACAGTGTACAGACCTAAGCAGGGTACCTAAATAGGTTATTTAGGGTTTTTTATGGTGATAAATAAATCGGAAAAGACGGCGATTTGTTTGTCTGGTCTAGCAGCTGGGGGCCGCCATGTTGAATCTCGCAAAATCTCCCTGACTCTCGCGATCTCACAGCATCCTCGCCTCCCTCCCCATAATGAGATCCTTGGTGTTTCTCCTGCAGAGGCAAGGCTAGAGTCCTCCCTAGCATCCAGTGAACACACACTGGAACAGGCTAGCAAGTGTCCACAGGTGTGCGTCATTAGCCCTCTTTGGACTGACGGGGTTTCAGGGTACTGTGGGAATTTTGATACTCTCTAATGTTGTTGTACAGTTTGAACAAATATAAGCCGCATTTTCAGAGTCATGTGACTTTTATGGAAAATATATTTCTGGATTCTACTTAAAGAATAAAATCAGGTTGGCTACATGACATTTTTGTAAAAGGTGTTTTTAGAATTCCTCTACAATGTATAAATACTGACCTCACCCATTGTGCTGAATGTTTAGGTCAGTTGATGTGTTTCTGTAAAGTCTTATGAACGTATGAAGCATTAACACTTTCATCTGCTCAATTGATTTGGACAATTAAATAGCTATCTATAAAATGTGTCCTGATGTTTTGGGAAGAGTTGGCAGTGGGAGGGTTAATCCTTCTTTTCGCTGAATATGCAAAAGGTGTTGTTTTCAGGTGAGGCCAGTTAAAGCCCCCCCACACACACATTCTCACACACATTGACACCCTAATCCCTTTACAGAGTGCAGTGAACACAACAGCTGAAAAAAGTCCTGAATCACCACAGCATCTACAGCAGGGGTCTCAAACTCAAATGAGCTGGGGGCCACTGCTGGCATTGTCATCTCAGTGGGGGGCCACTTCAGTGTTTGAGACGAGTATCAAAAAAAAAAAAAAAATCACAAATATCTCTGAAAACTGAGTTTATTTTCAAATACTGTATAATTATAAAACTATTAAATTCACAGTAAGTGCAAATGTTTTTGGCCTCATTCTAAATAACTTATGAAAGCCTTTCATGAACTGACAGCACTTCTGTTCATATTGTCTTCATATTAAATAACAACACAAAAAAGAACTCTAGCTTTGTATGCACATTTTAACAGTTAGTGCAATTTTTTTTTAGCTTGAATAACCTATTTTTACATTTCACTCAATAGAAACTTTGCTTCTGAGTCCATTTGCGCTTTATTTCTTGCCAGATACCTGGCAGCGCTTCTGTTCACATAGCTGAGCTATATTTACTCTGATGGATGTTGCAGTTTAAACTCTGAGTACAGCCTCAAGATGAGCATCTGTAAGCCTTGTCCTGTACTTGCTTTTATTAAAGTTCATTGTAGAGAACAGTTTCTCGCACATATATGTGCTCCCAAAAAGGCAGATAACATGACTGAAAACTCTGGACAGCTCTGGGAATGAAGGAGGCAGCTGTCTGAGGAACTCTCCAGTCTTGTCTGCTTTTCCCTGTGCCTCTCTGAATTTAGTTTTCAGTTCACTGTTGCACTGTAAGTCAATGAGTTCAGTTTGCAACATGCTGGGGACACTCTCCAATCAGCTGAGAAGGGGTCTGCAAACAGCTGGAAAGTGTCACGGTGAGCCTTGAAATCAGCAAATCGCTCATCAAACTCTTGCTGCAGATTTTCAATAGCAGAGACATATTCATCAGGACTGAACAGTGTTCCCTCTTCTGCCAAAGATCTGCATGCAGCAAAATGGCAGGTTTTTTGCAGACAGTTGAGTTTTCCACAGTCTCAGTTTGGTGGAGAAGGCCTTCACACTCTCATAGGCTGTTGTGATGAGCTGACCAGGACCCTGCAGCTTTAAGTTCAGGATGTTTAGTTGTTGTGTTATATCCACAAGGAATGCCAAATCCATTATCCATTTTGGATCATCTAGTTCAGGAACATCCAGTCTGCCATCTTCCATGAATATCTTGACTTCAGCTCTTAACTCAAAAAATCCCTTCAGCACATTGCCTCTGCTCAGCCAACGCACTTCAGTAAAATACAGTCTTCCAAAAAAGCCCGGAACTGGCGGTGCTGTAATCCTCTGGACCTGATGTAATTCACACATTTCACGATGACAGACATGACATGTTCACATTTCAAGCGTTTTCTGCACAGTGCATGTTGGTGTATAATGCAGTGCAGAGCGATCGCTGGGTCTGAGTTTTCCTCCGCTAACTTTCTCTGAACCAGCGCAACCAGTCCGTTTTTTTTTTTCCGGTCATGGACGGCGCACCGTCAGTTGTAATGCCCACCAGTCTGTTCCACAGCAGACCAAGCCGCTCCATCGCATCACACAGTTTCTGAAATATATCTTGCGCTTTAGTGTGGCCATGCATCGGACACACACTCAGCAACTCTTCTGTCACCTCACACTTGTCATCCACACCCCTGATGAAAATTGCAAGCTGAGCATTGTCAGTTGCATCAGTGCTTTCATCAAGCGCCACAGAGAATGCAGTGAAACTTTTTGCTTTGTCCCGTAACTGTTCATAGATATTACCGGAAAGTCCATCAATCCGCTCTGCCACAGTGTTTGACATGCTACACAACTCGTAGCATGCAGTCCTTCAGAAACTGCCCCTCGGTAAATGGCTTTCCCGCCTTGGCGATTAATTCACTGACCACATAACTTGCCTGGACTGCAGCATCGCTGTCCTTCGCAGCTTTGGTGAAAAGTTCTTGCTGGGATAACAGTCCTCTTTGTAGCTGCTCAGCTCGCCTTTTCCTGTCATCTCCGCTGTATTTCTCATACTGCTCTCCGTGTTTAGTCGTGTAATGTCGCTTGAGATTATATTCCTGAAGAACGGCAAGTTTCTCTTTACACATTAGGCAGATGGCGTTTCCACCGAACTCAACAAAAAAATATTGTAATGTCCATCTTTCTTGGAATTGTCTGTGTTCGTCATCCACTTTTCTCTTAGGTTTGGAGAGCAACATCTTAGCTTCTTCTTCTTCTCCTCTATTTACCTTTTCTTCTTCTGCGCTTCTCTTTCATGTCGTCAGCACTTCCCATGAAATCATTTTGGATTTACTTATTTATTTATTATTAGATTTTTTTTTATTTATTTTTTCTTGTAATTGTGGAAAACAAATAAATAAAAATAAACTTGAAGGGCCAAATTGCACCGCGACCCCCCCACCCCCCCCACCCCACCCCCTAAAAATACACCAATTGAAACCCAAAGAATGAGAGCAGGTCTCATGTCGTTATCATGTGAATAGTGGGGGGAGGAGGGGGACACTTAGCTCTCCATCTCTACTGTAAATGTTTTGTTTAAAAACTTTGATGTTTTATCTAAATCCCGTTATTGAAAAAAAATCTCATTGGGCTGTGAACACAGTGGAGAGTGTGAATTATGAGGTTTCTGTCAATTTTTTTTCCATGCTTGTACAATAAAAACTCCTGGCGACATTAATCCAAATAAATGACATATTTATATTAGTCTTGCCGAGCTCTGCTGGCACAGGCTTCATTGAAGAGGCTCTGCCCTCACCTCCACCAAATGGTGTGCAAAGCATTGTGGGGATTTTATACCCGCGAAGGATCCACACATGTATACTCCGAATTTCACTGAAAGAAAGATTCAGTCCTTAGTGAAACTCGGAAGGATCCTTGACATTGGAACAGTCCTTCGGCGGAGGTTGATGACGTAGCATCCTTCAAATCTGCCCATTTGAGGATCCTTCCTTGTAATTGAGAAACAGCTCTTGATTCCCAACTTGTCCCTGTCTAATCAGCATCTTGATATGCCACACCTGTGAGGTGGGATGGATTATCTCGGCAAAGGAGAAGTGCTCACTAACACAGATTTAGACAGATTTGTGAACAATATTTGAGAGAAATGGTCTTTTGTGTATATTAAAAAAATGCTTTACATCTTTGAGGTCAGCTCATGAAAAATGGGAGCAAAAACAAAAGTGTTGCGTTTATATTTTTGTTCAGTGTAATAATTTATGTACAAAAGCTGAGGCAGCCACGGCTATGAATTGGGAAACAAAATTAGCAAACTGTTAGGGAAGAGACAGATTTTCTTGTACTTGTGTTGTTATGGATGATGGCAGATCCCTCTTTAATCCACAGGACATCAATCAGAAATTTAGGACATTTTATAAGGCACTGTATAAGACAGACCATGGAGTAGAAGACACCATGGCAACATGCTCCTTGAATTAATTACTTTGACTAGGTTAGATCTTAAGGACAGAGATCATCTTGACACTAATAAACTGAAGCATAAGTTCTTTCTGCCATGAAGTCATTGCAGAACAAGAAAGCTCTGGGGTTAGGTGGTTATCTGTTTGGATACTTTAAAGCCTTATCTGATATGGTTTTTAAGCCCTTTGATAAACATTTTTAAGGAAGCTACCTAGCTCTCCGGTACTGGCAAAAATAACACTACCAGGATTTTCCTGCCTCAAAACGAGGCGATACCATCCAACACATTCTCACTCTGACCTTGTCACATATTGACGTTTGGTCATGTACTTCCCATGTTGACATATAACGTGCAAGGTACCCTGGGTGTGTCAACTTCAGCCTGTTACATGCATTGTCTGTTTTCAAAATATGCTTTTGTTTTGACAATTTACATACAGTCTTTCAAAATAAATGCACTACATTAGCACTACACTGCAATTTGATGTTTTTTTTTCCTTCAGCAACAAATGCATGTGGTAATGTTTGGCCAACACACATACATGGCTGGGTTTAGACAACAAAAGCATGTGGTAAGGTTTAAAAATTAAGTATAGGTTTTGGCCTTACAATCTTAAGGGAAGTGATTACCAGCCTCCCAGGTGAAGGTCAGTGGTTGTTGGACCCATCCACGACTTTCGCCCCCTTAACTTACAGTGCATCCGGAAAGTATTCACAGCGCTTCACTTTTTCCACATTTTGTTATGTTACAGCCTTATTCCAAAATGGATTAAATTCATTTTTTTCCTCAAAATTCTACACACAACACCCCATAATGACAACGTGAAAAAAGTTTTTTTGAGATTTTTGCAAATTTATTAAAAATAAAAAAAAAGAGAAATCACATGTACATAAGTATTCACAGCTTTTGCTCAATACTTTGTTGATGCACCTTTGACAGCAATTACAGCCTCAAGTCTTTTTGAATATGATGCCACAAGCTTGGCACACCTATCTTTGGGCAGTTTTGCCCATTCCTCTTTGCAGCACCTCTCAAGCTCCATCAGGTTGGATGGGAAGCGTCAGTGCACAGCCATTTTCAGATCTCTCCAGAGATGTTCAATCGGATTCAAGTCTGGGCTCTGGCTGGGCCACTCAAGGACATTCACAGAGTTGTCCTGAAACCACTCCTTTGATATCTTGGCTGTGTGCTTAGGGTCGTTGTCCTGCTGAAAGATGAACCGTCACCCCAGTCTGAGGTCAAGAGCGCTCTGGAGCAGGTTTTCATCCAGGATGTCTCTGTACATTGCTGCATTCATCTTTCCCTCTATCCTGACTAGTCTCCCAGTTCCTGCCGCTGAAAAACATCCCCATAGCATGATGCTGCCACCACCATGCTTCACTGTAGGGATGGTATTGGCCTGGTGATGAGCGGTGCCTGGTTTCCTCCAAACGTGACGCCTGGCATTCACACCAAAGAGTTCAATCTTTGTCTCATCAGACCAGAGAATTTTGTTTCTCATGGTCTGGCAAACTCCAGGCGGGCTGCCATGTGCCTTTTACTAAGGAGTGGCTTCCGTCTGGCCACTCTACCATACAGGCCTGATTGGTGGATTGCTGCAGAGATAGTTGTCCTTCTGGAAGGTTCTCCTCTCTCCACAGAGGAACGCTGGAGCTCTGACAGAGTGACCATCGGGTTCTTGGTCACATCCCTGACTAAGGCCCTTCTCCCCCGATCGCTCAGTTTAGATGGCCGGCCAGCTCTAGGAAGAGTCCTGGTGGTTCCAAACTTCTTCCACTTACGGATGATGGAGGCCACTGTGCTCATTGGGACCTTCAACGCAGCAGAAATTTTTCTGTAACCTTCCCCAGATTTGTGCCTCGAGACAATCCTGTCTCGGAGGTCTACAGACAATTCCTTTGACTTCATGCTTGGTTTGTTCTCTGACATACACTGTCAACTGTGGGACCTTATATAGACAGGTGTGTGCCTTTCCAAATCATGTCCAATCAACTGAATTTACCACAGGTGGACTCCAATTAAGCTGCAGAAACATCTCAAGGATGATCAGTGGAAACAGGATGCACCTGAGCTCAATTTTGAGCTTCACGGCAAAGGCTGTGAATACTTATGTACATGTGATTTCTTAGTTTTTTATTTTTAATAAATTTGCAAAAATCTCAAAAAAACTTTTTTCACATTGTCATTATGGGGTGTTGTGTGTAGAATTTTGAGGAAAAAAATGAATTTAATCCATTTTGGAATAAGGCTGTAACATAACAAAATGTGGAAAAAGTGAAGCGCTGTGAATACTTTCCGGATGCACTGTATGTTGTTGTCCCACTGCGTTTCCCCCTACTGCCACCGGGTGCTGTTACACAATAACAATGACTGGCTGTGTATCATGCTGACGTGAAAGGACAACTTATTGTCGGTGTCTAATGCTGGAAGTCACTGCCCAAGAGCTGGTGTTCGACAACCTTGGAGTGAGACCGGGTTGTACCATCCCGATCATGTGCATAGATGTGCATGGGTGACATGCCTTCAACTGTCTCAAGCAAACACTTCTTACATGCAACATATTTTAGTAATTGTAATAATGCTAAGATTGGAAAAAAATACCTTGTAAAAAATGCTGGCAAAGTTGTTCCAGGGATGGTCAGTGGTTTTAATGGTGCTGTAAATCTATCTATAAAGCAAGGAATCTCTGTCTGTCACTCTGTGTGTCTGTGTGTCTGTGGCTCGCATATCTCTCTGACTGTTCGTCAGATCGACCTGAGCTTTCGGATATGGCTTGTGCATGGCACGATGTTGTGCATCCGTCATTTTGAAGTTTTTCGGATTGATATTCACAACGTTATCATTAAAAGTTTAAATCCCATACACCTCCGTGTAACCGGTCAGCCTGTCGCGCTCTCTGACGCAGCTGTAGCCACGCCTCACGGAATACAAGATCAAATTACCTACTGCTATACCGCTCTGGGTCACCCAAAACTTTGCACACGCTTACCCCGGATGTCCACTGGATCCTTCACGTCGGCGATTCAGCCACGGCACGGGTGTTGGACATAGCTGTCAAGTCTCCCGTTTTGGCCGGGAAACTACCGTATTTTACCCCGCTTTCCCGCCGTCCTCCCGTATTAGTATTCTCCCCCAAATCTCCCGTATTATAATAAAAAAAACATTCCTCTGCCTCTCCAAACTGAACTCTGTCACTAGCCTCGCGAGAGCTGCCACCTGCAGTTGTCGCGAGGTTAGTGCCGACAACAGGAACAAACCCGGAACAACAAAAGAGAGAGATGGATGGATGAGATGAAGGAGAAGGCATTCCTGCCAAAAAAACAAAGAAGTCCTGTAAATATCTCGAAAAATGGGACAGCGAATTTACTTTCCTACAGAGGAGCAGGATGGGGCACATTATGAACTGAAAATATGTTTAAGCAATAAGCCCCAGTGATTTTACAACGGCTGAGGGGCACTGAACGCCCCTCAGCCATTGTAAAATCACTGTAACTCACGGCTTCTCGGGGCTTATTGCTTTATAAAACGGTTACCCTACATATAGCCCATAAAATAAACACACACGAAAAAGAATCAACAATGTATTGGTAATAATGCAACAATAAAATTGAGAACTATTCATTCTTCCACCAAGCAAGATCGAGTGGACAGAATGGTTGCCAAGCAACACAGACGCTGCGGCCTACCAGTGGGTTACACTGATTTTACAACGGCATGGAACGCGGCTCAGCCAATCACATTTAAGGATGGGAAGCACCCGTTTTATAAACTATAAATAAATGTGCTTCATATACCCTTCGTGTTTTCATTTAGGCTTTATTATAACGTAGGAATGTTCACAGCATGTCAATGTCAACAAAGGTAGGCCTATCGGATTCTGATCACCTAATTGTAGTTAGTAAGTGGTTGACAAGTTGTTTTTAGATATGTTGTACACCTGTCTTAAAATGTAAGGGATGCTGGAGCTTGGTTGGGGCAGTGGGACGGCTCGCAGCGAGCGCCGGAAAATTTCCCTTATTTTCAAATCCAAAACTTGACAGGTATGGTGCTGGAGCTAATCGCGGCCATTCAAGTCTATGTAAACTGCTCCACCAGAAGCGGCTCGACACTCCGCTAAAAATATGCGCCAGGTCTATTTTTTTGACGGACGCCGCACGATGAAGCGTCAATTTCCACAGACCAAATGAGTCAAACAGACGAGAAAAGACGAGAGTATCCGGTCAATTTTCAAAATAAAAACACCCATGAAAACTCCAGAGCGCATTTCACATCGCTACAACAACATAACGTCAAAGTTTGTGGCCCCCGGCAGATAGAGAAATCTTTTCTTTGTTTGTTGATGTCTTTTTACCTCCAGTGTTTCCGCAAATTATCGTGTGACATCATGATCTCGCGATCAATTCCAGCCGCTCGCGTGCGCGCCGCTATAGATACGCTTCCAGTGGACATTGACTCCGGGCACAGGACGGAGGAGTCCGTGCCACGGCCGGACCACGCACGCGACGGATCCAGTGTACACCCGGGGTTATGGCATTCCCTTTTGTTCCTCCCCCATATAGGAATAGATGAAGTGGTGCAGTTTGCATTAACATGACATGTTTCAGTATCTAATGGTAAGTAGTATTTCTTAAGTTTCACCACGCTGTTCTCATCTGCTCATGGTGTTTGCTGACATGGCTACAACATGGTTAGATTGACTAAAACATTGCCTAAACTTCCCATACCAAAGTATGGCATACTTCCTACGGACACTGCACTAGTTAAAGTAATGAACATAGCATTCTAGAGCATACAAAACTTGTTCTAAATATTGTTAGGAGCCAATATTATAATCAGCCAGCAGTGCGCACTGCGCTCAGGCTGAACATACTCAGAGCTGATTGAACTTCTATCAGGTGTTCTGGAAACAAAAACTTAGAGTTTCTCAGCTCAGGCTCAGTCAACTCTGACATCAGGATTAGACTCAGAGTTTGTTGAGCCTGCTTTCTGAAATAGTGGCCACTTAGACCCCACACACATAAGGTGTTATTCCCTTAACTTTTTTTTTTTAATTTCTACAGGTCTGGTTAAATATGTCTATGTTTTGTTAATAAGTCATTGTACTTGACAGTCTGCATGTTGTATAAGCCCTAAGACTTTAAAAGTCTACTGTTTTCTCCCAGTTTGCGTTTCCATCCTACTCTGAGCTCCCCCACATGAGCTGGGCGTGACTGCTGTTGGACACTTGTCTCTGTGCTAACTGCAATATGCTTGTGTAAGTCCAATGGGACCTTCTAGTTGGGTTTGAGGGGTGCCTCCAGGATTGGGGGACCCAGGTTGCTCTCCTCCGTCGCAGCGGGATACCCAGCTGTCTTCCATAGATGTTGAGCCTCCAGTTTCGCCTTGTTAAGGCATCCTGAACACAGGGGTGTGTAGGCCAGGGAGGCTGTGGGTCCTTGGTGTGGGCCAAACCTACAGCCTGGCCTCTCTCCATCCTCCCGGTGCTCTGCTGGAGTGTCAGGGTCATACACCAAAAACTCAACCAAACTCAACTCAACTAAATCTAACCCTTTAGAAATGGACCTCCAAGGGATCTAAAGTAAAAACCCTAACAGCTAGAACATCAATTCTTTGTGTAGCAAAAAGCCTCTGTCTTTCATGTAATAATGTTATACTCACTGCCAGAATTTCCCGGTGAATGTACATATATATATATATATATATATATACATATATATATTTTATGTATTTATTTTTATTTTATTTTTTATATATATATGGAATAAAAACCATAATAGGGAGAGCATGTTTTCTTTTTACAGCAGAAAGCTAAGGCTTCTGTTTTCCATGTCATTATGTGCAAAACTGTGCGAAAATGTGTGATTTTGCACCACATGCAGCTTGGTGCCAGAGGAACAAGGAACAGCTTTTCACTCTGCACATAAAAATAGCATATCTCAAAAATTAAATAATTTAAATAAATCAAATAACTTATGGAATATTAGGAAATATTTCATTTATGTTTCTAAAGTAGAAAGTCTTTTGGATCATTATGTTTGTGTTTTTATTCAGTAAAATCTGATGAAAAAACAGATCTGATTTTTGTTTATGTGTGTGTGTGTCAGTTTATCTCAGAAAGGGACAAGAAATCCCAATGGCTCTTTCTCCTGCTCAGTGTGGGAAAAATAGCATTAGGACTGTAATTTCCCTCAGTCTTTGCTGTCATTCAAATGTACACGTGATGTCTGTGAAGGGAGCAAAAACACAGAAAGTGCCATCAGAAGAGTTCAAGGCTGTTAACTTCTGCGTGGAAAGCAGGGAAAACGTAGTGGATCTACTTTAAGAGGGGTCAAGCCTCTTTCTGCCATTGCTTTGAAATAGTTCCAGGTTGATTTTCAAGTAGATGGGCTTCCAATCTAGAAATGAATAGAATAAATTCACAGTGTCAGGGAAATGTGTCAACTGTCAGTGTGAGAGTTTTTGGTGAGCAGATAGCTTTTCTGACGGAAGAAAGACTTTTAGGATTCCAGGAATGTTGTTTGGTTGCCGCTGAATACCTAATACCCATAGCTGTTTTATGCCTCAGTGTAATCTAGTGAAACAGATTCAGATACGAAAGCACATTTTAAATTTGCCATTACATAAATTTCACTGAATCGCCACATGTCCTCACAGCTTTATGAAACCATCTGGCTTCTGTGTACATTTTATAATTTGACAAAACTCTGAGTGGCAATTGTAAGCTAGAAAAGGGTACTTCAAAAGCTGGCTTCCAGAAGTGAGGTCCTAGGAAGGCACAAGAAATGCCAATTTCTGCTTTGGGCGCAGAGAAAAATGCTACAGCTTTGATTGCTGAGAGCAGTCAGTGTAAGGAGGATTAAATGGATGAATAATCACTATGATCACTCCATCGTGTGCTTCTCATATATTAAGAAGGTGGCATGCTGAGAGGGTTGCATTGTATTTTGAAATGAACTTATAAGTGAGAATATTGTGCTGTGGTCTGGGTGTTGGCTTGGCTTTCAAATTTAAGGAAGAGCAAATGAAACATCAGTTTCCTCCCTTGATACACCAATAACTCACAAACAACATGTGGATGAGGAGTTTGCTTTCTACTGTATATTACCTTTTGCTTCCTACTACAGCAATAGTGGTTTCAATGTGCAGTTTTGTGTATGCTAGTGGTTATTATAACCAACCCTGTCTCCTAACAATGGCCTTTTACACTATTACACGTTTCCACTTTTAATTTCATTGATTTTTTTTAAATTCCTTTGGGCAATAGCAACAAAAACATTTCTTTTAACTGTTATAATGCCAGTTAATTGTTAGTATATCAACATATAGTAATATAGTAATACCAGTACTAGTATTATTTCCACGCATTAATTTCCAGACATTTACCATTACAGTACTTTGAAAACATCTAAGAAATGGTATAAAAAAAAACCTTAATTAAAAACATACATGCATACTGTACTAACCCGTGGATGCATAAGTGGTTCAAAAATGACCTGGTGAGGTTGTTTTCTTGCAGTATCTTTGTAATGAAAAGTTGTTATCGTGTAATAATGCAGGTATTCCTCAAAAAGCATGTTTTTTGATGCCATTTAAATTTTTAAGTTACATTTTATACATTTTAACCAATTGTAGTTCTTTTATTATTACTCCAAGCTTCCATAAGTGAGTCAAAAATACAATAATACGAAAGTGAGATCAGCCAAAGAGAAAGAGGTGTCAGATCTGCCGAGGTAACAAACATCCCAAAGTCAACAATAGGTGTGGAAAATGCAGTGTACCTGTGAACAATGATTACAGCCAGAAAAAAATAATGTTGACATTCTACTCTTGTTGTGTGTAACTTTGTTGTTTTTCAATTATTTCAAAAATATTTTCAAAATGTTAAAAGGTGAAAAGTAAGAATAATAAAATAAACAAATTTGTAATGGATAATATGAAATATATAATTTTTTTATTTCTTAGAAATAGTCAATTTTAATTAAATTACCATAAAAGATTAAATCAGTTTGGCAAAATATGTTTTTAAGAAATGATTTGACCTTTACTGCACAGTTTGAGATAAAGTTACATAAGTCTGTTCAGTAAGACCTCTGCTACTATAACGTGTTGAAAAACATGTGAAACAAACATGGTGAAACAAACAAAAAATAAAACATTGACATCAATCAGATTAACAGTTAAGCATTTAAATTCTCTCAGTGGTATTAATGAGGTTGGCTGAAAGTTTTGCACTTCCTTTCTCTGTTTGAATATATGGCACCATCGTGGTAAGCCATGTCTGTGAGCAAGTACAATGGCTGCCGACATTCCCAGAAAGCATGGCTAAGAGATGGGGGGGGGGTTTTGTAAGAGAACTTTGTAAATAAATATGAACAAATGCTGATCCCTCCTCACTGACAGACAGAGCAAGGAAGCCAGGTTATTTTGTAATGTAAGCAATGGTGTGTCCCATAACTATCTCCAGTGATGAATCTTAAGGCTGAATGATATCCTTCATCTAAAGTTTTGAGAGTGGAACTGGACACCTGCCCATAAATAACATCTCTGTAGTCCAATACAGAGTAGAAAATGGCTTTAACAATTCTTTCTCTGGTGAATAATAGGAATTACAGCTAATTTCTGAAAAGAAAGCCTAATTTTGCTCTCAGATTTGACAACTATATGTCGATTTTAAAGTTTTTAAGTTTCTAAAATGCCAAGCAATTTATAATGTTGCACTTTCTCAACTATGGTATTAAAGGAGCAAATCTCAAAACATCTGCAGTCAATATTTCTTGCATTAGAAAACAACATCTATTTTGTCTTTGCACAGTGTAGGACCAGTTTCAAATTGGTGTTTTTTAAAGGAGGTTAAATGATAGCTGTAGGTTAAGGGAGGCGTCATGAATAGAGTCTGCACAGGAATAAAGGACAGTGTCATCTGCGTAAAGATGGAAATTACAAATGTTAAATGAAACTGTAATATTGTGTATATAAATACTAAATATAACATGTCCCAGGACAGAACCCTAAGGACCGATAACTACCCATGCTGTCACACTGCGACCAAGGAACTAAGGAAGTCGCAGAAATAGTGAAGCTTGAGTCTGAAATGGGTTATTATTGAATAGGTGGATAAAAATGATCTCAATTGTTCAAGTGACTCAAGTATTTTTGCAAGACAGTTTTGACAGATAGTTTTGAGATTGGACGATCATTTTTCAGGTTAGATTTTCTCCCACCCTTAGGGAGAGGAAGATCATAGGCAGTCCTCTAAACTATAGAAATGATGTCTGAGCTGATGCTAAAATTGAATACATGAGTTTCTCAGAAATCAAATGTGCTGAGGATTTCAAACTAAATGGCTCCAGTTTGTTGTCACCTGTGGATTTACATATGTTAATATTACAAAAAGCATCAGCTAGCTCTATCCAAATAGAGACAAGCTAAATGACTGGTTTCCTCAGTGATATTCTTGAAGACAAATGGCCTATGTTTTCGCACACCGTTATTCAGAGTAAGACTATCAACTAACTGACAAGATACAGAAGAATGGTTGTTGACAGCAGTGCAAATTTTGTGACAATCAGTTATCTGAGTAAGGCCAATAGTAACATAGTGAGATAGAAGATTGCAGGAATTGTTAGAGGTAAATTTGACAATTTTCCAGAATTTACTTATTATATAAGGAATTAGTAAAAGAGTGCAGATAACAGCCAGTTTTGGCTTTCATGACAGCAGCAGTGCACTCATTCCTTAACTGTCTAAAACTAGGTTGGTGACAAGACTGGTGCACCTAGCCAGGGTCCATACTTTTTTTTTTTTTTTTTTTGCATTAGAGTAGATAGCTAAGCAGTGAACCATGGAGTGGGGTAAGACTGAGTTCTTTTTTTTTTAAAAAAAAGGTGCATACTCATCTAAAGCAAAGTAAAAAGTATTAGGAAAGTAACTCAAGGCTAGTTCAGGACCTGGGATTTTGACAGTGTCAGCGAATGGGCTGTGTCAATGGTCATGTAAAAAGGCCAGGTCATTAAAAAAATAAAATAAAATCTGATCATTTTGTGCAAATTTGATTTATTTTCCTCTTTCTTTTTTACATTTCTAATGCAAACAATCTGACAATGTTCACGAACACCGAGGTCAAAAACACCACAGGCAGGCTATTTCTCTGGTCTCTTTGAAAATATAGTCAATTATTAAGTTAAGCTTGACTGGGAGGAGTCCTTCAGGTTGAGGTGAGTAAGATGAGAAATTGGCTGTGTGAAACTGGAATTGGAAGAAAATTCTTTGAGATTATTAGATGCCGGGGTAAACTACTCTAAGTGAAGATCACTTAGGATAATGACCTAACATAATCAAGTAATAATAAGTAAGTAATGGTTCTGATGGGGCAGAGGGAGGTCTGCAGACACTAAATATTACTACTGAATTATTATGCCCCAAATGGATATTTAGGGAAATCAATTCAAAACTTTGAAGAATTGAGATTTAAGTCAGCTCAGCCATAGAGAAAGCTCATAACGTAAAGCTCATAAAAGCACAGAGATTGTAAGAACAATTCAAGGAGCACCTGCACGGACCCTTGGCTTTGTCTGGCAGAGGTCTCAACTGGAGTCCAATTTAATCCGTCCTCACACATTCATTCAATCCTGGTGCTGCACTACGTTGCTGCAGAACAACAAAATGAGCAGGAAGAGAAGGAGTGGAATTTTGGTAGCGGTCTGTCCTAGTTTAATTAGTTAACTGCTTTAATACTATTTGTAGAATGTAGCCTAAAGTTTTTTTTTAGTTGTTGTAACTGTTTGTTTTTTTTTTAATTGGGTATTCCAGACAACAAGAGAACAGTTCATTCGGTCACATTCAATGAGTGTAGCTGCCAGCCTATCTGAACTCAGGTCCCATTCAATTGCCTCTTATTCAATCACCATAGCAGGTAGTTTGAGCAGTACCTTACCATAACAGCAAGTAGGAAAAGTTGCGGATTCATGAGCACTCAGACATTCAACAAGCTGGCCGGAACATACTAGGCACAAAAGAGTTGTTCAAAAAGTTTCATTTGTTCAGTTTCATCCATCACTAGTTGTATACCTCGAAGGTCAGTGTTAGTTTTTGGCAGTAATATTAACTTTTAAACTATGTAAGTACAGATTCTCTACCTTATTATTAACTTAAAGAACTCTTCCTATACATATTCACCAAATTAACTGGAAGATCCCTCTGTTGGGATTCACTGGACCACAGATGATTTGTCATTTCAGCAGACCTAAAGTGGACATGTAAAGGGTTTTACTTTGGGTCTTGCTGTCTGATATGGTGGCTTAGACAGCATGTTCTCTGTTCATCAAACAAATGAGAGCCACTTGGCACTCATTTCCACGGGATCATTGTCACACCTCAGTGAGAGTCCTGTCCATAGATCCAGTTTTCAAACTTGATGGGCACCACTGTCACAGTGACATGTGACCCTGTGATGTCAGCAAGCCAACTAAAGGACAAGCTTCTGCTCCTCATCACTCTCTCTTGCTCCTGGACCTCGAGTGAGGTAGGATGTCAGGCAGGAGGACCTGTCCTCCCCCTGTTCTCTCACCTCTGCATGCGTACAGCAGGGGCTGCAGCTTTGCTCTGGATGTGGCCTGCTCCCAGCAGACACAGAACCTGCAGACCAGACGAGTCAGTGTGCCAAACACAAGGTTTGCAAACTAACTTTCCAGAAACAAGGAGAACCAAATTGAGTTAGCACCCCAATGTCTAACTCTGCAAGGATACCAAGCAACCAGTCTCCTCGGATCTGCACCTTTGGAACAAGGATACAGAGGCAGCACGCTTAGGGATGGGAATTGAGGACCACTCTACAAGAACCGGTTCCCAGTGGTCCAATTCCTTGATATCCTTAGTCTGCTTGCCTAACGATTCCGCTTGCCGGTTCCACAGACGCATTTGCGTGATGACGCATTTGCGTGATGACATCATGCGCATGCTCCGTATTTTGGCTCAGGATGTATCCAACATGGCGACGAGGTGAAAGCAATACTAAAGCAAAAAAAATGATACTAAGGCAGTTTGCAACACCTGCAGTGCTTTTATAACAACAAAGGGGGAAAATACCTCCACATGCCAAAACATTCAGGCACACAGCATGCAATTAATTTGCATCAGTGTGTCGTATTTGATACGCTGCTCGATGGTGCTGACTCTCGGAGTGGAACTAGCAACACGACGTCCTCTGTAAATGCCACAAGCAACATTACACTTCTCCAGGTCCTGTCCAGTGTTAATGCTAGCACCATTTCCTGTTTCACAATACTGTATTAATAATGTCCATCTCCAGAATTACATTTAGATGACGAGGACTGCCAGAGTCTGTCTAGCTCAGAGGCTGGCTCAGAAGCTTCTGCAGGTACCTCTCATGCACCTTTAGGCTCCCCTTTCATCGAGGCAGGAAAGAGTAAAATGACCAAGGCGAAAATAAATAATGTCATCGAGCAGTGACTAGATTTGTGGTGAAAGGTTTGCACCCTTTTGCCACGGTGGATGCCCTTGGATTTCAGTAGGTTAATTTGCTGTATATTGTCTGGTATGGCTCAAATGAAAATTAGAATTGTCGAAGTTGCATTATTTAAACCAGTACAATTGCTCCCTGTTTCATTCATTCCCATTACATCTTCTCTGTTGTGAAATGACAAAGACTCTCATCTCAAAATACCATTCCTCAAACAGAGACAGTTTGAGTAACCATCTGATCCCTGCTTGGTATGGGGCTGAAAAGAGCAATCTGTTCTCAGACCTACAACATCTCACAAAAGCAGCCATCACAGCTGATGGATGGGCGGCAAGTTTTATTCAAGACCTTTACCTTATTGTAACATTGCACTATGTCAGGGAAGGTCAGAATAAGGAAAGAGTCCTCAAAATCAAAGAATCACAGACAGGGACAGCTGTGGCAGAGGAGATTGAGAGGATCCTGGAGGAGTCAAAGAGAAGATTGTGGCAGCCACCGTGGATAATGCAACAAACATAGATGTAGCTGTGAAAAAGCTGAACATTAACAAGTTTCCATGTTTCACACACACACTAAACCTTGGACCTCAGAAGCTGTACAACTGCAATAAAATTTCCAACTGGGCGGCAAGGATTCGTTCTGTGATTGCAGATGAAGAGATCCCACATGGCAAAAGTAGTCCTCAAGGAGAAGCGACAACTCCTCGGTAAGAATACATTTTAAATACTTTAATCAGAGCCAGCCAAAATGTAAATGAAAAGATTAGGGTCAATCTCAAATTAATAATTAATGATGATATAATGTTGTTTATATTAATCTCATCATGTCTGTGTGTTTGCCTTTCAGAACTACCCCAGCACATGCTTCTTTTAGATGTGAGGACAAGATGGAATTCTTTGTTTTTGATGATGGAGAGGTTCTGTGAGTAGTTTTCTACCATCCAAGCTGCAGCTATAGATTCGCGGCTAAGAAAGCCCATGGAGAAGGAGAAGTTTGTAATGTTAGAAAAAAAAAGACATAAAACTTGGTTGAGTAAAGCTACTATTAAAATACTATTTTGTTTATATTGCAGACTGGCCAGAATTGCCCATGAGGACCTGAGGAAAGCAGATGTGTTTGTGCTGCTGATGCGGAAGCATGACACATCCACACTTATGGTCTCTAGCAAAAAAAGTCCACCCTGTGGCCAGACACTGACCATCTGTCAGAAGCTGCATAAACATTACACAGTGCAGGCAGATAACTCCGCATTCACCAGGAGCATCAAGGAAAACATTTGAACATGATCTTTCCAAACATTACAAGGTAAACTGACTGATATTTGTTAATTATTTAATCATTATATAATGATGAAGTAATCATATACACTAAAGTTTATTCATGTTTAATTTCCCTTTTCCCTACATTTTTGTTGTTTGTCCTCCATTTTAAACTTCAGGATTATGCTATCCAAGCATTCCTGGAGGAAGACCCTGTGTTAGACCCCAGATTTAAATCCAAAATGAATGGGGATGAAATCTGGGACAGGGTCAGGGCAGCAGCAGTGGCAGCAAACACACAGGCAGCAGCAACAGAAGAGGTATTTAAAGTTGAAAATGCCTTTGACTGTAGAACATTTCTGGTGTGAGACCTTATCTTGTTGCTCAGTGGTTTTTTCACGGTGAATTTCTTTTTAAGCTGTCAGCGCTGAGAGACACAGAGGCAGGCAGAAGAGGATGAAGAAGAAGATGACTATGTAAGTCTCGCTTTTTGTGATGAAAGATGATAGATTGGATGGATTATTACACTATGTAATTTAAAACTGAACCTTGTGGTTATCTCTATCATTTCAGATGTAACTCATAAAGCAGCAAAAAAAGACATCCCCAGAAGAACTTTTTGAGGAAGAGGACAGTGAGCTTATGTCCATGCAGCAGCTGCCTCCTGCCTCTGTAGCCAAGAGAGTGGATCAAGAAGTCCAACTATATAGAAGCCTTCCTCCCATTCCAACCAAGGACACCGGCAGCCTCTGGTGGTGGAAGAAGAGGGACACATTGCCAATGTTGTCAGCTTTAGCTGAGAAGTATCTCTGTGTCCAAACATCCTCCACCCCATCTGAGAGGGTGTTCTCCACAGCTGGAGACACTTTAAGTCCAGAAAGATCTTGTATCCTTCCAGAGAAGGCAAACATGCTATTTTTTCTGCAAAAAATTGTTAATTTGCAAAAGTTGATAATTGCAGGTGTATTTTATGTTAACATGGTCATTTCTACAAAGGAATTTTAATTTTTTCATTCCAGTTTTAATTTTGTTTGAATCGATTGCAAAATGTTAGTGCATACTTTACATTAAAGAGTTCATGCAAACAAACTCATTTGTACTATATTTTATTCCCTAACCCAATGAGAATCATTAAGAGAATCGATAAGGAATCGAATCGATAAATTATATCGATAATGGAACGGGAATCACTAAATTCTTATCAATTCCCATCCCTAAGCATGCTACAGCATCTCTATCTTCCCTCCATTCAAGGATTGGTAACGTAACAACTGGACATAGTCTTGTTCAGCCTGTACAACTGTAATTATGCTGTGTAACTTTGTTGATTGTGATTTAATGCTGTTCATTGAGTTATTGTTATAATTGTTTGCAGTAAGGTTATTGGTTAGTTGACTTCATCAAAGCTAAGTGATTTTAATTTCCTAATGTTTTACCCAGACAGAGTCTTGTAGGCAACTAAACATCTTCTGTACTAACCCAGACCCTTTTCCAACACATATTGCATACACATATACTCACTCACAAATTGGGTTTCAACATACAGTAGCTACAACCAAAGAGGAGACTAAATGTTCCCACTTCATCTCCTTTGTTTTTGTCCTAACTGACCACACCGTCAGACACACCGTCCTCCCTGGGTCTCAAGCCATCTTTGATTTGAGCATCTTGTTATTTCTGGTTGTCAGCCATTTTGTTTTGTAGGCCAAATGGCCTTTGTTTCACCCACACATCTCTCTATGTCTCTGTCTTTGTCTCTCTCTCTCTCACACACACACACACACACAGACACACAGACACACAGACACACACACACACACACACACACACACACTGCTGCTTGTATGTAGTGACTAGTTAGAATTTGTGTTTTGTTTTGCTTTGCTTTCTTGTGAATAAATATTTTTGGAATCATTCTTGCTGTCTGTTTAATATTGCACAAGAGTTGCTGCCATTTTTAGGGGGGGTTGCTGCCATTTTTAAATCTTTATTTCAGTGTAATGGACTTGTATTTGGTGATTTTAGTTCTTTTGAATATCTCTGTTTTTTAGTAAAAGGTGATCCAAAGATTATTATCTTAATAATGTATAGACCTCCAAGACACAATGGAAAATTTATGGAGGAGTTTGCAGAACTGCTGTCAGTTATCTGTACTGACTACACCTTTTTAGTCATAACAGGGGACTTTAACATCCATGTTGACAATAACATGGACAAAACTGCCAAAGAACTCTCTGCTGTACTGGACACTTTTGGCCTCTCACAACATGTGAAAGGCCCCACACATACTCAAGGTCACATTCTAGATCTGGTAATCTCTAAGGATGTTGACATTTTATCTATTGACATTAAGGACATGGCTATTTCTGATCATTTCTGTGTGTTTTTTGAATTACAGATCATCCCAAAAGTTCAGGCAACCTCTGTGTCTATTAGGAAAAGGTTCATAAATGAGAATACTAGCACTCACTTTATGGAGACCATAGCTGTGTCATCAACTGTAAATGCAGAGACAATTGATGAACTTCTGGATAACTTCACGTGGAAAATCTCAAATGTCATGGATGCTGTTGCTCCTATTAAAACTAAGACAACCTTGAGCCGACCCAAAACACCATGGAGGAACACTATGATGGTAAAGGCCTTGAAATCAAAATGCAGAAAAGCAGAGCGTATGTGGAGAAAAACTAAACTCCAAATTCACTATGAACTCTACAAAGTCTTAATAATTTTAACAAAGAGTTAGTCAGAGCTAGGCAGCAAGACTTTTCTGAACTCATTAGTAAGAACATCAACAATACTCGCACTCTGTTTGCTGTGGTTGATAAGCTCACTAACCCCCCTAATCAGTTAGCGCCAGAACTCCTCACAGCAGATAAATGCAATGAATTTGCTTGCTATTTTAATGAAAAAATACAATCCATCAGGTCAAATATCAGCACAAATCAGAAAAGTGATAAAATGATGCAACTCCTAAAACCACCCAGGAATAACTCAATTACCATGTCAGAGTTTGGTACAGTTGACCTAAAAACTGTAGAGGAAACGGTTCAGCAGCTTAAACCATCAACTAGCTGTCTCGACTCAATACCATCGGACTTCTTCAAAACTATTGTGAAGTCTGTGTTAACTGATCTGCAGCAAATAATCAACTGCTCACTTCAGTCAGGCAAGTTTCCTAAACCCCTGAAAGTAGCTGCCATTAAGCCACTTCTAAAAAAGAGAACGTTGGATGCTTCCATGTTAGCAAACTATAGACCCATCTCAAACCTTTCCTTCATAGCCAAGATTGTCGAGAAAGTGGTTTTTAATCAACTCAGCAGTTTCTTGAACTCAAATGGACTTTTTGACAAATTTCAATCAGATTTCTGACCTCATCACAGTACAGAATCGGCTCTTATCAGAGTGCTAAATGATATAAGGTTGAACACTGACTCGGCAAAAGTGTCAGTTCTAGTCTTATTGGATCTCAGTGCAGCGTTTGATACTGTGGATCATAGTATACTGTTGAACAGGTTGGAAACTTGGCTAGGACTCAATGGAATAGTCTTAGAATGGTTCAGGTCCTACTTGGAGGAAAGGAGTTATTTTGTGACCATTGGAAGATTTGAATCAGATCGAATAGCCATGACACACGGGGTTCCTCAAGGGTCAGTTCTTGGACTCCTTTTGTTCAGCCTATATATGCTACCTTTGGGTCAAATTCTGCAGAAGTTTAATGTTGACTATCATAGTTATGCAGATGACACACAGTTATATCTAGCAGTGTCCCCAGATGACTACAGTTCAATAGAGGTGTTGTGTCACTGTCTAGAACAAATAAATAACTGGATGAACCAAAATTTTCTTCAATTAAACCACAACAAAACTGAGGTCATTGTTTTTGGCAGTAAAGAAAAGATAATAAATACCTGGAGTCACTGTCTTTAAAGACCAAAGACCAAGTCCGAAACCTTGGTGTGCTGATAGACTCGGATCTGACTTTCAGCAGTCATATCAAATCAATCACCAAAACATGCGTTTATCTCCAGTAGACTTGACTATTGTAATGGTCTTCTGACAGGACTGCCCCAAAAGAGCATTAAACAGCTGCAGCTCATTCAGAACGCTGCAGCTCGGGTTCTGACCAGAACAAAGAGATCAGAGCATATTACTCCAGTTCTGGAGACTTTACACTGGCTACCAGTCAGCTATAGAATAGACTTTAAAGTTCTGCTACTGGTCTATAAATCACTGAATGGTTTAGGTCCAGAATACATGAATGAAATGCTAATGGAATATAAACCCAGTAGGACTCTGAGATCTGCAAACTCAGGTCAGATAGTGGAGCCCAGAGTTCAAACCAAACATGGTGAAGCAGCATTTAGCTGTTATGCTGCACACAAATGGAATAAGCTGCCAACAGTAGTGAAGTCAGCCCCAAGTGTGAATGTTTTTAAATCCAGGTTAAAAACTCTTCTTTTTTCTTATGCTTATGATTGAGCTCTTTTAAAGCACTTTGAAATATTTAAATCTTTTGTTGATTTTATGCTGTTGCATTATACTGCACTGTATGTTTTAATTAACCTTTATTTATGCATTGTGCTCTTATGTTTAGTAAGCTGTCTTTTTTTCTGTACTTTGTCTTTAAATGCTCTTTGTTCTTTGTTTTTAAATGCTTTAAAATGTTGAACTTTTAATCATGTAAAGCACATTGAGTTGCCTTGTGTATGAAATGCGCTATATAAATAAAGCTGCCTTGCCTTGCCTTGCCTAGTCATCCTCTGCGATGTCAAGAACTCCAAAATCCTTTAACCTTTGCTATTAATTTGGCAACTTTGGTTATAGTTAAAAATTTAACTGTTAATCAGAGTTCCAAATTGATAGTTTAATTAATTTATGAGGCTGATATCATTAAGTGGCTGTCATTTTTCCCTTTTTGAAAATGGTGCCCCATGAGGTCATTTAATGTAAATTAAGTCACATTATTTAACATAATTAATAATTATTATTTATAATTATTAATCATTCCATTAGCCATTTTGATACTTTAATTGGGGGCCTGTAACAGGGTCAGGTTCCAACATGGTGGACCTCATATTTGAAAAGGTCTTTGTTGGCCTGACACCATACACAGATGCTGTTTTGGTGATGCCCACTGCAGAGGACCTCACTGCACAGTTCAAGCGGCATGACAAGGAGGAGGTCATAGTCAGCTATTTGACCCAATTCAATCAAGGGGTGGTCCAACGTAGTAGCTTTGGGCATCAGGAAACTCTGTGCAGATGCGGGCTGGAATGACTAACCGAATTCTGCGACCAAGGAAGCTCTAGCACCAGCTCATGAAACTCCTGTGGACTAGATACCTGTAAGACTAAAACAATTGGACAAGATATGTAATGTTCAAAACATTTATCTCTGGTGTGTGTCACACTTTGTTATATGGATTTGGTGACTTCTACAGTTTTTTGTTATCACTGATTATAAGTTTATTATTTGCTGTCAATAAATGTTTGACTGTTTCTAAAGAAATTACTCCTGTGAATTCATGTATTACTGTCTGTCAGTTATACACACTATCTGCTGATGTAAACCTACGCAAATAAAAAAAATAAATAAATAACCAATTTATTTGGGGGTGTGTTACTACATTTGTGGTGTGTTATTGCCATTGTAAAATTTTGCTCACTGAAGTAAAGAAAGACTGCATAACATCTTTGATTTAGATTGAAACTACAGCAGCTTACAACAAAGCAAAACTTATTGGTGTATTCCTCTCATTCCTAAAGCACCATAGTCGGCACAGTATGTTGCAGGCACTCTGTAAAGAGTACACATTCAGGCAGACAGGCTTCAACCCAGGATGGTCTACCGTACATGGTAGCTCTTCCTTTACCTCCTATAGCCATCTGGTAACAGTGAATTACAAACGCTTACTGCTATGATATCTTATAAATGTAACATGTAATCAAGACGAAGTAGTTATATTAGTTTGGCTACTAAGAATGCTAATGATGAGATGTTTCCCGTTGATAGTTTAGTGTATTTTATGAGACTGATTTCATTAACTGGCTATCATTTTACCCTTTTCGGGAATGGTGCCCCATGAGGTGATTTGATGTTAATTAAGTCAGATTATTTAACAGAATTAATAATCATCAGTAATGATTATTTATTTTTCTGGTAGCCATTTTTGATACTTTGAACCATGAGTTCCCAATAATTGGAGACCCGTTACAAGGTCAGGTCCCAATACCTCATAGCACTGGTTATTCTGAACTTGCAGGGTAAACATAAAATGATTGGTAAACTGTATGATCTCCTTCATCTAAAGAGAAAAACAATTACATTAGTTTAGGTTTAGACATAATCTTGATGACCTTGGAAAGCAGCTTGGTGTGAAAATATGTATTGTGTTCAGTACTCCAAGGTATGAAACACCTGACCTGATCTGCAGCCAGTGCAGACATACAGGATCATACAAAGACGGTGGGTTTAATAAAATTGTACAAGCTATTTCAAGAATGTAATTTCAAGTTTTGGAATTTCAAAATGCTCTTCAACCCCCTTCACCTTTTCTTTCCCATTAGATAAGAAAGGAAATGGAAGAAGTGAATGTCAGTGCATTCAGTCATGTCTTGGCTGATGTGTCTCAAGAATTTGCTGCACCCAGCTTCAGTCTTCAAAGGAATAACTTATTATGACTTATTATTATGAAAATTATTCCCAAAGCAAAACTTACGGAGACAGCTGTGGTATTAGAGATCATACAGGCAAGACCTGCATAAACTGTCCCAGTTCTTCACTTGTCTTCAAGGGCAAGAAGCTGATGAGGTCACATTACAGGTTTGTGGGTGACGCTAAAGCTCTTCAAGTGCTTAAGATGAGAAATAATGAAGGAGCTTCTGTCTGTGATTGTGAGTTAATGTGCTTTTCATCAAATAATTGGACTGCAGTGTGCAATCTTTCTCCTTCATTTGCAGGGCATAGTTAATAGTTCACAATGAGCAGGGGAGTCTGGAATCACTGGTATCATTATTGCAAAAATACTATAATACCATAATACTATAATATGTGATTTTATTTTATTTTTTATTTTAGAGTCATATTATAATCCTCATGCATATATTTGTATGTGTAGCTGTCAACAAAATAATATTATTTCAGAATATTTTTATTAAGTTCCTGACTTATTTTTATAATTTGGGATTCAAGCCCAAATTGCTTTTATTTTTTCTTTAGAAATGTTTTGTAAATTACCATAAGATGGTATATTGTAGACATGAATTTTTTTTACCAATGATTGGAAGTTGTGTGCAAATGCTGCCAAAATGGTATAAACCCAATCCACCACCATGGCATGGTAATTAAATCACAAAAAAAATCAGTGTTGGAGAGGCCAGACCCTTCACACAGTAAGTCAGAATGGTTTAAAAGTCCAGCACAGTGTGCTCTAAACAAGGAACTCTTTATTTTGAAGTGCAGTGAATTTCTGGCGCATGACTTTTATCTTGAAGTACCATTTCTGAGTGAATGACTCATGGACAGCTACTTGACAGAGACAGTAAACTCACTTGACACCATGGCCAAACGCAAGTATGACACTGAATATATTAAACTGTGTGGACCTTGAACTAATGACTAAAGATAAATTTGGATCTCATTGCTGGACCAGTTGGAAACCACTGCTCTAAAAATGTCTCAAGAACCATTAAGACTAGATTTACCTGACTAGATTTCCATCATTCTGGAATTTTAAAAACACATTATTTTACATGGTAAATGAACTGCACTTTAATAGCGCCTTTCTAGTCTTCCGATGACTCAAACTGCTTTTTACACTACAAGTTCCATTCACCCATTCACACACACACACACATTCATTCACTGGTGGCCAAGGCTAGCATGTGAGGTGCCACCTGCTACTCAGCTTTTAACTCACACACTGATGGGACAGCCATTGGGAGCAAATTGGGGTTAAATATCTTGCTCATTGTGGAGCCAGGGATCGAACCGCTGATCTTCTGATTAGTTGATGACCCACTCTACCTCTGAGCCACAGCTATAAACCGTAGGTCTGAGTTTTTGAGCAGAATTTGGACATGAATTAATGGCAGCTTGTCCAAACATCACCAAACTCAGTAGAATTTTAAATAAACCACTCAACATGTCCTTAATATGTTTCTGCAATTGATCAATAGGACAATCAGTGTTGCCAAAGAAGAGCGTGGGCCAGCACAGTTTTGACATAAATGAATGAGTGTCCATCTGATGATCATAAAACCTGAGTTATCTTTATGTACTTGTTGTGAAAGGTCTTGATCCTTTGCAGTTTTCAACTTCAAATGACTTATGGTGGCTTGAACCCTGGAATCGCTGCTTTCGGCTCTATTTTTGTATGTTATTAATATGTTAAAGTAAGTTATTTAGTGTTGCCCAAACTTCAGAGCAAACTGCTTTGCAAGCTCAGTCTACAAACTACATTATCCGTCAGCGACACAAGACAGAGCATATGGGCAAGCATGTTTAGATTCATGTTGTAGCACTTAATAGAAAACAAATGGACTAAAATGATGCTGGCTAACAGAGTGATCAACACAGAGGTCTCCTGTTTTGACCCAAACATAGAGCCTCAAGTTCCAATTTTTCTGAAGGCCCTACAGGAAGTACATCAATTTTTGGGCTGTGGAGCACACTGTAAAGAAAGATATACCATATTTACTCAATAAAATTGAGGCAACAGATTGCACGCAATATTATTAATTAAATATAATCATGTTTGTAATTGAGTAAATTTTAATTAAATGAGACCCTTTGGAGTTAACCATTTAATATGAGTAGATTTAATTACAATACATAAAGGAATTAATTAAAATTTAAACAAAAATAATGAGTAGATATCAAAAAGAGAAATGTCTAAATTAGTAAAAAGTACTAATAAAACATAATTAAATCCTACATACGTAGGTAATGTAATTGAGTAATAATGATATATCTTAATCAGTGAGTTTATTTGAATTTACTCAGTGGATTTAATTAAATCTAAATATAATTCTTACTTAGATATACTGTGTTTATCTCATGACCTATTTACAGTGGGTACCAGGAAGTACAGAGGAATTAAAACTCAATTAACAGACCAAACATTAAATGCTTGCCAAAAGTAACACTTTTATTTATAAAAGTTATAGCATTATTGCAAACTTTTACAAATGCTGACCTTGAACACTATTTTTGTGAAAACAAAAATGAGTACAGTTGCCAGAGGGCCTGGCGAGAACTAAGAAACATTACAGCATGGCTATACTGTCCTACCGACTTAAATTTACAAATAAATTAAATGCTTGTGACAAATAAGAGAGAAGACCATTTATGGTCATTGTATAAACCAAAATATCTGTCTTGTCTTAAAGAAAAATCCTATGCTTGCTTCCTCGCCTCAGTGAGCCACTAAATTATATCAGTTATGATCTTAAAGAGAAGCACAAATCCCTGAAAAGTGCATGTGCCACAACAGGAAACATGAAAAGAATTTGTACGTAAACATTTTTACCTTGAACTGACCACAACAGAATTTTTGAGAGTATTCAGAACGATGTCTTAAGCAGAACCTGCAAACGTAAGGACCTGTAAAGCTTCCAACAAGTCCACCAAGATTGACTGCTGCCACACAATATACTGTCCCTTTAATATTCTTTACAGCACTGGCAACATAAAATCTAGACATACAAAACTCTTCTTTTTAAGACACAAATCTTTCGAGAGGCTCTTTAACAATATCATAGCCAAATCTATTAGCATCAACAGTCTTGCAGAGAATGGTTAAGTTTATTGCACAAAGTGTAGTGCAGTCCAGGTGGTATATTTGCTAAGACCCAATAAACAGCTGTGATCTTGTATTTTTTACACAATGTTCCGAATGGAATCTTCAAAATAATCAATGAGTTTTGTTTGAAACATTCCCCATCTTGAAATGATTAATTTTGAGTGGATGAGCTTTGTCTTTTTTTTTTTAAACCTCAAGTGAAATATCCTTATTGGTCACAATATGCTGCAAGGTAGAAGAGGCAGGGCACGTATTGGGAGCTGAGATTCTCCTGCGAATCAAGAACATACTCCACTGGCTAAATTTACAAATAAATTAAATGCTCGTGACAAATGAGGAGACCATTTATAGTCGTTGCATAAACTGAAAGAATTGTCTTGTCGTAAAGAAAAAATCCTCTGCTTGCTTCCTCAGCACAGTGAGCCATTAAATCATCAGAAATGATCAGTTATGATCTCAAAAAAAAAGCACGAATCCTTGAAAAGTGCATGTGCCCCAACAGAAAACATGTAAATCTACACATTTTTACCTTGAACTGACCACAACATAAATTTCACTGACATTTGGTTCTTTCAAACATGCAATTCTCAAGCTCTGTTAAAGCTGAACCTTGTGTGGCACAAAAGTGTGCGACCATAGTCTCACTTCAAGCCAGAAGTTTGCTCTTGAGGGACTGGACTTTCGTTGACAGCTTTGATGCATCCAGTTCCAAGAAAAGTTTTTGGAATACCTCAAAGGTGTACTTCAGCTGCTTGGGATAATCGAGATTCAGTGCATAGGTCAAGCCCATGAGGAGACAGCAAGCCCTGGCAATATCTCCAAGACCTTTGATGACTTCCATGCCATCAATGACGACACCAATTTCCTTTGGGCTGTCACTTGTGGAGGCCATGTCCTTTGTGATCACAGTTATTGCCACTACAAGCTGTTCAAGTTCCTCCAAGTTCTCGGTGCCCTGCAACATGAAAATATAATCAGTGCCATGGCATAAAACTATTTTTGTTAAAGTAGCACATCACTTAAAAAATGCATAATACATCACAAAGATTTTTAATAAAGAGCTCTATGTCACCCATGTCAATATAAGGGTGAATGACAAATTAAGGCAAAATTTTAAGTTCATGTTTATTTAGGGCCCTTATTCACTGTTCACTGAACCCTCATGAAAACCAGAAGGAGTTGATTCACCAGGAGCCAACAACTTCAGTGCTCCTTAGCATTGATTCAACAGACTGAAGCTGTTCTGGTAGGGCAAATATTAAAGACTACGAAAACAGTTTTGGTTACACATCACATGTCAATGTATTTGACAGCATCTAATCAAGGAATTACAATCCTTGAATAGGGTTAATGCAAATTAAATCACCTACACTGAACTCTTTGATGAGATGTTCTCCACGCTCTCCAAGGTATTCTATAAGGCACCGAAGGACAACCTCTCTGGCCGTCTCAACAGTAGGGCATGCAGAGTTCTGGAGAGGAATGCAAAAACTGATAAGCCAATCATAAAAACAACACAAAAAAAAATCACTCTATTCAACAACAATCATGTTCTATTAATTTAGAAATGTAAACACAATTCTGGTTTTGCACAACCTAGATCCTATTTTTGTGATTTTGGTCATCATGTTTTTCATTTTTGAGAGTATTTTTCTTGCCTGCTTCACTGTTGAGTTAAATATACATTTAGTGAATCCTTGAAGTCTGGCAGTATTCTTTTTGTGTGTGTCTTTCTTGTACTTATACATGGAGTCAGTGCAGTGTCATAATTCTGGTAGTTCTGATATTACACTGCTAAAAAACAAACTGCCATTGCATGGCACCTTATTTTGAAGAGTTTGCATGGTCCTTTTAGCTTTGTAATGTGTGGTGTTTGTGAAAGGTACTACATTAAAAAAAAAAAGTTCACAATAATATCAAACACATGGTGATAAAAAGATAACTGCTATCTTGAAATGGAGCCTAAAGTCAAATATACACTGACAGCACCTAAAATCCCAATCACTGTATAGAGTGGTTAACTTCATAACCACAAAACTCACAAATAAATAAATAAACAAACAGAACTCTCTCTGCACAGCCACTTTCAGGAATCAGGTGCTGGTCAGACGCAGGAATATCTCAAGTCAAAACATCAACATAAACCACCGCACACTGAACAGATTCACTGTGCTTCTGGCTGAGCGAACCTGAAGAAGCCACGGGCAAAATGCGTTGTTCGCTCTGAATAAAATCACAGCAACTTAGTTCAGTGTGCGGTGGTCTATGTTGATGTTTTGAAATAAATAAATAAACATTTATAATCATCATGATATTTATAAATGTACTTTCAAAATTTTAATTAGATTAGACAAAAAAATGTTGCCTGGAAATCTTATGGAACAAAGCTACTTTTAATTTTGAAAAGTATTGTACCTCCAGTGGTTCCATTATGATCTTCAGTCTTTGTCCTAGTGCTCCACCTTTAGCATGAAACAGCTTCAGTAGCTTGGGAGTGTGAAGGTCCAACCCGGACATAAATTTGGGTTCCAGATGCACAGTGGTTATTCTCTGAAATTCTGCACTGATCTGAAACAAAAAGGCAACAAGAGAGAGAATGGTATTACATCACTTCTCAGACAACTTATACGAGAGCTTTGGGAGGCACATCTAACACTTGTTGCTACGTTGACATCAAGAACTTGATCAAGTAAATGAGACAAAATTCTCTACAACTCCCTTACTAAATCATTGTCACATTTTCATTTCTTATCTTTTAACAGTAATCACAAAAGAAAACTCACTTGAGAACAATTAAACAGGGCAGGCCAGCGGTCCTTCATGGTTTGAAGACTTGGGCATTGATTGATGACTTCATGTCGTCTGAGGGCAAATGTTTTGCTCATTTTATCACTGACCATCTTTTCGTTGTTCTTCTTCTTTGACTCAGTGACTAGTTCTTCTCTTGCTTGTTCCAAGCTGTGCTCATCTTCACCTGCTGGGTAGGGTGGGAGGTAATTGACCTCGGCTCTTCTTGCCTTTTTAACATTTTTAGCAGACTTCCTGTCATCAGGGCATTTATGTTTCAGAGAATTGCATGTAACATCTGGCAAACCATAGCCTCTTAGCTTTGTTCTGTAGTTAGCCATTTTGTATTTAATGCTAGTCTGCCATCCACTGAGACCTGAAGAGCTCCCCGGATCCTTCAGACATGGGTGGGCCTTAATAAGTGCTTCAGCAACAGATAGAACTTGCTGGGATGATGGGTAGGCAGTGTACGTATAAATGGACTGAGCTAGCTTTTCAAGTATGTCTGACTTGATGTTTGGGTAAGTCAGCAGTGTACCATCTTTTTTGTTAACTTCACTGGCTCTTTCGAGAACAACTTCAGTTTCAACAGAGAACTGTGGAATGATGAATTCAGCTGGCCATGGCTTCCTTTGTGGGCTTCTCTTTGGTGACAGGATGATTGTGCTTGCACAAGAATCAGATGAGTCAGGGGAGTCCTGTGCAGTGGAACTTGTGGAGGCTGGAGTAAAGGATGGCTCTGAGGTCACACTTTCGTTGCAGCTTTCATTGTGTGGTACTGGATTCAAATTGAGAACTATTGGTTCGATTGTCACAACCTTAATTGTGGCTTTGTGTTTAATTTGAGCAGTGGAGTGGAGAGTAAAAAAGTCATCAAAATCTGGATCTAAATACTGCAGGCTGAAGTCATCATTGATGTCTAATGTCTGTTTGACGGCCAAATTCAGCTCCTCAACAGTATCCGGTATTCCAGACAGAAGAGTCAGTTTCTCAATTCTGTGTCCAAAGATCACCCGGAGCATTGCTGAATCCATGTCACGTGGCCTGGTGACAGAAAAAAGGAAAAGAAAAAGAAAATTAAAAATCCAGGCACAAAAAGCTTATACCTCCATTATGCACCAAAGTTAGTTTAATTTTAGTGGACAGCCGACACTGTACAGTTTGCGATGGAAATGTAATTCAAAACATGCAACAGATGGAGCGTTTCAATGTAACCACACGCTTTCCTGCAAGACTGTAAGCTGTAAGTGGATAGACATCTGGTAGGCTGTGCTGATGAACAAGAATCACCTCCCCACAGCTTTCCAACAGAAAAGATCTGAGATGTTCCTGGTACCAAGCATTCAGTTTCTTCACAATGAAATAAAGACCATTTTCCAAGGTCAAAATCTGTATGATCTCGACAAAGTCTGGGAGCCCCCCTGTAGAACCATATGGCAGGATCATCCCAGCTGAGTACCTGGTTCCATGGTATGTCACAGTGTTAGACAACTGTACACTTAACAGCTGAGGAAACACTTTCTTGATGGCCTCCTGGATTTCAGCATGCAGTACTTCCAAAGGCAAAGATGACACTTTACTGATTATCAGGGAAGGCTTAGCCATATTTCTTTGCCAGTTGTAAGCCATTGACAGCTGATGTTTTGTTGAAAGAGACAGCAAGACATTCTTGAAATTGCTTGAGAACCTCACAACACGTTTAAAGAACCTATGCTTGGCCTCAAAGCGCATAGTCCACAATCCAACTAGAGGACCAAAGGCTTTTATGAGAGCTGGGTAGTGCTCCAAAAAATGGTGTTTGGGTGTCAAGCTCAGCTGAGGGAAAAGTTCTTGCAGTCTGTGACGATGCTCAGATATTTTCTGGTCAAGATAAGCAAGACTTTCAGGGGAGTGTAGAGGGGCCACTGAGAGTTCTACAATGTCCTTAAGGGTCATAAGAATTTGCCATGCTGGATCATCAATGGGTATCCTTGAGCCAATGATTAGTGGAAGTGACCTTATCAGTGCCCAGTTTTCGTGAGCATTTCCTCCTACAGTACCACGACTAGCAAAATTAACTGGGATGGCCTGAGGGCGGTCAAGATCATCCGTAAACTTAAAAGGAAACTGCTTGATTAAGTTATTTAGTTCAGACAATGTAAAGTATTTCTTCTTAATGAAAGTATTAAGACAGTGTGCTAATTCTGAAGGCACAATGCCTTCAAAAAGGTCGTGGAGTATGTCAGGAGGGTAACCTCGAACAAAACTGAACTGAGCTTCTTTGTCAGTGGGCAAGCTCTCTTGACTCCATGGCAATGTGGCAAGGTCGGATCCTCTTCTACAGTTTTGAGATGCAAAATATGGGCTTCCTCTGTTCGAGGTGGAAATTCTCCACAGCGTACCTCCTTTTGAGAGTATTCAGAACGATGTCCTAAGCAGAACCTGCAAACATAAGGACCTGTAAAGCTTTCAACAAGTCCACCGAGAGAGTGCGCACCAAGATTGTCTGCTGCCACACAATAAACTGTCCCTTTAATATTCTTTCCAGCACTGGCAACAAAAACTCCTTCTTGTTCCAAGACAGACAAATCTTTCAAAAGAGGCTCTAACACAATATCATAGCCAAATCTTTTAGCATCAACAGTCTTGCAGAGAATGGCCAAGTTTATTGCATCAAGTGTAGAGCGCAGCCCAGGTGGTATATTTGCTAAGACCCAATAAACAGCTGTGATCTTGTGTTTTTTACGTGACGTTCCTAATGGGTTGCAGATCTCAAAATCGTCAATGTAGAGAATTAATGCTATTCTTGGTTCCTCTACAGCAAAAAATGGGTTTTGTTTGAAATATTCCCCATCTTGAAACGATTCATAGTGAGTGGATGAGCTTAGTCTTTTTTTTAAAACCTCATGTGAAATATCCTTATTAGTCAATATATGTTGCAAGGTCTGAAGAAGGGGCACGTACTGGAAGCTGAGATTCTCCTGCAAATCAAGAACGTACTCCACTGGTTCCACAAATTCAAACCGCTCCTTGAAATATTTTCTTCGTTTATAAACAGAACCAAAGGGCCCATCTATTCCCAGTGCTTTGCTTGTAGGATGTGACTTACAGAGTTCCTCTGCCAATTCAGTGACAATGTCCTCTTCCACAGCACAATTGTTCTTTTTCAAACTTGTTTCAACTAGCTGATAAATTACTGGAGCAGATGCTGTGTATATAAAATGAAGCTCCTCCACCAAATCATCAATACATTTACCAGAAACATTGTGCACACTTTCCAACTTCAAGAGAAGCAAACCAATTCTTTGTTGAATTTCATTTGATATGTCCACTGGAGGATTTATACAGGTATCCTCATCGTCACTGTCACCTACATGATCAGCTTCATGTGGTACAGTTTGGTGTTCACCAATGACATCTGGCTTTAAGTCTTCAAGTGAATGAGACCTGTGCTTTCTGCTTTTGTGTGAAAAAAATGTGACATATATATTTGTCTTAAATGTGCATCCAGCAAAAACACACTCTACGGTTTCATGACGCCTCAGATGATTGCCAAGGTGTAGGAAATATTCTTTTTTAGTGGGATGTTTAGATGAGCAAATTAAACATGAAAAACAGAGGACTACTTCTGGCCTTCCAGCTTCATCTTCTGGATGGTATCTTGAAAGATGCGTGCGTAGGGCACTCAAAGTTTTAAAGGAGCATGGACAATCATGAACAAGACAAGGTACCGAATTTCCAGTTTCAAATGTCCTGTGCTGTAGCCTGTAATGGGTCAGAAGATCACCTCTTGTTGTTGCTCTGAATCCACAGGTTTTACACTGCCATCTCATCTGGGGGCACATAAGAGAAACATAGTAATGTTAATTACAAAATGTGCCTTTCTGCTTAATTGCAGATAAAAACCCGTCACTGTATCAATCACATGCATAGGTTGTATTGTAGGGCTGGTTGGCTTATCAGTATTTGCATCCCTTTATTGTTAAATGTGCACTGATGGCATCCAGCCTAGCAAGAAATTAAATTTTTACACAATTATAGCCTACATTCTAGAGTTTCTCCCAAAACAAACCTTGTTAATTTGACTTTATTATTTAAAATATTTCATATTTTTAATTAATTGTAAAGCCTAATTGTTGTACACTTGAACATGTGATTACTATACTGTAATATAATAAGTGACTGGCTAAATTTTTACTGAGTTTTATGAAAAGGTAGAACAAATGAATTTTAATAGGGAGGTTTTTATAGCAGGCAGCACATTATGCTTAATGCTTGCAGCATTGACATAATTTAATTCATATGTGGGTGAAGTTTGCTAAACTTTTAAACTATCAAACCTGGCTGTGCTGGACACAAAACGAATGGTAGCGCATTGCTCCTCACGTTTTCAGAAGAATTGTAAATGAGAAAATTGACGCAACGGTCATGCTAGCAAAGTATAGAGCATCTTTGATGTTAGCTCACCCTGTTTTTCAACTTCTCGCGGCTGGCGGGAGATTAATAAACAGTAAAACTTAATAAAATTGAAGCCCTAAAACGTAACACGGACTTAATGCGTTTTCAAGCTAACTTAACATTTATGACAAAACAGCGAAAGAACAGAGAGAAGTGATAACGTTACCTGCGTTGTAAACAGTCCAACACAAAGGAAGTAAAGCTAACGGAAGTGCAACACGCAGCGTTTGGCACATGCTCACTACACTTAAAGCGATAGCCCTGATCTTTTCCCGTTAAGGAAAGGTATCTAATCCCAACACAAACCCCAATATGCTTATCGGCAGGATATAATAAGTACATACCGGCGAGGACATATCAATAACACAAACGGGGATGGGCAACACAATAGCGGAAATACTTACCGACATCTTTCAAAATAAAAGCTTGTGCTTTTATCAGACATACGAACGCTTCCATTTTGGAAGCGAATCACTGTCAGTTAAACTATGTTAATATAGGCTAGTACTGACAGAAGCCAGCTTTCTGCTGCTGAGTGTCTCTCTCCCTCTGTGACTGCTCATGTTGTATTATAATTCAGCATACACCATAGCTATGTATTGATCTCACCAGCCCAGTACAAACAAAATAAGTTTACTTACCGTAGTCAACCAGATAACATAGATGAGTAAAGTGGAGGAAGTAACGTCCCATCTGCATGTTTTGCGGCTATGCCTGCCGAATTCAAAAAGCGCGGTTAACAGGAAGTGCTTTTCAATTAAAAATTGACCAATTCCATTAAGTTGGTTTTATTCAATTTTCTCTCTGTTTAGAATTACATAAACACAAAGCTTATATTTGATTAACCCAGAATATGTTGGTTTTATTCAAGATATTTTTATTTGAATTTTACTTAAATAATTACCACAAAATCAAGAACACATTAATATTGAATATATTTTACCAAGTTCATCAGTTAAAACCTACATGACCACAGAATCATTTATTACAGTGCACCTTGACAGCCCCCTGCTGTAAAAAGATCCAGATGCGCACTGATCTCGGCGAGTACCACTGGTTTTTCCAGGAGCTGCGTCTGGAAAAACCAATTTTCTGAGCTGCCATGATTTTGTACATAGAAGAGTTCAGTGGAAAACCACCTTTGAATAGTCAGCTGGTGGCTTGACTTGCCTTTGGTACAGGCCAACAGAGAGCTGAAGCAAGAGAAATACATTTATATAAAGAGAAATAAAGACTGTTTATAAAAAGAATAGTAATAAAGCGGGTCCTATTGCAAGGTGACTGCGTTTCTGAATCTAGTTGTTTGTTATTTCTAAGAATAAATGTGTGGAATAAAAATATGATATCTTCGGTTCTGCTGAATCAGTTTTGATTCTTGTTTTTTAAAACTGTCCATCCTGAGTCAGACAGGAGTGCAATGCTACATTTATGGAATATTATTTTAATCCCTGTGACTGTCAGAGAAGATCATCAATATCATTCACCAACATGAGGAGTTAATGTTAAACCAATAAACTCCTGCTACTTATGGCCACAGGCACCACCTGACTGTAAAACATCCAGACTGGAATTGAAGCTTCTTCTGCTGTTGTATTTCTTGAAAGCATGGACTGTTAATGAGTGACACCTGCCTTAAAGGAGCAGTGTGTAGGATTTAGGGGAATGTATTGGCAGAAATGTAATATAATACTCATAATTATTAAGTAATTAATTAAGTAATTAAGTAATTGTTTTTATTTTCGTATAACCACCTGAAACTAAGAATTATTGTATTTTTGTTACCTTAGAATGAACTGTATATATAGGGAGCGGATCCTCTTCCACAGAGTCCGCCATGTTGCACAGCCACGTTTCCAGAATTACCAAACCAAACACTGGCTCTGGAGAGGGCCATTAGCATTAATACGTAACTATTGTTGGGAAGGTTACTTTGAAAAGACTACAGATTACCTAATACTGAATGCATGCCTTAAAATGAAATTTGTACTTTATTGAACTAGACTACTCACACTAAGTAACATAATCTAAATGCTATGGATTACTATTTGAATTCTTCAAAATCATCTTGCTGATCTCATTTGTCTGGGTCTGATGTTTCCCTCCAAAATACTCATTCCTGGCAGCATGCTAAATGTAAGCAGGTGCACTGCACACACTTTTTCAAATATGTTTTGGGGAAATGCTTGTCTCATGAATTTTACTCCATGTCCAAACAACAAGCGAGCATCACAATCTGTCCAAACTAAATCTGCTAAATATGCACTTCTGTTATGCCATATAAAAAAACCACGTAGGCTATCAACAGTGTTTTTGGTTAGAGACATAACCTCTTAAAAGATTTGCGAGTACTTGTGGTCTCCTTTAAACAGAAAACACGCATTTTATATATTGTGATCTTTACTGACATATGACATACGGTATAGCTCATTGTGAACTATTAACTAATGATTACTTTCATTGTGGGTTAATCTGTTAATTATTTTCTCCATTAATCAATTGATTGTTTGGTTTGTAAAAAATCTGGAAATAGTGAGAGATAGTGTCACACTTAGCCCAAGCCCAAAATGACACCTTCATAATATTTGTTTTGTCCAACAAACCAAGAGTTCAAACTTCAACATAAAAATCATTAAATAATAAAAAGACAAAGCAGAAAATAGATAAAAGAAAGTCCTTACATTTCTGAAGCTGGAGCCATGAAATATTTTTTGCATCAAAACGACTTAGATGATTTTGAATTATGGCAAATGTATTTTCTGTCAGTTCAATAACTGACTCATTGTTTCAGCTGACATAAGCAAACAGATGGGGGTTAATGGTAAGTTTTTTTTTTTTTTTTTAATGTTGTGTGATAGATATTCAAAAGAAACACACAAGCAAATACACTGGAAACTGTGATCACGTTGGTCCCGAGTCAATTTGATCACTTGAGAGGTTGATTATTATAATCGATTTTTTATTATTTCACTTAGGCTATACAGAACATCATCTAAATGCCATTTTTATAGTTTTTCAATGAGAAAATGTAACTAAATGGCAGGGTTGTCAGGGCGGCTATGGCCACATCCTCTCACTCTCTTTTTTCAAAATCATCCGTCTGCACCTCGATTACGGACAGCGGTTTTCCACACTGCAGTCATTTAACTCAAGTGGCAGAACAACAACAACTGCTGCTGGTGTGTTTTTAACACTAGAACCGCCAAGACGGTTTGACAGACGTTTGGGTTTTTTTTTTTTTTTTTTTTTTTTCACTTTCTTTTTATTGAGCATCACCAATGTAATACAATACACATACCAAAAGATCACAATGCTCATGTTTATATTTTAATCCTTCTCCCACCCCCAAGAACATGCTGGACACCAATCCATAAAGAACGTATGATTGAATGAGATAAAACAAGATAAATAAATATACACATATACATACATATACATTCATCCACACACACACACAAAAAAAATAAATAAATAACAACAAAACACACACATAAAGAAATAAAATATATATATGTATGCCTAAGCTCACCAAGACTGAAGCTGTGCACTAAACCAGACATGGTTCACATGGATTCAATCATAGACACAAATATAGATGCAACATAACCGCTAAATGGTCGTTAAGTTGGTACAGTTTTGACTTTACCCAGATGT
The DNA here is from genome assembly GCA_019142605.1 of Cephalopholis sonnerati. Taxonomy (NCBI): domain Eukaryota; kingdom Metazoa; phylum Chordata; class Actinopteri; order Perciformes; family Serranidae; genus Cephalopholis; species Cephalopholis sonnerati. The sequence continues at coordinate 749,607 of JAGQAX010000004.1, forward strand.
TTCAACACTGGATCCCAAACAGAGAAGAATTTGTCCCTGGACCCCTGACAGTATATTTTATTTTCTCTAATTGTATGAATTGTGTCAGGTCGCTAAACCACAAAGAAACTTTAGGTGGATTTTTTAATTTCCAATGTAATAATATTCTTCTACGTGCAAGCAGCGTCGTAAAAGCAATTATATTTTTGTAACTTTTCCTTAATGTTGTGTGTCTTCTATCTGTTGTACCAAATATGGCCATAGCTGCGTTGGGTTGAAGATCAATATTCAATGCTTCTGACAGCATTTTAAATATGGTAGACCAATAGGTTGCCAGGGCTGGACACGACCAAAACATATGTTAGATCAGCAGGAGAGTTTTGACACCTGTCACAGCTTGCATCTGTGTTAGGATATATTTTAGCCAGTCTTGCTTTGGAGTAGTGGATGCGATGTAAGATCTTGAATTGCATGATGCTTAATTTGGCGCAGGAAGTGCTGTTGTTAATTCTTAGAAGAGCACTCTCCCAAGTGTCCTCTTCTAAGTCTTCCCCCAGCTCATCCACCCAGTCTGCTTTGATCTTGGCCAGTGTTGTGTTTTTAAAGGAGGTTATACAATCACTAATCCTTGATATAAGTCTTTTCGAATTGAATGAGGATTTTAGCAGATCATCTAAACCAGAAGGTGGCGTTATGTATGGAAAGTTGGGATCATGATGTTGAAGGAAGTGGGAGACTTGGAAATATCGAAACAGGCTGGACCGAGGAAGGCCAAATTTGTGCGATAACTCATCAAAGCTTGCAAAAATAGAATTTATATACATATCCTTAAAATTATGAATGCCTCGTCTCTGCCAGAGATTAAATTCAGAGTCTGGAGGCAAAAGGTGATTGTTGTGTATGGGACTTAGATGGAGAAGGTTTTTAAACCCAAAGTTCCGTCTAAGCTGAACCCATATTTTGAGAGTGTTTATGACTATAAGATTATTAGTATATTGTAAGAAAGAGAGGGGAAGGCTGGAGGTGACCAGGGCTCTAAGAGAGGTGGAGATGCAAGATGCAGCTTCAAGGAAGCACCAGTCTGCATCAGGAGTATGGAGCCAATACATAATTTTTTGAACATTTGAGGCCAAATAATACTGACAAAAATTTGGGAGAGCTAAACCACCTTGATTTTTGGGCCTCTGTAACAGTTCTAACTGCGTTCTAGGTTTCTTCCCGTCCCATATAAATGAAATTAAGGCCTTATCAATAGATTTAAAAAAAGATTTAGGAAGAAAAAGAGGAATACATTGAAACAGGTAAAGAAACTTGGGGAGCACATTCATTTTGATACAGTTCACTTTCCCCGCTAACGATAGATGAAGTGGTTTCCATTTCTTCAGGTCTAATTTGACTTTATCAAATAGCAAACAGAAGTTTTCTTGGTAGAGATTTTTCATGTCCCTTGTAATATTAATGCCCAGGTATTTAAAGCCATTCCTAGACATTTTGAATGGTAGAGTACCATCCTGTATTTGAAGAGCCAGATCATTGACGGGATAACATTCACTTTTACTAAAGTTCAGTTTGTATCCAGAAAAAACACCAAATCTCCTCAGAGCACGGGTAATATGGGGAGCACATGAAACCGGGTCAGACACATACATTAATAAATCATCTGCATAAAGAGATAATCTATGCCCCCCCCCCCCTATAAATCCCAGTGATTGATGGTGATGCTTTAAGTGTTAAAAACAAGGGCTCTATGGCTAAGGCAAATAGCAATGGACTGATCGGACAGCCCTGACGGGTGCCCCTTGACAGCTGGAAATATTGTGAGCGCTTACCATTCGTGATTACAGAGGCTTTGAGTGAGGTATACAAAAGTTTGATCCATGATATAAAATTAGGGCCATATCCAAATTTCTTTAAACAAGCAAATAAATAACCCCATTCTACCCTATCAAATGCTTTCTCTACGTCCAGCGCGATGACCACTTCTGGTACCGCGCTGGACACAGGAGAGTGGATAATATTTAGGAGCCGGCGAATGTTTGGAGAATGAATGGCGGCCTGATATAAAACCAGTTTGGTCAGCCGATATCACGTCGTGCATTGTGGTTTCTAGGCGTAGGGCAAGGGCTTTGGCCAAGATCTTCACATCGCAGTTTAGGAGAGAGATGGGTCGATACGAGCCACATTCTGTGCTATCTTTACCCGGCTTCAACAGAAGGGTAATTGATGCTTCAGTCAATGACTGTGGGAGTGACCCATGAGACAAAGAGTCATTAAACACATCAAGTAAAAATGGTAACAGTTTATCAGAGAACTTCTTATAGAATTCTATGGGATACCCATCAGGGCCTGGTGCCTTGCCATTCTGCATTGCCCTCATAGCTGTTAAGATTTCTATACGATTTAATGGAAGCTCAGTTTCAATCCTATGAACTGTTGTTATAGAAGGAGCCTGGAGGTTATTGAAGAAATGTTCCAAGATGTTTGGGTTTTTATAATTCAAATAACTTTGTTTAAAAAAAATCTCCAATCCTCTCCTTCTATGACTTTTCCTAAATATGTGTCTTGTACGTTTTCTGAAGCTTATAAGGTCCTAAAATAAAACACATAAGATTTATGGAGTATTTATACCTCCGACCGCCACAGCGGTCACACAGACCGCCGGTGAAAATGACACATTTCGCAGGTTTGTTTTCCCGCGGTTATGATTTTTTTTTTATTTGTTATTGTTCATACTTTTATATAATGTCTGACAAAATATCTATAACACTGCAAACTGATCTCCTCCCAATAGCTGCTGGTCAGTCCAGTGCAGAAGTTACACTGGTCTCTGACAGAGCTCGCATGTCATCTCCAGGTAGAACAATTGTTGTACTGTCAAACACTTTTCATCCATCTATGTAAAACGCAAAGAACATACAATGGTGTAGCAAAAACCCGAATGTAATAAATCTCAACAGCGAAAACACCAGTAGACAGCAGCAGCACGCCCACACCATCTCCAGATGCACCGTCTACAGATTCTGGTAAAAATATCAGAAAACCTTGCCAAAGTACACCAAAACATAAATTTTGGTTTCCAAATATTTATTTGAAAACGAAAATATTTCTCAAAATAGGTAAATATGTGCTCTATAGCGCTTGAGAGAAGAATGGTGATTTGTGCCACATAAATGTTCGGATTCTGTTCCTGTGTTTATTTTGTAAAATATTGAAATCTTGCAGCCTACTTACCAAGCATGTATATATTTATTTATGTTTTGCAGTCCCATGCCCGTCAGGCCTGAAGCGTATTACTTAGGCGCCGCGGCTCTTTCCAAGATGCTGATCGTGCCCTTGTTCATTTGTTTTTTGGGTCCTGTTTTCATGTTATTGTCTGCAGTTATTTTTGCACTTGTTCGTGCCCATAGCTAGCTTGTTTGGTTTAAGTGTTTTTGCTTTGTGTATTAATCTGTGTGCGTGTGTGTGCGTGAGTGTGTGTGCGTTTCTCAGTGAAACGAATTTCCCGAGTTGCAGAGAGGAGGGGAGCAGCAGCATTACAAAAAAAAAAAAAAAATTCTCTCATTATTTCAGTCTTTGTCTTTTTTTCTGCAATATTTTATTAAAAAAACATTATATAGTCAACAATGTAGTAGACTAAAAGTTATATACTATTTGTTATTGAAGAGTGTACTAGGAGTGCTAACTGTCAATTTCAATGGAGATGTGAAGCAGCGAAAAAAATGCGCACGGTAAAAAAATTAAATACATTTTAAAAAGCTGACTTGTATATTGACATGAGGCGTTGAAAGCCAACGGAGATTCAAATCTTCCTGAAATCCGTCGAACCTCTCCTGCAGAAAGTACCGCCTGAGCATCTTGAACACTTTAAATTTGAACTATACAGCTTTGCATTCCATAAATCAAACTCCTACCAAAATTTGTAAGAGTAGGCGGAAATCTCTGCAGGAGAGGTTAGAGGGATTGCAAGAAGATTTATAGTTCTGTACATTACAGTCCTGTAATGTATTTGTTATTTATATATTTCATTGTATGTATGCATTGAATTAATTAATATATTTATTTTGCTGTTGCGTGATAGTGTTATTGTTGTAGTTATGTTAAATATGAGGATGGAGTTACTCGTAAAAAAAAAACGTCTTGGTGTATGTTTGCATTGCACACAATATTGTAGGAATTATGCTCTTTATGTTTGTGTGGGTGGCTCTTGAAAGAGCCAAATAGCCAGGCGCTCCTCAGCTGGGATGGAGCGCCTGCAGTTGGTGTCCAACCGGGCAATCCTGCCTCCGATTCTCGCCAGCAGCTCGTCAAACTGGACCGTGGTCAACCGCGTATACCATTGAAAGCGGTTGGCGTCCAGACGCAGCTCCTGGAAAAACCAGTGGTACTCGCCGAGATCAGTGCGCTTCTGGAGTATGTTGTGGACCCAGAACCGACGACGCTTGGTTGTACGGTGCTTGTGGGACTTCCACCGCAGGTAACGGCGGCAACAAGTACAATGTCAGCCATGCTGAACCAATACCGGTCAATAAAGGAGCAATAAGGAAGAAAAGAGCGTCTCGCCCGAATGACGTCATCAAAGCAACAAGGTGAACTGTGCCAAATTGACAAGCAACTGCAGCTGAGCGACTGAGCAACAACAAAGGAGCAATATGAGCGACAGTGACAGCGACAAAAATAAAAGGTCCGGTGTGAACGCGGCTTTAGAAGAAGCGGGGGCTCTGGGGTTCCATTTCTTCTGGAGAAAGGGTGTTTCTCCAAACTCTGCAGATGTGGAGGAATCACAGGGTTGCGCATTGGATTTTGGAAATGATTTACACTTCTAACAGTTACCGGACCAATGGAAGCCTGGCGCACTTTGTTCTCAGACTCGCTGATTTTGTGAAGGCCTCTCTATTGTTTAAAACATGTGGCTGGGGTCCCAACATATACACATATATATATATATATATATATACATATATATACACTTTACTCCAACTAGTGGTGCTGCTTCAGGCAGACTACGTGAGGCTGGTGCTGTGTGCATACGGAATTCTTGACAGGAAGAAGAAAATTATTTTCTCTTTGTGAAAATGTATACTTCTCAAAGCTCATGACAATAGAGCCAATAAGAGACAGGTGTGAAAATCGGGTGAGAAAACAAATGCACATGGTGGGAAAATACCTATGGATAAAGCTGCCTAATCATCAAGTGCATTGATAATGCCTGATCACACAATGCCCCCGTAATGAAACAGTAAAGCTGTCCCTTTTGTGTTACCTTATATTCATGTGATAAACATATGAATTATAAAGAAAAAGAAAAACAAATTATTGTAAAAATCGTCCACTTGTAGTGATCAATTTAACCCTGACAAACTTGGATCACTACAAGAGGTTTCCACTGTGTTTATTAATCTAGACTTTAACAAGTATAATATTATAATACCCCAAATTTTAAAAAAGCCGCCCTATTTTTTGGGGGTAATGGCAGAGATTTCTGAATATATATCCACAAAATATATGTCCACATACTTGTGCTTAGGAAGGATATAACCAAAAAATAAATAATAAATAAATGATGCTCTACTTCTGCATGCTGTCACAATAACCTATAACTTTACAGCTGTGAGAGACCAACTATACAAGACAGTTTCCCACCAACCAGTCACCTGTGACACTTTACCAATTCAGAGGGTATGAAAACTAGAAGAAGTTGAAGAGGATGATATTTAGTTAAAATAACCAGCTTCTGCCACTCCAAATGCTAGCAGCATGAGTGCAAACTGATCATATGTATATAAAAAAAAAAAGTATGAAAAACAGAGACTGGGCATAAACATTGCCAGCTGCAATTTTGTCCTGCATGATATGCAGCTAGTGATCCATCATAGTCATTCTCTGATGTAAACAGGGGTATAATGAAAAGGTACTCAAGCCCATTTGAAGGACTTTGTTGATACTACACTGTGCTAAAAAGGTTGGGAACCACTGCACTAGGGGTTGGTTGACATATGCCCATGATGAAATCTTCCCTTCTGTTCTTGAGTTGTGATGTTGAATAATGCCCAGAAGACTGCAGAAGATTATGATGTTACAGTGAACTTGACCTTTGACTTTTTCCATATAAAATGTCATGATTTCAACATTTTATTCCATTAGACATTTCTGTGCAGTTTTGTTTTAGTCAGTGTATGAATTCTTGTGGTTTGGCCAAAAACACTTACTGTGAGGTCACAGTGACCTTGACCTTTGACCACTGACCCCCAAATTCTAAGAAGTTCATCGCTGAGTTCAAGTAAATGTTTGTGCAATATTTTACGGACTTCCCCTTGAGATATTGTGTTCACAAGAATGGGTCGAGCGAGGGCACAGTGACCTTGACTTTTGAACCTATGACCACCAAATCCTAACCAGTTCATCCTCAAATCCAGTTTGTGCCAAATTTGAAGAAATTCACTTAAGGTGTGCTTAAGATAGGCTTACAAGAGTGAGACAGATGAGGTCACAGTGACCTTGAACTTTGACCTTCAACCACCAAAATCTAATGAGTTCATTCTTGAGTCCAACAAAACAGTTCTGTGAAATTTGAAAAAAATTCCCTCAAGGTGGTCTTCAGATATCATGTTCACAAGAATGGGACAGACGGACAGATGTATGGATACGCACAGGCGGACAACCGAAAAACATAATACCTCCGGCCACAGCTAACACTGATATAAAAAAATTAATAAATAAATAGAATAAACAGTTATAATGGTAAAAAGACAGAACAAAAACATCAGGAAACATGAAAAAAGTAAAAGACTAAGCAAGCCAACAAAAGGACAAAAACAAAAGTGGAAGAGAGGAAGCCTGAGCCAGACACATAGACCTCATGGTTCTGCAATCTTTATCCTTAACTAACATCAGCACACTCACTTACACACACACACACACACACACACACACACACACACACACACACACACACACACACACACACACACACACACGTGCACAGTGAAAATTCCCACTGAGAAAAGAGCCACACCTCAGGCTCACACACATCCCAAAAGAAAACAGCTTTGATGTGAAGCCTGAATGCCGGCTTTAGTCTGAATCCATTGGGTCTTCAGTATTTGTGTATGTGACAGAGGGTGTGTGTTTGTGTGTGTGTATTTGACAATGTGTTACAAATTGTAGATTGTCAATAGTGCTTGTTAAAAGAGCTGAAATGTTTGATGGGGTGAAGATGTGAGAAATATAGACAGAGAGCCGCCCTGGGTTACATGTTTGGCTTCTGTGTCTAAATGACAAGTCTCCTGAAGTGTCACCAGCCCAAAATGTGATTGAAAGTCTGCCCAGTGCCATTGGACATTTGGGTTAGTTGCACCACAGCGACTGGAATCCAGTTTTCCTCTAAGACATTTGATTGTCTCTAGTGTGTGCGTGTGTGTGTTTGTGTGTGTGTGTGTAAGTGAGAGAGAGAGAAATAGAGAGAGAGAGACAGAATCTTAACTCCCAAAACAGAGGCAGCTTTCTCGGCTTAAGTTTGGACAGACAGAGTACATCATGCAATGCGGGCTGATATTGATGGTGCCCAGTTGCCTTCCTGCCACTATGACACGGATGAAGGGGCTCAATTCCATACTGTTTTACCTGCTTCACATACTGTGTACTGTCCTCCTAATGGTGTTCTCTGACCAATATTAGACAGCCAGCCAAACTCCCTTAATGAGCAACATGAGAGTCAGGATGTAGCGTTCTAGCTCCAGGTTTATTGTAGACTCTTGTTGAGCATGTTGACATAGCAAGGTGTAAAACTGAAACAACAGAAATAACATTGAATGAATTACTATACAAATCATAAATGTACAGACAGTATGTCTACTAAAACACACCCTGTGAAGCCAGAATTACACAAACTGTACTCAAGATAAAGTAATGTATGTTAAACACTCCTGTGGCATGATATAATGAACATTTCTTATCCTAGGGACACAAATCAACAAGTATCTAGATATTAATCACATAAAACATAAAAACATCCCATCAATGACAAATATTCATCAAAACTGAAAGATATCCATACAAATAATAAAAGTTACTTACAGGCAATGCTTACGATGGCTCAAATAAAAAAGATTGCGACAGATGTGAGTACAGCGTGTTGATCATCTCAATTGCAACTGAAAACAAGTGTTCCGACTTGCTGTTTCTTTTTCAATCTACTGCAATACCACATTTGACCAGGGGGGCACTTTAACAATTCAAACATTAAACTAACTGCTTGGGAGGCAGAACATCCTGCATTAAAATGTGTTTTGGGTGATCGGATTGCAATGGTATTGTGCTTGACCCATTGAAAGTGCAGGTGTAAACTCACCCAAAAAACGCTGAGAACAGCTTGTGATCCAATCAACTTGATCTCAGAAATATGGGACTTGACCACAACCTTTTAACACTGTGTTAAATGGTGGCAAGCACCACTGAAACACTGCCAATGAAGAGTAAATATGGATCTTCTGTCATGGTGGACATATGAATTACCTGGTTCAATGAAGTCATACAGTGGGCAGTTGTTAATGTTACAAACCCTTGGTAGAACAAAAAGCGAGAAAGTCCGCGTATAGAGGAGTTTGGAATGGTGGATGGTTCAAACACAGCACTTTTACCCAGGAGACCACTGTTTGTGTGTCATGCGAACCTAAAGGTCAACATTGACTCCTTTTTAACTTTATGTCCCCATACTGGGCAAGATAGTCTTTTGATTTACTGGTCCATTACAACCCTCACCTATGGTCTTGAGCTATGGGTATTGACAGAAAGAATGACGTCATGGATACAAGCGGCCGAACTCAGTTCCTCTGATGAGTGGCTGGGCTCAGCTTGGAGTAGAGCCGCTGCTCCTTCATGTCAAAAGGGGTCAGTTGAGGTGGTACAGGCATCTGATCAGGATGCCTCCTGGGAGCCTTCTATTAGAGGTGTTCCAGGCACATCCCCACTGGCACATGACCACTGATGATATGTTTAGCCGCATGTCATCATTCAATCGCTGGCTGTCCAGGTGGTGTCCAGCAAACGATGTGGGCTTCGTTAATAATTGGAAAACCTTTTGGGGAAAACCTGGTCTGATTAGGAGAGATGGCATTCATCCCACTTTGGATGGAGCTGCTCTCATATCTAGAAACCTGAACAAGTTTATTAGTGATCTAAAACCGTGACAACCCAGAGTTCAGGCCAGGAATCAGAGTCGCAGTGTAAAACGCTTCTCTGAGCTTCTAGAGCAGTCACCCACCCATAGTGTCATACAGACGATGTCTGTCCCCCGACCTCCTAAATTATTTAAATATAAAGTCAAACAAAGAGGAGTTGTACATAACAACCTGATAAAAATTAAAACCTCTTCTGTGACAGAAAGACAAAACAGGAGAATTAAATGTGGGCTGTTAAATGTCAGATCGTTATCTTCCAAAGCGGTGTTAGTAAACGAATTAATATCAGATAATCATATTGATTTACTCAGCCTCACCGAAACCTGGCTGTGTCAAGATGAATATGTTAGTCTAAATGAATCCACTCCTCCCAGTCATAATAATACCCACCAGAGACGCTGCAACGGGGTAGGCATACTAGGCAATTGCCTAGGGCCCCGAGCTGGAAGGGGCCCCAGGACAGCGCTGACATTGGTCCTTTTGTCAATGACAAAATGACTGAACTGCTTTACACACTGCAACGTTGATGCATTGGAAAACCCCCTGCATAGGGCCCCACTAGTGTCACTGCCTAGTGTGTTAAGGGACCCCGAGACACGGCCAATATTGATCCATATCAATGACACAACCTTAAACCTCCATAGACACTGCAGCGACACGTTTGGAACCCCCCTAATGGGGCCCCGACTGCCCGTGGCGGGCTTTCTGCGGTACTTCAAACTCGAGGAAAAATGAAGCGAGCGTATCCGTCAGGGCATGCAAAAAGAAAAAAGAAACAAGAAGATGAAAATGAAGAGAAAAGAAAACGGGGAAGTGGTAAGTTCAAACATGTATAATCTGACATAATTTAAAAAAAGTTGTGATGCCACTTTGTCCCAGTCTGTAGTCTCACGAAGCACAACTGCACATGACATGTTTACTGCACCTTAGCCTAGCTTATTGAAAGAGTAATTAACAGTAAGCTAACCAGTAACTAATTTGAAGAGGGCGATATCATATATCTCCTTGAATTTTCTGTATGTCACATTAATCAAAAATATTATCAGGAACAGTGAAGTTGGCTGTTCATTAATTATTCCAAACAGATCTTAATGTTGAGTGTGTAGCATACCCAATTCTTGCAGCATGAACATAAAGCCAGCTGACTAAATACGTTGTGCTTCTCCCATTGTTTTTTCCACCCTGGAGGTTCTTTGTTGAAATTCTTAGGACCACAACAGCAACAACAACAACAACAACAACAACAACAACAACAACAACAACAACAACAACAACAACTTACCTCTACAGATGAAGGTAGGAACTGTTTTTTTTTTAAACAAATTAAGATTACAGTGATTTGCTCTCCTTTTAAATCTATCATGATATGATCTGATTTAATCCAATAACACAAATAAATGTCAAACAATTACAGTATGTTTTTTCTTGTTTTTACATTGTGGGTATTTGGGTGTCATGAAAAGGCGCTATATAAACTGAATGCATTATTATTATTATTATTATTATTATTATTATTATTATTATTTCTATCAGCCTCAGGTGAGCAGGACATGCCTTCATGCAGCAGCAGCAGCATGGCAGCCCTGCCACCATCACAGTTTGAGGCCACACCACATCTTCATACCACGTCCTCTTCACAAAAAAATGTTATATTGTATATTTCTTACATGACTGTGCACTTCTGTTATTTAAAATAAAAGATTTCTGGATTGAATGATCTTCTTGGTGTTTTTGGGCCGGGAGGGACCATGGGGGCATGGTCACTCTTGCCTAGGGCCCCCAAGGTGACTAGAAACGCCCCTGATACCCACGTTCCTTGAGGCAGCGGCCGAGGAGGGGGAGTTGCAGCCATTTTTAACTCTAGTCTATTAGCGCTAAACCTAAACTAGACTACGAATTCTTTGAAAGCCTTGTCCTTAGTCTTTCACATCCGACCTGGAAAACCTCGCAGCCTCTTCTATTTGACATAGTGTACCGTGCTCCTGGCCCGTATTCAGAATTCTTATCTGAATTCTCAGAGTTTTTATCCAGTTTAGTCCTTAAATCAGAAAAAGTTCTAATTGTAGGCGATTTCAATATTCACGTGGACGTTGATAATGACTCCCTCGCTACTGCGTTTATCACATTATTAGACTCCATTGGATTCAGTCAAAGTGTACATAAGCCCACTCACCGTTTTAACCCCACCCTCGATCTAGTTCTGGCGTATGGAATTGAGATTAATAACTTAATGGTCTTTCCAGAGAATCCCTCTCTATCAGATCATTACTTAATAACTTTTGATTTCTGTCTACTTGACTACGCACCACTCAGTAACAGCTACTATACTAGGTGTTTATCAGATAGTGCGGTAGCAAAATTTAAGGAAGTGATTCCATCTACGTTAAATTTAATACCCTCTGTAAGTGAGGTTTCCCGTACTGACTTTAAAGTCTCCCAAATTGATCATCTCATCGATAGCGCTGCAGGCTCGCTGCGAACAACGGTTGACTCTGTAGCACCTCTTAAAAAGAAGTTCGCAAAGCAAAGAAAGTTTGCTCCCTGGTATAACTCCCAAACCAGAAATTAAAGCAAATGTCGTGAAAATTTGAAAGGAATTGGCGATTAACCAAACTGGAAGATTGTCGTTTAATCTGGTTAGATAGTCTAAAAACATAAAGGAGAGCCCTCCGCAATGCCAGAGCAAACTATTACTCATCATTAATAGAACAAAATAAGAACAACCCCAGGTTTCTTTTCAGCACTGTAGCCAGGCTGACAGAGAGTCACAGCTCTATTGAGCCTTAGCTTTAGTTCCTTTAGCCCTTAGCAGTAATGATTTTATCAGCTTTTTTAATGACAAAATTGTAACTATTAGAGACAAAATTCATGACCTCCTGACCTCTAACAGTATTAATCTGCCTTCAAACACAGCTATAAGTGCGGATACATATCTAGATTGCTTCTCCCTGATTTCTATTCAACAATTGACCTCAATGATTTCTTCATCCAAGTCATCAACGTATTTCTTGGACCCCATCCCAACTAGGCTACTTAAGGAAGTCTTACCTTTAGTTAACACTTGCATACTAGACACGATCAATATATCTTTATTAACAGGCTATGTACCACAGTCTTTTAAGGTAGCTGTAATTAAACCTCTGTTAAAAAAGCCCACATTGGATCCAGAGGTGTTAGCCAACTACAGACCTATATTCAACCTTCCCTTTCTCTCAAAGATCCTTGAGAAAATAGTCGCAGACCAGCTGTGTGACTTTCTCCATGATAATAATTTATTTGAGGAATTTCAGTCAGGATTTAGTGCCCATCATAGTACCGAGACAGCACTAGATAAAATTACAAATGATCTCCTTAATGCCTCAAACCAAGGACTCGTCTCTGTACTTGTCTTACTAGATCTTAGTGCCGCATTTGACACAGTTGACCATCAAATTCTGCTACAGAGACTGTAACATTCAATTGGCCTTAAAGGTTCTGCACTAAGCTGGTTTAAATTGTACTTATCCGATCGTTTTCAGTTTGTTCACGTTCATAATGAATCATCTTCACGTACTAAAGTTTGTTTTGGAGTACCTCAAGGTTCAGTGCTTGGACCAATTCCATTTACGCTATATATGCTTCCCTTAGGTAACGTCATTAGAAATCACTCTATAAATTTCCATTGCTATGCCGATGATACACAGTTGTATTTATCGATAAAACCAGAAGAAACGGATCAATTAACTAAACTTCAGAAATGCCTTAAAGATATAAAAACCTGGACTAATTTCCTGATGTTAAATTCAGACAAAACTGAAGTTATTGTTCTTGGCCCCAAACAGCTCAGAAACTCTTTATCTGATGATATAGTTTCTCTGGATGGCATTGCTCTGGGCTCTAGCACCACCGTAAGAAACCTCAGCGTAATATTTGATCAAGATCTCATTTAAAACAAACGTCTCGGACTGCATTTTTTCATCTGCGTAATATTGCGAAAATTAGGCCTACCCTGTCACTAAAAGATGCTGAAAAATTGGTCCATGCGTTTGTTACCTCGAGGCTGGATTACTGTAATTCTCTATTATCAGGTAGCTCTAATAAGTGCCTGAAAACTCTCCAGCTAATCCAGAACGCGGCGGCACGTGTACTGACAGGAACTAAGAAACAAGATCATATTTCTCCTGTTTTAGCTTCTCTGCACTGGCTCCCTGTAAAATCCAGAATTTAATTTAAAATCCTTCTCCTAACCTGCAAAGCTCTACATAATCAGGCTCCATCATATCTCAGAGAGCTCATAGTGCCCTATTATCCCACCAGAACACTGCGCTCTGAGAATGCAGGGTTACTCGTGGTCCCTAAAGTCTCCAAAAGTAGAACAGGAGCCAGAGCCTTCAGCTATCAGGCTCCTCTTTTGTGGAATCACCTTCCTGTTTCGGTCCGGGAGGCAGACACCGTCTCCACTTTTAAGACTAGACTTAAGACTTTCCTTTTTGATAAAGCTTATAGTTAGGGCTGGCTCAGGCCTGTCTTGGACCAGCCCCTAGTCAGGCTGACATAGGCCTAGTCTGCCGGGAGACCTCCTATAATACACCGAGCCCCTTCTCTCCTTCTCACTCTCTCTCTCCCTTGCTAGTATTCATGTCCTGTTAATGCATCTCTCTAACCCGGGCCTACTGCATGTCACTAACTCGGCTTGTTCTCCGGAGCCTTTGTGCTCCACTGTCTCGCAGGTTAACTCGTACCGCAGCTGTGCCTGGATGGTGTGTCGTGGTTGTGCTGCTGCCGTGGTCCTGCCTGATGCCTCCCATTGCTGCTGTTACTATTAGTCATACCTGGACTATTATACACACATCATTATTGTCACATACATATATAATCATATTATTAATATAATATCTGTTTCTCTTTATGTCTCATTGTGTCATATGGATTACTGTTAATTCATTATATTGATCTGTTCTGTACAACATCTATTGCTCGTCTGTCCGTCCTGGAAGAGGGATCCCTCCTTTAGTTGCTCTTCCTGAGGTTTCTACCATTTTTTCTCCCCGTTAAAGGGTTTTTTTTGGGGAGTTTTTTCTTATCCACTGTGAGGGTCCTAAGGACAGAGGGATGTTGTATGCTGTAAAGCCCTCTGAGGCAAATTGTGATTTGTGATATTGGGCTTTATAAATAAAAATTGATTGAATTGATCCAACTGACATCCTTTACATTGCTTTGACACCTTACATGATGTACTTATGTCACTTCATGATGTACTTACATCCCATACATAACATAGTTATTTTAACTGTAAACATGATCTTTTTCTGCATGTAACCAAGTAATCTTTTGCCTTTACCCAACCATGTACTCACCACATAATGTGTTTTTCAGAGACTGTGGTCATCTCATGCATTTCTGGGAGGTCACACTGGGTCCGATCAGCCAAACTACTTCAGGAGGTGGTCAGGGAACCACATGGAACACATGTGTAAATGCAACTGTGCTTTCAATCAACATGCAACAGTTTCGTGGACGCAAAAACCTAAACATGACGGACTGTTCCACACCAGCAAGGTAGCAGCAACTCTCCCTCACCTGATGCTGTAGTGGAAAATTCTGATCTGTACTGATGTTTTGACACTTAGGAGTGGTTTGTCTGTTGTATGAACTCATGGTGACCTCATGGTGGTTTCAATTTATTGTATGCAATTTACGACCTAAACAATAGCATGGCAGTGAGGTGAAGGTGAACAATTAACCTGAGACTAACCTCATTTCGGGAGGATAGGTACCCAGAGAAAGTGTGACCAAAGGTTATGTGTGTCCTCCTAAATTATGTAAACTATTCCTTTCTACGTGTGAACCTGTCCTTGAGCCATATATTTTGTCTATGGATGTTTGTGTAGAGAAACTATAAGACAGCAGGAGTGAAGGACATCTTTGCTCACTCACTGACTGACTGTTCTTTGCAGTTGTATCTGTGTGTGACTCCATTCGAATGCTTATTAAACTCAAGAAAGACAGCTGACGTGTGAAGACTTTTTCTTTAAGTTGTTTATTCATTTGACAAATTCATTTTTGCCACCACAATTTTGGCGACCACGAAGGGACCTCTACTGTGAGCAGGTTTTTTCTACAGACCGAAGGTGTGAAGACTGTGCGCACAGCAATAGCTAAGGCTCTTACATCCTCAAACTCCCCCACAAAGGAAGGTTGAGAGGAGGGCCGGACGTCGGAGATCTGCAACTCTCCTCACAGCTGGGGTCCAACGAATCTGGTGGCTGTCAGCACCTCGCTGTCTTTCCTGGTGAGTTTAAGGTTTGCGCAGAAAGGAAGCTTTCCACCTTAGGGGTTGGCAGATGTGCCAGGTACTAATTTTCAGGGAAAATTCAGTACAGGAAAGTAATGAGCTCGGTTAGGTCAGGGACCTAAGTGAACAGTTTGTGTAGACTGTTAGAGTTAAAGGAGGAGTAGTGAATTTGCTGTCAGGTTGGAGTAGACAGAGACAGTGGTTTGGGTTTGTTTGGTAAGTGTGCGCGTTGCAAAAGAGGAACAATACACAAATTTAACTCAAATTCATAACAGTATTAAACGTAATAACATTCATTACATTTTGATTTTTATTAAATTAGTCTGCTAAGTAACTGTGGACATTGAGAGGTAATAACCATGGGATGTGGTAATAGCAGAAACGCTGAGAAGAAGGCTGAACCTGATTACAACGCTCCGTGTATTAAATACATGACAACCAGTTTTGGTAATGAGAGCTGTGCCCAGTTGGATCTGTGGGTGCGGGAGTGCTGTTTCCCATCGGTGGTTATGTGTGTCCTCCTAAATTATGTAAACTATTCCTTTCTACGTGTGAACCTGTCCGTGAGCCATATATTTTGTCTATGGATGTTTGTGTAGAGAAACTATAAGACAGCAGGAGTGAAGGACATCTTTGCTCACTCACTGACTGACTGTTCTTTGCAGTTGTATCTGTGTGTGACTCCATTCGAATGCTTATTAAACTCAAGAAAGAAAGCTGACGTGTGCAGACTTTTTCTTTAAGTTGTTTACTCATTTGACAAATTCATTTTTGCCACCACAATGCTGAAACTGCAGAACATGGGGGACAACTTTTCATCCCTCCACTTTCTGTTCCTACAAGAAGACACAACTGGCTTTATTATTGTAAACCAAGCAGCACGCCTAGGTCAGAGTTAAGTGTTCCAGGCCAAATGCGTTGGGAGTGTGCCAAACACACTTTTGTTAATGTTGTGGCCAGGCTCCCTTGGCGCACTGTGTGGGATCAGAAAGAAGGCATTATTGGTAATGTGTGCATTAAAAGCTTTGACAATCATAGCTTATTGTATCCTGGCTTAATAACAGAGCTCTCCCCATCATGACACACTGAAAGTTTGAGAAGCCTGCAGAGAGTTTTCCACAGAGGTAATGACGGTGTTAATATTGTAACCATGGTTCTATTAGCACAATACTCATTTAACCACAAACACGCATTTACACACTGAGAAAAGCATAAACGCAACTGGCCAATTAGGAAGTGCCTACTAGGGACCCCGCAGTGTATAAAGAGGTGGACATCCTACACCCTCTTCTGCAAGTGCCATAGGAGAGACAGGGCTCCTTGATATAGGGCTCCACCTGTGCTAATAGATCTTGGGTTACAATATGATGACCTCTATTCTATCTCACACTGGCTCCACCCTCAATTGAACTCTTTGGGTATAGTGGGTTGAGCCAAATGAATGAATGCCCTGTTGAGACATAACAACAGCCTAGCCACACTGACCCTGACCAGCTAAAGGTTAGTCGCTGTAGCCCACCTACTTCTTTATAACCTGGGCTGCTACAACAGTGAAGTAGGGGGCCCTAGCCAACTCAAGTGGTAAGCAACTAAACTGGGTGAGCTTTGGCCTAACCTTGCAGGGGTCAAAAGACAAGCAATACCCTCTACACCACATGCATCACCATGGGAGCATGGGAACATGTTGGTGTATCATGCCCAGAGGGGAGTCAGGTACAACCCAGCTGACATATACTCAAACATTTTCCCCAGTCTTGTATCATTCCAGCAAGCACAGACCCTGTAAAGGAGACTGACATGTCCAAGAGATAGAACCATGTAAATAGGCAGGGCATAGACCATGACACTGCCGTACATATGTCCTTGACATTCATCCCACTGAGTAAGGCCACCGACACTACCACACCACATGTGGAGCATGCGCAGACCACAGTGGGAGGGTCCCTGTCGGCCTGCCTATAAGACTTGGAAGATGCACTCACAAAGCCATCACACAAGGTGTTTCTTGGATACAGCCTTACCAGCCACACCATCATCAAAGCACACAAACAGCTGTTCAGTGCATCTGATGTGCTCTGCCCTGTTTGTGCGTTCAACATGCTAATGCACAAACGGAGCAGAGCAGATGCATTTTTGCTTCCCTGTCCCCCTCATGGGGTGGAGGACAAAACATATCTAACTTCATGAAAAACACAAGCACCAATGGCAGGTCCCATTGCAGGGAGGAGGCACGCATCACCAGGCGACGTCTACTTACCCCCTGCAAGAACCGTTTCATGAGAAGGTGGGCAAAGACCGCTCTTTTGCCAAAACCCTCATGGCATTAAGGGATGGCTGCCACATACACTTCAGTGGTGGCAAGTGACAGCCCTCTATCCATCAAACACTGCAAAAAGAAAAGAATCGAACTAACCATGCATGACAAAGGATCAAGCTTCTTTTTCTTTACACCAGCGGTGGAATCCCAACCACTTTGCCTTTGTAACAGGCAGTGGTGGACCCCACTCTCACTGCCTGGATGGTCTGCACAACCTGCATAGACAATCCGGTCCTCCTCGACCTGTCCCTCTTAGGAGCCAAGCCTGGAGAGGTTGACCCAGAGTGGGTGACATGCCTATCGTACCCACTTTCTGAGACTGAGAACCCCAGAAATGGGGGATGGTCTATGGCTGAGCCGCCACCATTTGAGTCATATCTGCATATCACGGCACCAAGCAAGGACCTGGGGCTATCAAAATGACTGACAACTACTTTTGACTCACTTTCTCAAACAGGGAAGGTATGGGACTGAGAGGCTGGCAGGCAGCTTTCTTGGTGTCCATCCCAAGGGGGGATCATCTTGTGGCACCAGGGAGAACCTTAGCAGGCAGTGGATGTTTTGTTGGCTGGCAAGGAGATCTACTCCTGCTTTCCCGAAAAGAGTCACTTTGGGGTAAAGCCTCTATTCATGTGGTAGGGTAGCAAGCAGGTGGGAAGACTCATGCTGAAACTTTGTCGTAGGAAAAAAAAAGGCACATCTTGTGGTCAGGGACAGAGGGCTGGTGAGGTTACTGGGGAACAGGAGACGATGTAAGCAGGTCAGAGACAGGCAGGGTCAGTAACGGGAAATCAGGCAGGTAAGGAGTGCTGGAAAGTCTTGCATGTGGTGAAGAATAATTTAGTAAGGAGAGTCTGTAAAGCAGTAGTCTTTATAGTGGCAGGAGGTAATGATCCACAGGTGAGAGCAGTTGGCCTGATGAGGTGGGTGTGGCAGACAAGCAGCAGTGGGAAATGTGTGGGCAGGTGATAGGCAGGCAGGTAGGTGTGGTGGCAAGGCAGGGTGAATGGAAAATTACTGATTAAGCTGAGAGGATGGTATGTATAGCAGGTGAAAAGTGCCTACTGTGACAAAACCACAGGCTCTCCGCCATCTTCAGCAGGGCAGCGGACCAAACTCCACCCTGCATGGTGGCCATCGCGGTGCAGTTGTCAGTCCTTGCCAACACATGCTTTCCCTATGTCAAAAGTTTGAAGTGTTGGATGACTAAAAACATTGCCTGTAGCTCAAAGAGGTCTATGTGTGGGACACCATTGAAGGCCACACACCACCTACCGCCCACCATAGGCAGGTCCCTCCCCACCCTATCAAGGACGCATCCGTGAACATCGTGATGTAGGAGGTCACTTATCCCATCGGTGTCCCCTGCAACAGGTGTCGAGGGTACCCCTAATATCTCAGGTTGTCCTATACTGAGGTAGGAACGGTAACCAAGCATTGCTTGTGAAGGCTGGCAAACCACCTCTGCATGCGCGGCATGTGCAGTAGCCTCACTGGGTGGGCTACTGCCATGACTCCAAGCACCTGCATAATGGGCAATGCCATCACCACTGCACCAAGTTGCAGCTTGCAAACTGCTTGCCACAGGGCTGTCTGTTGGTGTTCTGGAAGAGTGGACCGCAGGGTGCATGTGTCGACCACACACTCCAAGTACTCCACCTTGGGACGATAGAGTCACCACTTGATGCTCATGAACGCAGGCAGAATGCAGCAGAATGCAAAGAGAAAAGCCCAGTGTCAGAAGTCTGTCCATCTATTCTGTTAACCTGCCGTTGCATCGCCACTCCCTGTAAAACTGGGTAAGGGGATGAGCAACTGGCTGCAGTCAGCAGCTGAAAAGCTGTGATCCTCCAGACTCTTTTTACTTGTCTAAACAAACCTTCTCTGAACCATCTTCAAATAATCTAGAATGCTGCTGCTAGGCTGTTAACCAGGTCCAACAGGTCAACCCGCATCACTCCAATTTCAAATTTCTTTACACTGGCTTCCCATTAGTTTCAGGATTCACTTCAAGATACTTGTCCTTATATGTAGAGCCCTCCACCATCAGGAACCTGAATACATCAATGATCTCCTCCATCCATGTATTGTTAGTAGGTCCCTAGGTCTTCAGAACAGGACCTACTGGCTCTCCCCTGCTCCAGACTCAAAACAAAAGGTGATTGTGACTTTGAAATGGTGGCCCCAGCACTATGGAACTCTCCTCCATTAGGTTTACAGTCTGCGGTCTCTTCAGAAATTTTTAAAAAACAACTGAAGACCCATCTTTTCAAATTGGCCGCTGTCCCACCCTAAATTGTCCAGTGCTTGTTCCTGGGTATGTTTTGTTTTGAGGCCTCAGTATACTGCATTTGCTCTATATTTTACTTTCTTTTTTGTTGCCTTGTTTTATTTGTTATATTGCCTTTGTTTTTATTGATTACATGTGTTGCGGAAATTTTCCGGTGTGCCTACGGAGAGTCAAAAAGAAAAAAAAAACAACAAGACTGGAAAGATAGCATGCACCAAGTGTTTTATTCTCTATAGAGAGGAAGCAACAACACAGAACCACACGGAAGAAAGCAGCTCGGTGTTGTGTTCCTCGACCAAATGCTTCAGTTCATTCTTATACTTTCTGATATGCCTCTGGCTCTTTGATGGAAATTCCACAGAACTTCCTCAACAGAAGAAAGAAAACAACTGGGGTACAATAAAACAGATAATGACCCACCTCAGGATTTTACAACCCCTGTGGGGATGAATATCTCATCTTGCCATCTCTTGCCATCTTGCCATCTCATGAAGTTATTTACAGTGGGGTTATAACAGCAGGGTTCACCAGGTCATCCTTTGATCAATAGAGCAGGGTACAGCTTAGACTACAGACTAACTACATCAAAGTATAAGACTGTCTCAATGTTTCTACAAAGCATGTAAAAATTCCATCACACATGTTTCATTGTTGGATTTCTTGATTGTATTTTGTGAAGGACTTTTATTGCAATTTCTATTTATTTCTGTGAAAGGTGCTATATAAAAAATATTTTTTCATTTTTATTATTATTATTATTATTATTATTATTATTATATTATTATAACAATAATAACAATAATAACAATAATAATATTACTGTCATTAATATCATCATCATTGTCATCATCATTATCATTATTTTCTGCCACCAGACCTTCCATCAACGGAAGGCTAGCTCATGGGGGGGGGGCTGACATGGAAAGGTCAGAGCCGGTGGTGATTTACCTGAATGCATCACTGACGGCTTTCCCATGAACAAAGCTGCAGCTAATATTGTCATTGTATTCAGTCCTGCTTGTCTCCTGTGGAGATCAATGAGGGAGAACTACAGATGCAGCCACTTCAAATTTACCAGGCCATCCGAAAGCCAGCTGGAAGCCAGCCAGGTTCCAGCCAAATACCACCCCCCCCCCCCCCCACCTTTCTGGGGGTGTGCCTGGATTCCACTGTAACATGCCCATTTATTCAATTACAAGGTGTCACCATTAGATGGCGCTTCCCTCACAGAAACACAAAGATTGAGAGGTGCCAGTACTTAGTAGTATTTCCTTTCTATGCTACATTAGTAATCTACTCCATTATCTCAGATGCAAATATTACACTTTTATTGCACTATTTTTATTTTAAAGATTTAGTTTGGCCTATAAGTTACAGTACTTTTGTACAATAATATAAATTTGTTGCTAGGTTATATTATTATAGGTTACAATAAGCCACCCTGTGACGGGTGTGTGTGAAACCCAAAAGCAGCACTCAAAATCTGGAACAGTTGTAAGTGTCACTAATTGTTCGGCAGCGAAACAGGAACTTGGACAGATGAATAAACTCAATACACAGTTCTATCTTTAGGCCTAGAGCCCACAGGCAGTCTCTGGGTTTCAGGATAGATGACCGGATTTTGCCGAACCCGGCCGCGGAACTGAAGAGGGGGATGGGAGCCCTCGGACCCGAATAATACAGTTCATGGATTGCCAGGAGTAAAGCGAATGGGTTTATGGTGGGTGAGAAGGCTGAAGCATGGTGTCCAAAGCCAGGAAAACCAGCCGAGCGTGCTGAGGTACCGATGGGGAGCAGGCAGAAGGAGAGCCAGGGCCAGTCGGACGAGTCGAAGCCGGGAGAGCAGACAGACGCCAGAGACGCTGAGGCGGAGAACGTGGTCAGGGACAGAAGGCTATCCCTCGGATACATCTCCAAGTCCATATCATGAGTTGGGTGGGTGGTGGGGGCCTGGAGGAGGGAGTTGTGATCAAGTGGTGGTCTGGAGACTGAAGGGTGGAGCAGGGGACCTCTTGCGGGTGAGCCAGAGGGCTGGACAGGGGTGGAGCAGAAAACCAGACAGACTGAGGGCCAAACATCTGAACAGAACCACCCAGGAGGATAATCAGGATGCTGGAGCGAGCTGACGGGTAACCAGGATGCAAAGCAGATGAGCGGAGCAGAGCTTGAGGGCTGTCAGGAGGATGACCAGATGGCTGAACCAGAGGCAGAGAGCAACTAGCTGGTTGACCAGACAGATGGAGCAGATCTGGAGGTCGGCCGGAAGGCTGGCGTGACAGGTGGAGCAGATCCAGAGGCCGACTTGACAGGCGAAGCTGATCTGGAGGCTGGCCAGGAGGCCAACTTGACAGGTGGAGCAGATCCGGAGGTCGACCTGACAGGCGAAGCTGATGCGGAGGTCGACTTGACAGGCGGAGCAGATCTGGAGGCCAGCCCGGAGGCCGACGTGACAGGCGGAGCAGATCCGGAGGTCGACTTGACAGGCGGAGCTGATCCGGAGGTCGACGTGACAGGCGGAGCAGATCTGGAGGCCGGCCGGGAGGCCGGCCGGGAGGCCGACGTGACAGGCAGAGCAGATTCGGAGGTCGACTTGACAGGCGGAGCTGATCCGGAGGTCGACTTGACAGGCGGAGCTGATCCGGAGGTCGACTTGACAGACGGAGCAGATCTGGAGGCCGGCCAGGAGGCCGACCTGACAGGCAGAGCAGATCTGGAGGTCGGCCGGGAGGCGGAGACTTGAGGGTGCTGCGGCCCAGCAGGAGCGGAGACTTGAGGGTGCTGCGGCCCCGCAGGAGTTGCGGGGAGCAGAAGCAGTTCAAAAACTTGGGACTGTCCCAGGTCAGCATGGACAGGAACTTGGGAGCACTGTAGCTCAGCAGGATGGGTGGTTGTTGGCCGGACCAGCGAGTGGCCTCGAAGAGTAGGTGTCGGCCTGGACCACCGAGTGGGCTCGAGGAGCAGGAGTCAGCCGGACTGCCGAGTGGGCTCGAGGAGCAGGAGTCGGCCGGACCGCCGAGTGGACTCGAGGAGCAGGTGTCGGCCGGACCGCCGAGTGGACTCGAGGAGCAGGTGTCGGCCGGACCGCCGAGTGGACTGTGGGAGCAGGAGTCATGTCTGCTGAGATCCCTGACACAGGAACAAAAGGAAGGACTGCCAAGATCCTTGACGCTGGAACAGGAGTGACATCAGCCGGGATCCCCGACGCCGGAACAGGAGTGACGTCAGCCGAGATCCCCGACGCCGGAACAGAAGTGACGTCAGCCGGGACCCCCGACGCCGGAACAGAAGTGACGTCAGCCGAGATCCCCGACGCCGGAACAGAAGTGGCGTCAGCCGAGATCCCCGACGCCGGAACAGGAGTGACGTCAGCCGGGACCCCCGACGCCGGAACAGGAGTGATGTCAGCCGAGATCCCCGACGCCGGAACAGGAATGACGTCAGCCGGGACCCCCGACACCAGAACAGAAGTGGCGTCAGCCAGGACAGCAGATCGAGCAACCAACTGGATGCTAGCAGGCCGGATGCTACAGGCTTGAGACTGAGGCTTGGTCAGTTTGCTGGCAGGACGGGCTCGGGATTTCTTTCCCCATCTGGAATTCTGGTTGAGGCTCAGAGGACCCCCAAGGGCCAGGCGGGTTCCCCAGAACGGGTTGGGGTCGGCTCAGGATGTGGAGGTTGCAGGCTAATAACCCCAAGTCTAACTGACTCGGGTGCAGGGTGAGAGGCAGGTGTGCCAACAAAGTCCTTAACCCAGCCGGGTAACGAGTCTTTTAGCCAAGGCCTTAGGGATACCTCCTGGCGTGCAGAGGACAAGGCTGCCTCTCTGTCCTTGACTCACGTGGCATAACGACAGTCATTTTTTAAACACGAGTCTGAATGTAACACTGTGAAGGTCTCCGCCTGAGTCCATGAAAGGTTGGAGCCTTCGGTGGTGGTTCCATGGAGAGAAGGAGTGTGCTGGGTCCATAGTTTGGCCAGATCGTACTGTGACGTGTGTGTGAAACCCAAAAGCAGCACTCAAAATCTGTAACAGGTGTAAGTGTCACTTTTAATTGTTCGGCAGCAAAACAGGAACTTGGACAGATGAATAAACTCAATACACAGTTCTATGTTTAGGCCTAGAGCCCACAGGCAGTCTCTGGGTTTCAGGATAGATGACCAGATTTTGCCGAACCCGGCCGCGGAACTGAAAAGGGGGATGGGAGCCCTTGGACCAGAATAATACAGTTCATGGATTGCCGGGAGTAAAGCGAATGAGCTTACAGTGGGTGAGAAGGCTGAAGCGTGGTGTCCAAAGCCAGGAGAACCAGCCGAGCGTGCTGAGGTACCGATGGGCGAGCAGGCAGAAGGAGAGCCAGGGCCAGTCGGACGAGTCAAAGCAGACAGACGCCAGAGACGCTGAGGCAGAGAACGTGGTCAGGGACAGAAGGCAGGTGGGTTTACCAGCAGGCAGACGAGGAGAGCAGGTCGGGGACAGGCAGCGTCGGTACCGGGTGATCAGACGGGTCAGGAACGCTGGAAAGTCTCGCATGACGTTGAAGAACGATCTGGCAATGAGTGAGTGTGCTGGAGAGTCTTATATACACCGGGCTGATTACAAGGAGCTGCAGCTGTGCTGTGGGCTGATGAGGTGGGAGTGGCTGACAGGTGGAGTGGAGCAGAGGCAGGGAGAAAGGAAAAATACTGAGGGCAACAGGGAGAATGGAGCTGTGACACACCCAGCCTAAAGTTATTAAAATTACCACCATTATCTGCTGCAGCATCGCTGTTATAAACACAATAAATATTAAGGAAAACCTAAAATTTTGTTACAATTGGCCCTGGTCTCCCCTATCTGAAAATGCCTAGGTAGTCACTCAGAATAATGAGAAATGTTTTGAAAATAACTTGGTGCCTGAAAATAATTACTTAAATCATTTTGAAAAAGTTGGTCAGTAAGAGACTCACTCAGTGTGATGATGTGTGTGACAGTGGGGGGGTGGAAAGCTGTTCAGATCACACATTCACACATTCAGTAAGAACGGAAAGGTTCATGGTAATGTAAATGATGTGTGGAGGCTACCTCCACAAGACCACTTTATTTCACGTGCGCTATCTTTGAGTTAGCAAGTTGCGGGAAACTTTATCAACTTTTTGAAAGCTACCTGTGACAAATTCATTATTAATATTTATAATTTGCAAATATGGTAAACATGATGTCATTGGGAAGGAAATCCCTCGGGCACACCCTTACTAGCCACAGGCTTCAAATGAAGTGGAGAAATGAGAGGATGCATGTTTTATACTTTGTATTCGAGCAGGATCAAAAATAGTGATTTGAACGGGTTTCAATCTGAATATTTATGTTTGTAGGGTCTTTAACGTGAGTATCTCAATTCATGTTGTTTACAAAAGGCTACAGATAAAAAAAAAATAAAATAAAAATTACAACACGCAGAATTGCACAACCTGTGTCAATATACATATCAATTTATATGAAGAACTGTAAAACATTACTATTGTCAGGTAGTTCAGACATTGACAATGACGATGTGTTGTTGAATGTTTGCAACAAAAGTGGGGGCTGGGAATCCTACTCAGATGGCACACTGCCCATTCAGAGGGAACGAAAACATTCATCGTAATGCTAATTATGTGTTTGAGCTCTCTCACCTTCCAAGATAAACAAGACCACATTATATCGCATGCAGTGAAATTACCATGCTCCTTTTCAGTTATTAGGCAGAAAGTAGATAAAGTTTTCCTTAACCTGAGACAAATCCTTAATTAACTAAATCAGAATTTGCTATGAACACACTTAATAAATAGACATTTTATGTGATAAATAGAAGAGCCGAGGAGTCATTTTCACACTATGTAACAGCTGAATGGGCGACGCTCTACATGAACGCCATAGGAAATTGCTTAGAAACGGCCATTGTTTACACAAGACATCTTGTTCAGTTTATCTTTGAGTGATCGGTGACTTTATTGAGTATTGAGAAACACCGTGGCGCACACTGTGTCAGCCTTCTGCTGAAGTCACAGCAGCAGCCTGTGAACAGTGAAAATGTCTCAGCTTGATATCATGACTTTGCAAGCACCAAATGACTTGCTTTTTTCCGTTAGATTATAATATAAAGAATTGTCACTACCATGAATCTGTTTAGACATACAGCGGCAGATCGATGAGGTGAAGCCGTGCTGTGTACTGTGTGCAGAACGCTGTACGGTCCGAACGTCAAAATAATAATTAAAAACGAAAAGATCTATGTAATCATTTCCAATATTCACAAGCTGTTTTTATCTAACAAAAGATTCTGTTTCAGTCCATATTTGTTGACATGTAGTCTTTGAAAAACAACATTTTCGCTGAGGTTAAAAAAATCCTTGCACATTCTGTACACGGAGTGGGGTGGTCTAACAGCAATCTAACAGCACGAGCACACACCTTCTCATTCAATGCTTTTTCTTTATTTTCATGACTATTTACATTGTAGATTCTCACTGAAGGCATCAAAACTATGAATGAACACATGTGGAGTTATGTACTTAACAAAAAAAGGTGAAATAACTGAAAATATGTTTTATATTGTAGTTTCTTCAAAATAGCCACCCTTTGCTCTGATTACTGCTTTGCACACTCTTGGCATTCTCTCGATGAGCTTCAAGAGGTAGTCACCTGAAATGGTTTTCCAACAGTCTTGAAGGAGTTCCCAGAGGTGTTTAGCACTTGTTGGCCCCTTTGCCTTCACTCTGCGGTCCAGCTCACCCCAAACCATCTCAATTGGGTTCAGGTCCGCTGACTGTGGAGGCCAGGTCATCTGCCGCAGCACTCCATCACTCTCCTTCTTGGTCAAATAGCCCTTACACAGCCTGGAGGTGTGTTTGGGGTCATTGTCCTGTTGAAAAATAAATGATCGTCCAACTAAACGCAAACCGGATGGGATGGCATGTCGCTGCAGGATGCTGTGGTAGCCATGCTGGTTCAGTGTGCCTTCAATTTTGAATAAATCCCCAACAGTGTCACCAGCAAAACACCCCCACACCATCACACCTCCTCCTCCATGCTTCACAGTGGGAACCAGGCATGTGGAATCCATCCGTTCACCTTTTCTGCGTCTCACAAAGACACGGCGGTCAAATTTGGACTCATCAGACCAAAGCACAGATTTCCACTGGTCTAATGTCCATTCCTTGTGTTTCTTGGCCCAAACAAATCTCTTCTGCTTGTTGCCTCTCCTTAGCAGTGGTTTTCTAGCAGCTCTTTGACCATGAAGGCCTGATTCGCGCAGTCTCCTCTTAACAGTTGCTCTAGAAATGGGTCTGCTGCTGGAACTCTGTGTGGCATTCATCTGGTCTCTGATCTGAGCTGCTGTTAACTTGCGATTTCTGAGGCTGGTGACTCGGATGAACTTATCCTCAGAAGCAGAGGTGACTCTTGGTCTGCCTTTCCAGGGTAGGTCCTCATGTGTGCCAGTTTCATTGTAGCGCTTGATGGTTTTTGCGACTCCACTTGGGGACACATTTAAAGTTTTTGCAATTTTCCGGACTGACTGACCTTCATTTCTTAAAGTAATGATGGCCACTCGTTTTTCTTTAGTTAGCTGATTGGTTCTTGCCATAATATGAATTTTAACAGTTGTCCAATAGGGCTGTCGGCTGTGTATTAACCTGACTTCTGCACAACACAACTGATAGTCCCAACCCCATTGATAAAGCAAGAAATTCCACTAATTAACCCTGATAAGGCACACCTGTGAAGTGAGAACCATTTCAGGTGACTACCTCTTGAAGCTCATCGAGAGAATGCCAAGCGTGTGCAAAGCAGTAATCAGAGCAAAGGATGGCTATTTTGAAGAAACTAGAATATAAAACATGTTTTCAGTTATTTCACCTTTTTTTGTTAAGTACATAACTCCACGTGTTCATTCATAGTTTTGATGCCTTCAGTGAGAATCTACAATGTATATAGTCATGAAAATAAAGAAAACGCACTGAATGAGAAGGTGTGTCCAAACTTTTGGCCTGTACTGTATATATATGTTACTATATGACATGATTATCATTACCACTGTGGATAAAGTAAGCCGCTAAGACTAATGATTCAATGCAGTTTTGTTCTCACTGTACAATCGCTCGGACTTTAATTTTCGTGCAGTTCTTTTGGATAACAAAACGCTGAAGCATATTATTTATGACCTGTGATATGGTAGCCTGATAATCATTAAATATGGTCTGTGTGGGAAGTTAACCGCTTCAGCTTCCACACTCACTGCTCCTCCTGGTGGATAGACAGACCACTGCAACTGGTTTCTACAAATTAAACTTAGGGGTGTTACCAGCCGGCCTCGTATTCTCTACGTCATCGCGGGGGATCTACAAGCCCGGCCAGGTGACGGCAGGGACCTGTCACGGATCGGTCACGGCTCTACCACGGGCCAGATGGAAATTTGAAGTGGCTGCATCTGTACACATACGAGAGAAACAAGCAAGTGTTCTCTTTTTGTATAGGTGGTATGTGTCCTCTGTCAACATATTCTCAGAGTGCAGCGCTCATGACTGAACACATTGCCTTTAATTCTTGTCATCTTCTGTATAGAGATCAGTGAGGGAAAAAATAGATGTGTTGGCCAGATGTAGGGTAACAGCTGAAAAGCTGTGAGGTCTGAAAATGCATTACTACCCTCATGAAAAGTTCCAAGCCATGGTGAAGTGCGAGAACACATCATAGCTAGCATGTTGTGGGAAATGGAGAGAACTGGACCCAAAAGCGAGACCCAGACAGCTGTTCAGTTTTAAGTGGCTCTCAGGAGAAACCAGACAGGCAAATGAGTTACCAGTGAATGTGGATCTGAGGCAGGCAGGCAGGCAGACAGAGCAAGGCTGAAAGCAGGTGGCAGGCACACAGGTTACCAGTGAGTGTTGATCTGAGGCAGAAAAAGACAAGTTTTTAGCAAAAATCCATGAGGGAAAAAAGCCATCATGGTTAGTACCGCAAGGCAGACTGAATGATCTGTTGGAGGCTGGACTGCAGAGCCAGGGTATTTGTACTGCTGGAGTTCATTGATGGATGGCCTTCAGCTGAGCAGCAGGGCAGCAGGACTGATGAGCCACACCCAGACATAAGCTCCTTTTCCACCGCAGGAACTTTTTTCATTTACCCGGGTAATTGAAAAGCCTCCAAGTGATTCCACTGAAATTACCCGGGGAAAAAATGTTCCCACTACCCCCAAATTCCCCTGAAAGAAGTACCTAGTAGCGGGGTAGGACTTTTCAGATTACCTGGAACTTTGAGGGGCGGGGCTGTGCGCTGAAGAACGCTGATTGGTGGAACACATGCAGCATTACGCACTTCCTTGCTGGTGTGGCTGTAAACTTTCTACAAATAAACATTTTCACCATAGTATTAATAAGCGCTAACAGTATCGGTTCTTTTAACGGCACTTTTACACATTTTAGTTTAATTCATTATCATCCTGCAGCCTCTCCTCTACGCTCTGTGCCGGCGCTGAACATACACCTACACGCTACGGTAAAAGCAGTGAGCAGCCGAGCGGCAGCCGCAGTGGAAACAAACTCAAAAATGACTTGAGCTGACGGCAGCTACACTCGTTACTGTAAGTGGAATTAAACCTTAGTGAGTAAGAACCCAAATATTTATCAATACATGTTTTCAGCAAGCATGAACATGTAAACATGGAGACAGTGATATTCGATATGCTCCGTCCACAGTCTCTCATTCACCGACACTAACGTTATGTCTTACATGCTGATTTAGACAGCACGCTAGTTCGGCTAACAGTGAATTGTTACAAATAAGCTCAATTTCAAGCTCTTATTTTAAAATACTTTTAAACTTAGCTGCTGGCTGAGACAAACAATCCCCCTCTCTCTACCAGCATTAATGTTATGTTACCAGCCAACAAGCTGGTGGAGGGCACACACTGAGTCATCTACGTCATCAGCCTGATTTGAATAAATTTTCCTTTGAGGTGCGGTGGAAGAGCAAACCACACAGATTACCAGGAACTCTTTTACCCAGGTAAATAAGTTCCTGGTAATAAAAGTTCCAGGGAATGTTGGTGGAAAAAGGGCTATAGAGGGACAAACAAGGAACCACAAGAAACAAAAGCGGAGGGGGAAAACAGCTGACACATGAGGAATGAAGGAAAGGCACAGACTATGGCAAAGCAGCCCCGTAGCTGCAGTGTGTCACTCTTTAATCCTATCGTCACTTGTGGAAATCGGGAGGGAGAATTCAACACGTGTTTATTATTTATGTTAATGAGAAACACCATATGGCATGATGTGAACTTTTTAGAACATCATGTAGCACATGGTGTTGTTGGGATTTGCTAAAGGCAGATTGGTTATTGATTATTAATTACAAATGTAATTAATCAAGAAATTAAATTATTAATGTAAATTAATAATTCCGGGGCACCACCCTGGATACAGGGATCAATGACCAACCGGTATTTAGTCAAATAAGAAAAAAAAAGGGAGAAAATCCTCGTCTCAGCCTGTTAATATATGTGAATATTAACAATCAAATAATCTAGAAGGCGTGAACCCGAGCACTGACCATCACAACCAGCTGTTGACACAATAAACGATGCACAATAACTACAGACAACTGCTCAGGTAAAGTCAAAAATGTTTATTAAACAATCAACTGTTGAACAATTGAGCTTTGGTAATAAACACTATACTACGAACTAATTACCTATGCAGTAACTCAAGCATGCAAATTGATCTCTGCGTGTGTGTGTGTGTGTGCGCGTGCGTGTGGGGGTTGAGGGGCGAGAGAGAGAGAGGGAAAATGGCGGACGTGGCCCACTGGGGGGGTCGCGTTGAGACAGACCTAAGATGGCGGACACGAGACACGTCACGCCAGGTACTAGTAAAAGTGAGGCGGGAGATTTGAAAGAGAAAATGGTGGTCGTGGTGTGAAACACGTCACCAGATGTCGGTTAGAGCGAGACAAAGGGTTATAAAACCGCTGGCCTGATGTGCTCCTTTAAAGTACGCACAAGCTGGCGTTCAACGGGATCAAACCCACTGCGTGCTCTAACAAAGCTGTGTTTGCACAGATGTGTAAAGGCTGTGGTGATGGCGAGCTTTTCTTGAGGAGCTGCTCACAGGGCAATGTGTGATTCCACCACAGGTATAAAGTGTGTGTGCGTGCGAGTGTGTGTGGGTTAGTAGGAGAGAGAGAGAGAGAGAGAGAGAGAGAGGGAAAGCGAGCGAGCGCTCGGAATTTGTAAGAGGTAACGGCGGGTGCGGGGGAACACAATGGTCACCTTCCTATCCCTCAGAGGCCGGTAGGCTAACGGGAGTCAGTCTACCGTCCGCTGGTCTTTGTTCCAGATAGGAAAGCGGCGTATTGTGAGCGCACGGCCGGCAGCAACTAACGGCGGGTTATCCACCGGATAGGACACAATCAGTGTGCTCGGGCGAGCACAACAACAAGCAGCAATCAAAGAACAATGTAAAATAGGACACGGCGGTCCTTGCAGTTCAAACAGTCACAGTTTAACACGCTAACTATAAAATCTCTGCCCAGACTAAAGCTCTTACTTGGAATCGCTTGGCGCGATTAGCGTGTGTCCCGTCCTTTCGCTCCGTAGCTCTAGGATGAAAGCGCGGGGCCGCTGTAGCGTCCTACAGCGGGATGAAAGATGCTGTCCTCGGTGTGGCAGAAGAGGGATCAGCGGAGTCGACTCAGTGAAGAAGCAGGGCCTCGGGGGTTCCGTTTCTTCAGGAGAAAGGGGTGTTTCTCCTAACTCTGCAGATGTGTGGGAACGGCGGGGTTGCGCGGCGTTCCTCTGGATCTCCGTGGAGTGTTGAAAACAAAAAGAAAAACGTATCTTTCCTCGTCCAGCGAGTGAAGAAAAAGGGCGGCCTAGGTCGGTAAATTCAAACGTTTGAATCGCTCCCTATCAGCAACTTGCGCTCAGAAGCTTTTGGCTTCCTTCCAGCAATGCGTCACACGGGGATTGCGAGGGGCGTCGGCGCACAGCGACAATTAAAGTTTCGGTGACGTCAGAGGGAATTCCGCCTGACTGTACCTGGATCCGGCCGCTGTCGCCCAATAGGGAGCGAGAGTTTGAACTTTAAAAATGATTTACATTTCTAACAGTTACCGGACGACAGAAACCTGGCGTGGCTCCTTTGTTCTCAGGCTCACTGGTTTTGTAAAGGCCTCTCTATTGTTTGAAACACATGGTTGTGGTCCCAACATCCCCCCTTTGGTCCGAAGGGTGGGGTGCCGAACCCAACCTTTGGGACAACTTTAGGGCCGAACAGTCCATGTGTCCGAAAGAGGGGTAGTCACACAGTTCAAGTGTTCTTCCGAGAACACGGGTCGAGTAATCCACATGTTCGTAACAGTTCGTGTTCAGAGGTTTGTCTGGGCAGGACATAGAGCTAGTCTGGGCAGAACATAGAGCTAGTCTGGGTAGGATATAGATTTCTAAGCCATGGTTGCATCACAGGTGAACAGCAGAGGGTACATTTGACTTATTGTAGCCACCAATACTTCCAAGGCATCATAGGAAGTACACAAGAGGAAAGAAGGAAAAAGGGAGGGGGAAAAATAGGTGGTTAGAGCAAGGTTAGTAGGCTCTCCCTTCTCCTCTTGGAGGATTAGGGTTAACCATATGTACGGCTGCAGACTGGTGCGAGAATCGTGGTGAAACCAGGAGGACGGAGTCCAGTCTGGCCTGCAGTCTCTGGATGTACTTGTACATGGCGTGTGCAATTATTGCCGTGATGATCCAGCCACTAAGCAAGAGCCCAAGAGCGGCAATGCTAACAGAGTTGTTTTCGTAAGCTGACCTGGCTACTCGACCAGAGAATGTGGCGGTAAGCCCAGTTGGTTTTAGACTGAACTTAACCAATTTGGTCCCTTCAGCTAGGAGCTGATTCTGAGTGGTGTCATCAATTGTAAGGTTGTGACCAATAAAGGCGTCCATAATCTCAATCTCAACGTTGTGCCTGTCTGGATTGAGATGATGGAGGACAACGTCATCAATATGCACCGTGGCACCTTTAGGAACTGTTAAAAACACTGTCTGGTTTGGCAGGGTCAGCTTAGTGGCTGTATCATGGCGGTCGTATGACATAAGGACTTCATTAGCAGGTGTGCTAATGAGCCATCGGCTACCAGCTCGCTCTACCCTTGTCTCTGCACCTTCATCCTTGATGGACAAACTACCTTGACACTTCTGTTCCGGAGCGTCTGTTCTCAAACCACAAAGGTAGTCAGTCACTTCTCGGATAAAAGGGTTGCTTGGACAAACCCGATGGATGTCTTTTGTCTTAGTGCACATGCTAAGATTGGGTATGAGGTAGAGTGAGGGGTTGTCGTCATGGTAGGCAAGTGTTGGTGGTGTTCTGAGGTGCACGTGTGTGTTACCCTTCCAAAACCCAACGTTTAACACTGACTTCAAGCGGTAGACATTTGGCATCTCAATAATTGGCACATTAAGGATAAATCCTAACTCTAGGTTCTGTGGGTCTACAGAAATAGGAATTGCACTGCCAAGATTGTAAGCCAGGTGTACCTGTGAAGGCTGCACTACCGTGGTCGTAGCTGTTTTGAGAGTCTGCTCCACAAGAGCTAGGGGTACCAGATAGGATGGGGTCCTACCGGCGCTAAGGCTGTTAACTGAGGAGCTGATTTCTCTGATGAGATCCTGCATGAGATCTCTGACTACACGGACATACGTTATGTCATCCTTGACAACATCTGATAATGTCTCTAAGGCATGCACAGTGTTGTTAAGTAAAGCCGAATGTAGGTTTACAGTAACTACGGTACCCTGAAGGGTTTTACCCAAGTTCTGCAATTGTCCTTGTTGCAAAAGGAGTCTCTGTTGGATTTCTGGCATCTCCTCCTCGAGTTGAGTCATATGCCTTTGGAGTGCTCCAATGCTGACAGAGTTGGCGGCTGAAAGACCGATGGAGAACAGGGAACCAACGCCAGCTGCAGCAGCAAGCAGAGCACCAAGGAACCACTTAGGTCGTTTCTTGTCAATCCAAATGGTAAGGGCGCACACCCCAGTCGCCTTAAGGAGGGTCTGTGGTGACCCTGCAGAGAGAAAGCGGTGGCTACGCTGTACGTAAACCAAGGAGGGGTTGTGCTGGCACAGAGTTTTGAACAGGTCTTGGTCGACGGCAGACTTCTCAGACCAGAGCGTTAGAAGCGCTTCAGGAACCAAGGTGCCGTTAAGGTGTACACCTCCAACGATGTGGGTGCTGTACAATGATGAGCTCACGTTTTTCAGTGAGCAAAGGAAAGACCTGTGTTCCTGGAAGGAGGTTTGACTTTCAGTCCGCAGCGGCGGTGGGCACGCCGGCGGTGTGGAAGGACCACAGCTGGAGCTGGGTTCCACAGGAGGCATAAGCATCGGCAGGGGTGCTCTGGACTCAATAACAGCGACGTTGCTGTCAGAAACTGGCGCCTTAAATGCCGGGTTGAGCGGTCGAGGTGTGTCAACCTGAGCCCAAATGTGCCCACGGTGGCAGTCGATGAGTGGGGCCTGTCTGTCCAGTAGGTCCTGTCCGATGAGCAATGGTCCTGTGTCTAGGACGCAGATGTAAATGGGATGAACGAGTGTCATCTCCTGAAAGGTTATATCAACCCAGGCACGTCTGGTGATGGGTGACGTATCCTGCGTGTAGCTGGTGATGCTAACGTTGCAGGCTTCAAGTTGGAGGGGTTTGCCGAGGGAGAGCATTGCTCTAGCAACCTCTTCAAACATGTCGGAATTCATCAAACTTATCTCCGACCCGGAATCAAGCAAGGCGAGGGTGCTAACACACCCCCCTACCACCACGGAGGTATATATGCGTCGGGCGTTGCCCTTGCGGACAAGGTCGCCCAAGAAAGCCAAGAAAGGGGAGTTGGTGGGACTTGGATTGTCCACTTCGAAGACTCCTTTGAACTCCCCTGGTCGCCTTCCCCAACCGACAAAGTAAACTTTGGCAGTGGAGGGGGAAGGTACCTGGTCTAGTCACGCTGACGGGGGCTTGGTGTCTGACCCCTTGGGGGGGTCATGCCATGAGGTGGAACGGCTGGGCATGTCCAGTTGACGAACTGCTTCTGCCAGGCACACTCGGATCAGTTCCTTCATTTCCGACCTCATGCCACCTCCGTCAGGGCGATTTTGGGCTTTCCCACCATACTTACCTCCTTGCTTTGGATGCTGATCAGTTCTCTGTTTTTGTCGGAAGAAGTTCTGTTGTTTTTGTCTTCCCTGCTTCCCACCCCCTTGTTTCTGCTGCCCACCCTGTTGGTTTGGTTTTTGGCGTCTCTGGGGCCCTGCTTGGGTAGCAGTCTTAGCACGAGGCATCTCATTGCCTTCAAGCGCCAAGTCTGCATCTTCCGCTGCTTGGATCCCCAGGACTCTGGCGTCGCTCTCAGGCTTCCTAGCCGGGCGCACGCGGATCTCCCATACCATCTGTGCATACCTTCGTATCTCCTGCATAGGGAGGTTCCTGGTCCTGCAATGCACGGCGACGTCATATCGCACTGTCTCATGGAGGTTGTGTAGGAACAGGGACTTAAAGCCGTGTTCCTCCTCCAGCCCTGGTGCATTGCGGCCTTGGAAGTATGCGACTCTAAGGCGCCGGTAGTACTCCTTTGGAGGCTCCTGCTTCCTTTGAGTGATGGCAAAGGCGCCGAGGGTGGCAGAGGCGGGGTCAGTATACAGGGAATACTCCTCTCTCAGGGCTTGACAGAGAGCTGAGTAGCTGTCTCGAGTCCCAGGTGGGAGTGACTCCATGAACACATGGACACTCCTGGTCGTGGTTTTCCATAAAAGTTTGAGTTTTTCACGTGATAAGGGACGAGGCAAGTCAAGAAGACAGCGCTCAACCTCTCGAAGATAATCCTCAACATTTGTCTCTTTGTTGCTCGGATCGAACCGTTCAATGTCCCTAGCTAGGGATTCAACTTGCCGGGTTCGCAGGCCATGTTCCCCAAGTGGGCATGGGCCGTCCGAGTCATCCGAGGAAATGTCCCTGGTGTTCCTGTAGCGATGAGGGCGCGACGTGTGTGAGGGTTGGAACTTACCTGTGAACATCGGCCCATAGCTACTTGCGCCGCGCGGGGCTTGAGGAAACCTCTCATCACCCTGGAATGGTGTCATTGTGTCGTCAAAGCGCAGCGTGGTGCGACTAAAAACAGACTGTGGTGCACTCTCCACAACTGGGACCCTTGGGTTCACAAAGCGGGAGGCATAGGGTGCGGGATAGCTATCAAGCACGTGGAGATCAGCCGCCGTGCTGCTAGGAGCTGTTCGGCTTCTAGATGCAGCTGCTGGCTGGTCTGCTGTAGCATGCCCAACTGACTGGGCTGCTTCAAGTCGGTGATGGGACCTGACCGTAGTCATTGGAGGATTTGGTGTTGGCTGCCCAACTGACTGGGCAGCTTCAAGCCTCAGAAGAAGTTCTGCTTCTCGCTTGCGGGAAGCTTCAAGTTCCACTCGCAGCTGGGTGGTTTCAGCGTCATCAGCAGGGGGCTCTGACTCATACTCAGAAGCATCATCTGATGACTCTTGTGTGGCTGCTTGGAATCGCGAGCGCAAAAGCTCTTCAACCTGTTGGGGTTGTACAGACTCATCTTGTGAGTCTAGAGCTCTGTCATCCCTGGCCTGGACCTCCTGTCGCAGGCGGGAATTATCACGTTGCAGCTGAGCGAGCTGTTCTCTGTCCTCTAAAGCCTGCAACTCGGCCTTACGCTGGTAGAGCAGCGCAATCTGGCCCAAAACGTCCGGAATGGTGCTCTGAGGCTTTCCAAGCGGATCGTTTACGTAGCTAATCAGCTCCCTGAGTTTCTCTTCACAGGTTCTGATGTTGTAGCTATTAAGGCTGTCTCTTTCCTCTATGGAGAGACGGATGAGTCCAGCGACCGCATCCTGCAGGGCTGGGTCGCCTGACTCATAAGGAGCCTCAGCTCCTGTCGCACGGGGGCTCTGGCTACTCATTTTTTTGACGTAGATCTGCACCCGTGGGTTCAAAGACTTACTGTGCTTTGAAAATGATGCTGAATTACAGTTGTTAATGCACAGGTGAGAGCAGTACCTGTGACTTACGCTCCTACAGGATGTAGGTGCTAGGCTAATTGCTCTGCAATGCAACCTATCTTATTCAGATGTTAATGAGGTGGGTTTAGCACCTCTTAAGAGCAACTTAAAAATCTGCAATCTCTATGAAAATGAATTTTAAAGAAAAGGGTGATTTTCTCTAAAACTTCAAAATCAATGAATGCAGTTATTGTACACAATTACTGTATCAAAGCTGGTTTAAGATGGCCTCACACAGGGCACCATTAATGTTGGGATTTGCTAAAGGCAGATTGGTTATTGATTATTAATTAAAATGTAATTAATCAAGAAATTAAATTATTAATGTAAATTAATAATTCCGGGGCACCACCCTGGATACAGGGATCAATGACCAACCGGTATTTAGTCAAATAAGAAAAAAAAAAGGGAGAAAATCCTCGTCTCAGCCTGTTAATATATGTGAATATTAACAATCAAATAATCTAGAAGGCGTGAACCCGAGCACTGACCATCACAACTAGCTGTTGACACAATAAACGATGCACAATAACTACAGACAACTGCTCAGGTAAAGTCAAAAATGTTTATTAAACAATCAACTGTTGAACAATTGAGCTTTGGTAATAAACACTATACTACGAACTAATTACCTATGCAGTAACTCAAGCATGCAAATTGATCTCTGCGTGTGTGTGTGTGTGTGCGCGTGCATGTGGGGGTTGAGGGGCGAGAGAGAGAGAGGGAAAATGGCGGACGTGGCCCACTGGGGGGGTCGCGTTGAGACAGACCTAAGATGGCGGA
>JAGQAX010000004.1:792500-876899 GCA_019142605.1 Cephalopholis sonnerati
ACTGCCAGCCTGGCCTCCACCTCTGCTAGCTGGACCTCCACCTCTGCTGCCTGGGCCTCCACCTCTGCTAGCTGGGCCACTGCCAGCTGGGCCACCACCTCTGCTAGCTGGGCCACCACCTCTGCTAGCTGGGCTACCACCTCTGCTGGCTGGGCCACCACTTCTGCTGGCTGGGCCACCACCTCTGTTGGCTGGGCCTCAACCTCTGCTACCTGGGCTAACATCGCTGCTTGCTGGGCCTCCACCTCTGCTAGCTGGGCTAACATCTCTGCTGGCTGGGCTTCCACCTCTGCTAGCTGGGCTAACATCTCTCCTGGCTGGGCCTCCACCTCTGCTAGCCGGGCTAACACCACTGCCAGCTGGGCTTCTATCTCTGCAAGCTGGACCCCCAACTCTGCTGCCTCGGCCTCCACCTCTGCTGCCTGGGCCTCCACCTCTACTGCCTGGGCCTCTACTTCTGCTGCCTGGGCCTCCACCTTTACTGCCTGGACCTCCACCTCTGCTGCCTGGGCCTCCACCTCAGCTAGCTGGACCTCCACCTGTGCTGCCTGGGCCTCCACCTCTGCTAGCTGGACCTCCAACTCAGCCAGCTGGATCTCCACCTCTGCTGCCCGGGCCTCCACCTCAGCTAACTAGACCTCCACCTCTGCTGCCTGGGCCTGTAACGGGTATTGTTTTGAACCCAAAAGCAGCACACAGGAAATCGGGAACAGTGAGAATGTCCCTTTAATTGTTCAACCGCCAACAGGAAACCAGACAGATGAATAACATGAAACACAGTTCTTATCTTCAGGCTTGGAGCCCACAGGCAGTCTCTGGGCTTCCGGATAGAACACCGGAAAAAGCCGAACCCGGCCACGTGACCGGAGCGGGGGATGGGAATCCTCCGACCCAAATTACACAGCTCGTAAACAGTCTGGAGAAAAGTGAATGAGCTTACGGCGTGTGGGAAGCCAGGAGCGTCGTGTCCGAAACCAGGAAATCCAGCCGAGGGAGCTGAGGTACCGACAGGGAGCGAGCAGTGGGAGATCCGAAGCCAGGCGGAGGAGTCGAAGCTGGAAGAGCAGACAGAAGCCAGGAACGCAGAGACTGAACACGTGGGCGGGGATGGAAGGCTGGTGTGTTCACGGGGAATCAGACGAGGAGAGCAGGTCGGGGACAGGTAGGGTCGGCAACGGAAGATCAGGCAGGAAATGAATGCTGGATAGTCTCGCATGAATGCAGAAGAACAATCTGGCACCGAGGAGAAGGCAGCAGCAGCTTAAGTATTGCCTGGAACTGATTAGGAGCAGCTGCTGCCACAGGTGAGGAGAGTTAGCCTGATGAGGGGGTGTGGCTGACAGGTAGAGTGGAAAAGTACTGACAGGCAGGTGAAGAAAGTGCAGGCTGTGACAGAACCCCCCCCCTCAAGGGACGGCTCCTGATGTCCCAAAATCTCTCAACAACAGGTCGGGGGGGTGGAGGGGGCCTGGAGGAGGGCTAGTACTCTTCCGAGAGCTCCATGTTGCCATCTTCCTCTGCAACAATAGCAGTTTCCTCCTCGTCCGAGGGGATATTGGTGTCTTCCTCGTCAGAGAGGGAGCTGACATCATCCTCGTTGTTGACAGTGGTTCTAGATGACTGGGGTGAAGTCCTCCGGCTGGTACTCGTGGTCGCGGGGGCAGGCCTGGATGGTTGGTCAGGATGGCGGTGATGGAAGTCCCTGATGAGGTCAGGGTCCAGGATGTGCCGAGAGGGGACCCAAGATGGCCAGATTGTACTGTAACGGGTATTGTTTTGAACCCAAAAGCAGCACACAGGAAATCGGGAACAGTGAGAATGTCCCTTTAATTGTTCAACCGCCAACAGGAAACCAGACAGATGAATAACATGAAACACTGTTCTTATCTTCAGGCTTGGAGCCCACAGGCAGTCTCTGGGCTTCCAGATAGAACGCCGGAAAAAGCCGAACCCGGCCACGTGACCGGAGCAGGGGATGGGAATCCTCTGACCCGAATTACACAGCTCGTAAACAGTCTGGAGAAAAGTGAATGAGCTTACGGCGTGTGGGAAGCCAGGAGCGTCGTGTCCGAAACCAGGAAATCAGCCGAGCGAGCTGAGGTACCGACAGGGAGCGAGCAGTGGGAGATCAGAGCCAGGCGGAGGAGTCGAAGCTGGAAGAGCAGACAGAAGCCAGGAACGCTGAGACTGAACACGTGGTCGGGGACGGAAGGCTGGTGTGTTCACGGGGAATCAGACGAGGAGAGCAGGTCGGGGACAGGCAGGGTCGGCAACAGGAGATCGGGCAGGAAATGAATGCTGGATAGTCTCGCATGAATGCAGAAGAACAATCTGGCACCGAGGAGAAGGCAGCGGCAGCTTAAGTATTGCCTGGAACTGATTAGGAGCAGCTGCTGCCACAGGTGAGGAGAGTTAGCCTGATGAGGGGGTGTGGCTGACAGGTAGAGTGGAAAAGTACTGACAGGCAGGTGAAGAAAGTGCAGGCTGTAACAGGGCCTCCACCTCTGCTACCTGAGCCTCCACCTCTGCTGCCTGGGCCTCCACCCCAGCTAGCTGGACCTCCACCACCACTGGCTGGGCTGACATCGCTGCCGGCAGGACCTCCACCACTGCCAGCAACTCATTCAGACTCCATCAGCAGTGTAGCGGTGGGTGTGTCCAGGAGTGGGTTATGCCCCAGAAACCCTGTGTTCAAAAAACAACGATCTGCAAATCTATACAGCACCTTAAACCAAGCCAAGGTAATCTGGGACCCACATTATAAGCCAAGAGGTCTACTTGGTGGACATTTAAATATTAGAAGCATTTTGCCCAAGTGTGACCAAGTTTATCATCTATTAAGTAACTCGAACCTGGACTTTTTATGTTTGTCTGAGACCTGGCTAAATGTAAATTCACCGATGGCTGGACTGCATGTACCAGGCTACAATATCTTTAGGAAAGACCGGGTAGGAAAACAGGGTGGAGGGGTAATATTTTATGTAAGGGAACACTTAAAGTGCAAACAGATAGAATGGGTCTGTGTACACAACCTTGAATGTATCGGCTTTAAAATAGCTCCCTCTCCACAAATGTTGATAACACTGATTGGGATGTATGGGCCTCCATCAGCCTCTAATGCTTTCTATGCGGAGCTTCAGGCTCTACTTCAGGAATGTGATACGAAAAATGAAGTTATCTTGCTTGGAGATTTAAATATTAACTGGCTTGACAAATTGAATTGGAGACAGTTAAAATTACTTTTAACTAATTTTAACTTTACTCAATTAATCAAAGGTCCTACTAGACTAAGTACTTCCTCTGAAACATGCATAGATCTCGTCTTTTCCAATAAGTGTGA
Organism: Cephalopholis sonnerati; assembly: GCA_019142605.1. Taxonomy (NCBI): domain Eukaryota; kingdom Metazoa; phylum Chordata; class Actinopteri; order Perciformes; family Serranidae; genus Cephalopholis; species Cephalopholis sonnerati. Next base: position 795,841 of record JAGQAX010000004.1, read on the forward strand.
GAGAATTCAAAAGATGTTCAATATGATCACAGGTCTGTCAGACCATAACTTCATTCTGTTCTCAAGAAAGCTATCTAAAAATAGATTTTATTGTACTAAGAAAACAATATCAGAGCAGATGAGAGTACTGAGGAGGGAGATTCCAAATTTGACACTGGGACTAAACAATATCAATTGGGATAATTATCTCACCCATAATCATGTTAGTGATAACTGTAATGTATTCATGACTGTTATCCAAAACACAGTGTCTGCATTTACTAGAAAAATTAAAGCAAAACCATCAAAAAAGAATCACCTCCCGTGGTTGAATGAAACCATACGGACATTACTGAAAAAACGCGATCATGCTCTTAAAATATCACTTAAAACGAAAAGGGTGAATGATAGACAGACATTTACTTAAATTTGAATTGCAAAAGCAAATTTTTTTATTAACATGATTAGTACTAAAAGAGGAAATGCCAAAGAGATCTGGACAAATATTAAAAAACTGACGGGAAATAGTATAGTGCACAGAGAAATTAGGGAGCTACAGCTAGAGGAGAAAGTCATCCATGATCCAAGGGACATTGCAACAACTTTGAACGATTACTTTATAGACTCAGTCAAAGAACTGACTCGAAGCAACTGCCCCCAGATAGAACACCACCCACCAATGCCACTGAACGCCGACAAACCCTTTCTTAATTTGTGCGTAGTGTCGCAGTCAAAGTTGATAAAGCTGTGTGTGGCCTCAAAAGCTCTAAAGCCAAAGATGCATTTTGTATGGATGTAACATTTCTAAAATATCACAAAGAATCTTTCATAGCACCCTTAACTACTATTATAAATAAATCCATAAACGAAAGTTCCTTCCCTGAACCCTGGAAGTGCTCAGTCATTACACCAGTCTTTAAGTCAGGTAATCTTGCAATAACCAGCAACTACAGACCGATAAGCATACTTCCAGCAGTCTCCAAAGTCATGGAAAAAATAGTAGCAGAGCAAATTGTAGATCATCTTAACAACAGTCCATATACCTTGAACAGGATGCAATTTGGCTTTAGAAGACATCAGTCCACTGAGACGGCGGTTTGCTTCTTTCTGGAAAACGTAAAATCAAAGCTAGATGCAGGTGGTGTCATTGGTGTTGTTTTCATCGATCTCAGAAAAGTGTTTGACACCATTAACCACCAGATACTGTTGACCAAACTGTCTAGTTTTAACTTCTCCCCAAGTACTCTGAATTGGATTGAATCATACATATCTGCAAGATCACAGTGTGTTAGGATACCGAACATGAAGTCAACATCACGTAACAACAGTCTTGGGGTACCGCAGGGGTCAGTGCTAGGTCCACTGCTTTTCAGTTTGTTTATAAATGATCTGCCAAGTTGTTGTCCTTCGAATGTCACCTGCCAAATGTATGCAGATGATGCTGTTCTGTATGTCCATGCAAAGGATAAAAAACATGCTGCGCGAGAACTGACAGATGCTATGACAAATGTGTATAACTGGCTTGAGAAATCCCAACTATACTTGAACATATCCAAGACTGTGTGCATGTACTTCTCAAAAAGAGCAAATACTGACAGTGATCCCAACGTTTCTGTGCAAGGTAAAACAATTGAGGTGGTACAAGAGTTTAAATACTTAGGAATCACTCTTGATTCACAACTTCTTTTTTAAATGACAAATAAAAAACACTGTTAATAGAATTAAGTTTAACTTGTCCAACTTTAGGTTTATGAGAAACAATCTAACCCTTGAGTCAGCAAAATTGTATTTTGATACTATGATCATGTCACACATGTCCTATTGCGAAACAAGTTGGGCATCGGCCTGTAAGAAGACACTAAAGCCGATTGAAACAGTTTATAAACAAGCTCTGAAAGTATTGGATAAAAAAACAAAAACATACCATCACTGTCAGATATTAAAAAAACATGAGCGCTTAAGCTGGGACAACACTGTTAAACACACCGACGCTATCTTGATTTACAAAATCTTCCATGGCAAAGCACCTCCTCCATTACAAGAATTTGTGAAAAAAAACTCAAACAGATCAACAAGAGCTGGTTCTAGAGTTGACTGTGTAGTTCTTTAGTCAAGCCACTTTTTCTGTTCGTGCTTCTCATACCTGGAATTCAATACCAAACACAATACGTGAACTCCCGACTCTGACCTCTTTTACCAAACATCTTAAAGCTTGGCTATTGGAAGAACAACACTGTTGCCACGACCGTGCCTAAACTTGTATATTTGTTTAATGTTAGCTAATTGTTGGGGTACCATCCGCAATTTCTACTGAGTACATACATAAACATCACTGCTTTATTATCATTACTACTACTCCCCCATCCCCATCAATATTCTTGCTATTTATTTTATCTTTATTTACTTTTTAGGTATTAGGGCTACGTGCAAGGCAAGACGCTCTTTATATTCTTAAAAATGGGTACTCCCAGTATCATATAATTGCCATAGCTGGTATTTAATTAATGTAATATGTATTGAGTATTGTGCATTTGAAATAGCACTTTATATTTACTGTGCAATCGGGCAATCTCCAATATAATTACGCACCTAACACTTTAACACTTCAGCACTCTGCACTTTAATCAGCCCTTTGATATCTAGTTTTAGCATTTAACACTAGTGAAATACGTATGGTCCCCTGACCATTGGCCTGTATGTTTCATGATCTACTATACTGTTTCATTGTTCTTGCTTTTCTTTTTTATTTTCTGTCCTATTGTGTCTTCAAGGACACGTTTTCTCTCTCTGTGATTACTCCTCCTGCTCATACTGGCCACGAAGGCTAACTGTTCTACTTGTTGTTACTGTTGTTTTATTGATTTTATTATCTTATGTTGCTGACATCAACCTGCCGAAGGGACTAAAGATGGAAATTAGCTGTTGGCTATAATCTTGCATATTTACATGTATATATGTATTGTCCCTGTTTTAAATAAATAAACTCAAACTCAAACCTCCAGGGTGCCCGAGAGGGGCGTCCTGGCTGAGGAGGGAGCCCGGCCGCCGGCCTCAGTGGCGGCACGGGCCCCCTAAGACCCCCTGGTTCTCTGACAGACCGGGGTACCAGGGGCGCGAAGCTCCGAGTGGAGCACCAGGGGCACGAAGCTTCAGTTGGTGTACCAGGGGCACGAACATCCAGCCGGGGCAGCCTAGGGTGTGTAATCTGGGGAGGGGTGCTTAAGTGTGGGTGCACAGGACCAGCCAGTGGTGAGGGTTCTGGAGGAGGGTTAGAGTAGTGGGAGAGGGGCCGCGAGCCGGGCTGAGGGCTACGGGAGAGCCCGGCTGCCGGCGGGAGTGGTTCCCATCCACTTTGGCTACCTTGAGAGAGTCATGCTTACTCCCGCCTTTGAGCGAATGTTTAAACACTTTATGACACTTTATGAGCACCGGGCGGAGATGGCCAATGGCCCGGTTATAAAGGGGCAAAAGCCGGTGGAAAGAGCCGACTGGGAATGCTCGGTGGCCGGGTAACACAGAGGCTAAAGCCGGGGAAAAAAGCCGACTGGGAGTGCCTGGTGGCTGGGTATCAAAGAGGCAAAAGCCGGGGAAAAAGCCGACCGGGAGTGTGCCCGGTGGCCAGGTATCATAGGGGCAAAAGCCGCGGAAAAAAGCCGACCGGGAGTGCTCGGTGGCTGGGTAACACAGAGGCAAAAGCCGGGGAAAAAAGCCGACTGGGAGTGCCCGGTGGCTGGGTATCATAGAGGCAAAATCCGGGGAAAAAAGCCGACCAGGAGTGCCTGGTGGCCGAGTATCATAGAGGCAAAAGCCGGGGGAAAAAAAGCCAACCAGGAGTGCTCGGTGGCCGGGTAACATAGAGGCAAAAGCCAGGGAAAAAAGCCGACCGGGAGTGCTTGGTGGCCGGGTATCATAGAGGCAAAATCCGGGGAAAAAAGCCGACCGGGAGTACCCAGTGGCCGGGTAACATAGGGGCAAAAGCTGGGAAAAAAAGCCGACCAGGAGTGCCCGGTGGCCGAGTATCATAGAGGCAAAAGCCGGGGAAAAAGCCGACCGGGAGTGCTTGGTGGCCAAGTAACATAGAGGCAAAAGCCGGGGGAAAAAAAGCCAACCGGAGGTGCCCGGTGGCCGGGTATCATAGAGGCAAAAGCCGCGGGAAAAAGCTGACGGGGAGTACCCAGTGGCCGGGTAACATAGGGGCAAAAGCTGGGAAAAAAAGCCGACCAGGAGTGCCCGGTGGCCGAGTATCATAGAGGCAAAAGCCGGGGAAAAAGCCGACCGGGAGTGCTTGGTGGCCAAGTAACATAGAGGCAAAAGCCGGGGGAAAAAAAGCCAACCGGAGGTGCCCGGTGGCCGGGTATCATAGAGGCAAAAGCCGCGGGAAAAAGCTGACGGGGAGTGCCCAGTGGCCGGGTAACATAGAGGCAAAAGCCGGGGAAAAAAGCCGACCAGGAGTGCCTGGTGGCCGAGTATCATAGAGGCAAAAGCCGGGGGAAAAAAAGCCAACCAGGAGTGCTCGGTGGCCGGGTAACATAGAGGCAAAAGCCAGGGAAAAAAGCCGACCGGGAGTGCTTGGTGGCCGGGTATCATAGAGGCAAAATCCGGGGAAAAAAGCCGACCGGGAGTGCCCAGTGGCCGGGTAACATAGAGGCAAAAGCCGGGGAAAAAAGCCGACCAGGAGTGCCTGGTGGCCGAGTATCATAGAGGCAAAAGCCGGGGGGAAAGGCCAATCGGGAGTACCAGGTGGCCGGGTAACATAGAGGCAAAAGCCGGGGTAAAAAAGCCAACCAGGAGTGCTCAGTGGCCGGGTAACATAGAGGCAAAAGCCAGGGAAAAAAGCTGACCGGGAGTGCTCGGTGGCCAGGTATCATAGAGGCAAAATCCAGGGAAAAAAGCCGACCAGGAGCGCCCGGTGGCCGGGTTACATAGGGGCAAAAGCTGGGGAAAAAAGCAGAGCGGGAGTGCCTTGTGTCCGGGTAACATAGAGGCAAAAGCCACAGTCTTTTCCCCCGGTTCTCCACAGTCTCCCCCAGCATCCCACACACACCAATCGATCGGCACTCATGACCTGCCATCGGAGGGCCCCCGCCGGCCCAGCACCGGCGCTCGGGCGGACGGTTCCTCCGCACCGGCTGTCCCCCGCGAAGAGGGCTACCTGCTTGATCCTGCCAGTAGCATATGCTTGTCTCAAAGATTAAGCCATGCAAGTCTAAGTACACACGGCCGGTACAGTGAAACTGCGAATGGCTCATTAAATCAGTTATGGTTCCTTTGATCGCTCCAACGTTTATTGGATAACTGTGGCAATTCTAGAGCTAATACATGCCAACGAGCGCTGACCTCCGGGGATGCGTGCATTTATCAGACCCAAAACCCATTCGGGGTGCCCTCCGGGGTGCCCCGGCCGCTTTGGTGACTCTAGATAACCTCAGGCCGATCGCTGGCCCTTGTGGCGGCGACGTCTCATTCGAATTTCTGCCCTATCAACTTTCAATGGTACTTTCTGTACCTACCGTGGTGACCACGGGTAATGGGGAATCAGGGTTCGAGAGGGAGCCTGAGAAACGGCTACCACATCCAAGGAAGGCAGCAGGCGCGCAAATTACCCACTCCCGACTCGGGGAGGTAGTGACGAAAAGTAACAATACAGGACTCTTTCAAGGCCCTGTAATTGGAATGAGTACACTTTAAATCCTTTAACAATGATCAATTGGAGGGCAAGTCTGGTGCCAGCAGCTGCGGTAATTCCAGCTCCAATAGCATATCTTAATATACAGGAAAGCAAGGAGATGTTGTCATCATCTACAAGCAAAGCTTTGTCTTTGCAGCGGTGATCTGAGGTGGCAGCCAAGTGTGTGAGTCCCTGTTCTCTCTCATGGCAGTGACACACCTTGGTATAGTATCTGAAGTGATCCCACCGCTACTGGCATCTAAACTTGGGCAGCACCAGGCAGGCCTTGCAGGCTGGTGGCTGCTGAACACTTCTCCCTGCCTGGTTTGTACCAAGGCACTGATAAGGTTCTTGAGGTGGCGACTGCATGCTCCTGCTCCTTGGCTAGGCGCATCCTGATGGCTGGTTATGTTTATGCTTTTCTCAGCATGTGAATGCATGCTCATGACATTACCCAAAGAATCCAGTGGAGTCGTGGAGCCTGTGGAAGAAAGAACTTACTCTCACTGACATAAAAGATGTGGATTCAGTATTAGAAAAAGTTGTCAGTATAACTCAATACAATTCAACCTTGTGCTTGTGTATCTTTGTACCACTGAAACATGTCTCACTTTTGTGGATTCACAGATTCATGAAACTATAAATTACATCATAGAACCCACTGGAAAAGTGATTAGCCAGAAAGTGGCATCAGGAGTCTACCACTCCGTTGCTACCTGACTTGACTGCTACTTGAGTTGACTCATTGAGTTTTGACTTGCGCAAATACACAATTAAGATTCAGCTCACAGAAAGCAGTGACACAAAGCAAACATGGACTTTTAAGGAAAACTCAGAACAGAATAATAATATGTATGTCATACAGAACACATAGAAATAGATATAGAAGACCTGATGCATGGTTAAAGCTTAAGAAAGCTCAGAAAGACTTTTTAAAGATACTGGTAAAAAGCAGGGTTCACATGAACATGAAATTTCTGAAAAAAGTTATAAAATTAGAAAAAAAAAAAAGGCCTGAAAATATTTTGGAATTAACAGAATGTTTTAGCAAAGTTTTGAATATACATTGTTTTGATTTTTGTTCAATATATGTTAACAAAAATTCCAAAATATGCAAAATACATTCCTAGAATCATGAATATAAACTCACACTATGCAGCACTGAAATATTAGGATTATCACATGATACACATAGGCCAGACTGACATTACATCATTGCCAAGACCATGTCCCCTTGTGGGGGAAGGAAACATGCTGTTACATCAGCAGAGAAACAGGAAACGATAGATGACCTGTTTTGTAGCAGGTAAACCAAGGGTTTCACACTGAGATTTGAGTTTCACAAAATTCATGAATATCTCCTGTCAGTGTGGTAAATGCACAACTGTGTATAATAATGGACATGGCTACCATGACATCACTCATCGGTTTGTGGACTCTTGTTTGAAGCCTCGAGTTTGGCATTTTGACAATTGCTATCTTAGTTTTTTGGAGTCAGTAGTGACCATATTTGGACGGGAGGGTGGAACTATGGGGGCATGAGGGGTACATCTGACTGAAAATCAGAGGACACTATTAGCAGACAGCCTGTCACTCAAAGTTAGCTATACATACCAAAACCAGTTTCTATACCAGGCTGTAAACATGCAAAGTTGGACATTTTAACATGGGGATCTTTGGGGATTGACTCGCTGTTGGAGCTAGCCTCAAGTGGACAACTGTAGTTTTTGACACTTTATGTTGGCTTCATTTTTTAGCCCCCGAGGTTGCTGCATGGGTGATCGATGCTGGCGACACTTATTACTGATAGACAGCTTAGGTGGGAGACTGATGCAGTAAAGCCATTTAGTACAGCAACATCAGGCTGTTATCTCTGACTCAATTGCAGCTTGTAGATCAAACCCTTGGAAAACTGAGTTGGATTCATCTTAATTTATTGAGGTATCAGGTACGCTCAGGTTCAGGCAAGGTCACAAAACAATTATTGGACACATCCATGAAACAAATACTTGTTTAACAAGAAATAAATGCATACAAACTTGCCAAAATTATAATCTAAACATACATCAAATTGCATTGACATCTATAGGATCTTCAGTTTTTTATCCCCCAAAAAGGGTTGCATCTTTAACGTTTCGTGACATAATAGTATGTACCAGTCTGGTCAATTGGCACATGCAGCTGTTTGTTAAAGGACAGCGAGGGAGTTAAGTTAGCAAGCCCTAGTAGCTTATAAATGCCTAAGAAGTGCATCTTTAAAGGGATAGTTCGGGATTTTTCACATGAATCTGTATGGCATCCCCGTCTGCAGTCTCGTGCAGACACATTGACTTACCCCCGACAGTGTCCTGTGAGCCGAGTTCTCGTCCAGTTTTGGTCAAAGTGAAAGTAGTCCCGGCAGGTTTCCTGGGGTCAGCAAAGTAAAACGTTTTTCTTCCCAAAACAGTATGTGTTCGAATGAGTGATTTATTTGCATAACAAAACCCTCGTAGTCAAAAAAGTCACACCTTGTAATTGCTTGGGGCTACTTTCTCTCAATTGCGATCAGTGCGCGCTGCAGCCGCTAGGTGACAGGTAGCGTAGGCTACCTGTTTCATCCACTTAGTTTAGTGTTTGGGAAGTTAATGGCACCATGTCTGACTACAGCGACGACGAAAGCATTGATTTCAGCACACAACCAAGGGGATATCTTTATGAACCCGAATATACGGATGCTGAAATTCATCAGATGGAAGTAGAACGGGCAGAGAGAGAGAGGGTGGGCAGAGAGGTGGAAGGTGAAGCTGCAGCTGGAGCTGCAAGACCTCGGGTGACGGAGAAATGGTGGTGCACTTGTTTCAAGTGCGAAGTAATGCAGACCGAGGTGGAATGCTACTGTTGCCACGAATGGGACCTCGTTATGCCACAGATGCAAGACCTTTCTATTGACAAGGAGGCCGGCGCGTCAGCATCTGCCTGTATCACCAACAATAACGATTTACCTGCGCTCCTGAATGCGGGTGTCTTGGAGACTTTTTTCCACGTCCCGAAAATAAACTGGAAGAAGCGTCCCAGACCAGCTGGACCCGATGGCCAGTTGTCTGCAGAGTGAGTGTCTATCTACAGGCTATTAGATTTATTTTATAACCTTATTACCCTACTGTACAAGTGCTCAATTATACAATGACTTGTTATGGCGTAATATTGTTATTAGTCTGAGCCCTGTAGTAGGCTACTGTAACCTACAGTCAACACACGAAACACTGAATGAATCTAAACAACAATGATAATCTTATACATAACATAACATTGTATTGGTGACGCATATCTTTATTATTGTGTACCACCAAGTCATTTATGTTCATTTCAACTTCATGTCTGTAGCAAAGCTTTGGACAACCTCCTGAGCATCACCGTGTCTCTTTCCCACTTTGCTCAAGAATGTCCTTCAATCCTAAGCACTGAGGCCTACCTAATGCATATTATTACATGGGAGGCCTAAGGGTTACGTCCCTATGGCCCAATGTGTACTAACAATGGACATTTTCTTGGAATAAACTGATAAACATAAAAAAAACTATTAGCATACAAAATCTACAATCGCCTGAAATGTTGGTGCATAAATATTGACACTTTCCTGACAAAATGTTGTGCTGTCCATCAATCAAAATGTATTTATATACTACAATAATCACAACTATGCAGTTTACTCAAGGTACTTTCAAATAGATATACTTGATATCATCAAAGATATAGAGTTCCTATGCACAGCCAATTCCCAGGTGAAGTGCAGTCATGAGTAATCCAACAGAGAAGAGATGAATCACCGCACACTGGTAGGACTTTTTTGCTGTTACTTTTTTTTTTTTATAAAAAAGTAACAGCAAAAAAGTCCTACCAGTGTGCAGTGATTCATCTCTTCTCTGTCAGACATACTTGATATATCAAATATGCACCAACTTATTTTGTGTGTCTATTTCAGACAGTACAGGCTGGTCGCCTATCGCATCGTAATGGAATGGGCCCTGAAAGGAGAGAAGCTTGGTCCAGGCAACAGGAGAGTTCTTCCCTCCTGTGTGGTGGAGCTAATAAGAAAAACATATCCATCACCAAATGGACAATATGCAGAGTTCAAAGAGTCAAATGATGCACTGCAATTGTTTTAGATGTTCAAAATACAAAACCTTTACTGTTCCTTTTTTACTTTTTTACATTTGCCATTTTTTTAAGTAGAAAACCTTTGAAAGTGTCTTACAAAACAAACAATATAATTTGTCAATAAACAGACTTCTATGACACTATATTTCCATTCTCAGTCATCTTTATCAGCAGCAGGTTTCTTGGGAAAACGTGATGTGTGTTCTGAAACCAAGTCAGCCTTGTTTGGCTTTGGTGTGGGGGCAATGTTGGCTGGTATGGTGACTGGAGGATGGATGTGGAAAGCTGGGTCTCCGAGCTTCACATTCGTGTCAAGCTGTCGTTGGATGACCTGCTCCACCAACTCTTTCCGGAACTGCTGTGTTGTTGGCTCGTACAGCTTTCTTGCAATCCACTGATTTGACTGCCTTGAGTGAATCACATTGTACCTCTCTTGTCCTGGGAATGAGGAGAGTGAGGGGACACAAAAATGATTAGGATGGTATATGACCATTACATATGAAACTGAATATGGTGATTTGTGTGGCCTGTGACAGAGCAATGATGAGATTACAAAAAGCTTTAACTCTAAAACAGAGGTGTCAAAAGTAAAAGTACTTTTGTGGTGTAATTACAACAGTAGCACATGATATTACATAGCTGTTACACCGTTTACTCCATTGTACCTAATGAGGTAGACTGTGTTATTACTGAAAAACCTAACAAGGACCCACCACAAACTCAATCCAACCAGGGCAGAGTCAGCTGATCATAAGACAAGCACACAGGTCTACTGGTTACTCAGATAAGTAACCTGTGTTGGAAGGAGACGGGGTTTCTTTTTTTTAACTTTTACTTTTGGCACCTCTGCTCTAAAATACAAAGGCAAACAAAGATGAAAGTCATCTATCTGAAAATGTAACATTTCTGAGGAAAAACAATTATACATACATATACATACATATATATATATATATATATATATATATATATATATATATACACATACATACATATATACACAATTAAAAAGTGATAAAAGCAATATTATGGAAACAGAATATATATGTTTTCATAATATTGCTTTTATCACTTTTAGGAGCTCTGTGTGTGTGTGTGTGTGTGTGTGTGTGTGTGTGTGTGTGTGTGTGTGTGTGTGTGTGTGCATGTGTTTGCACACTTACCAGATTGAGTACGGTCATGCTGACGTCCAACATTGTGGTTGTGGTCAATGATGCTGAGTTGGAGCCTTGCCTGCATGGTAACATATGTAAGTGGCGCCTCTTCTCGGCGTACTTCAGCATTGAGCTGTGTAACACTTCGAGGTCCCCTGAAAGAAACAAAAAAAACACATTTTCAACTTTATTCATGTACAAAACAGCTTCAAAATATCACTATTACTATGATCATTACTATGATCCTTTTTGCAGGGAAAAGTACTGTGTTAGATTAGCAAAACTTCTGCTTTGTCACAGTAAAGGTGGAGCACTAAATTATTCATGATTCCCTTAGAGTTGTTTAGGGAAAAATAGTTTAGGGAAAAAAGTGTTCAACCTTCTGCCCATAAGTCTATCCAAACTGACCTGTATGTTTGAACAAAGTCATTTGACTGAGGTCTCTCAAGAGGTTTTTGTCGAGTAGAACAGTCTTCAAAGCATTCCAGGCAGCACACCCCTTCGTCAGCCATTTCTTTCTTTGTTGTTGCTCCTGGCTGAGATTGTCGTGGCGACATGTGTACTCCTGCCCATCTTCTTCCCAGCGATGAATACTACACACATGATGCAGGATAGAGGTCCACCGGTGTCTCAACTCCTATTTGAGGACAAGTAGGCACTGCTTAGCAAATTTCTCAACGTAAATGTTTACCACAAAGTATACACATTTGGACATGGTTTTGAGTAATGAAAATCTGCAGTATTTTGATCATCAGCTGCTAAGGCCCAACCCAGTTTAAAAAAATAATAACAACCATAGAAAACACATTCTCAATATTCACTCTTCCAAAAAAGAAAGGGTACACAGATCTCCATGGCATTTCCAGGCTTTGTCATGTCTGTCACATGTGTTCAGTGTGAACCTGCTCTCATCTGTGAAGAGCACAAAGCACCAATGTGCCAATCTTGATGTTCTTTGGTATATGCAAATCACTCCCTCTAGTGCTGCTCTCTAACCATAGCCCCCCTCCCCCCAAGTGTTGCAGACACAGTCTGGTTGCTAGGCCTCTAAGTCCGCCCAGTGATACACTTAGGACATAAACGGAAAAATCATGTGTCCAAGTTAGAGCAGTAGAGGAGCAGTAGAAGGTGGGGGAGAGGAGCCCCGGGGGATGGGCATTTGACTGAAGAGCAGTGTGGAATCACCTACAGACGGCTGAACAAGTTGTATTGGTGTTCCCTTTATGTTATGGAGCAGTGTAGGTTTTTCCAAGTTATGACATCACTACAAAACAGCTTGGCAAACTCATGCATGGCAAGAAGTGGTTGTGGATTGTAGAAATAAGAGTGTGCTTTGAATGTGTTATGCATAGCCAAAAGGTTACATGTCTATCACCTTTTCATCGCCACCACAAGTGCTGCATGACCACCAGAGGTGATTGCCCAGAGACTTGATCCATGGCTGCAGGTCCCACTTTTCTTTCTTCCTCGCCAATGCAGTTGCCTTCTTCTTCACACCTAAATAATGCATAAAAGATGAAAACAAAAAAGGAAGCCCTGATGAATAATTTTGAAAAATGTCACAGCATTACAATACACTCTTCTACAACATCTTCACGTATTTCAGTTCTATATCTACAAGTCCTAATGCGTAAATAATCCTACCTTTTGCAACATGCCATGGGTCAAATTGATGTCTGAGCTCAGGATAGGACTCCCTCATGATCTTCCTTATTGATGGAGCCCGGTCAGTTGTAACCACATCAACACCAACTCCAGAGTCCAGCAGACGATCTAGGCCCCTCCGGAAACCAACAGGCTCCATTGCCGGTCAACTGGTAGCCTCCGACACCTGTATTGTTTACAGTAACAGGAAAGACAGAAAAGACATGCAGGGAGGCCTATATAAAGAATATGTTGATGAAATAGACTCAGTAACTTACTTGACAATACTATTTATATTTTACCTGAATTAGATAAGACATGACCACTTTCTTTGTTGCATCATCCATAAAACTGTAGCATGTATACTTGGCACTGTAACCGGGGGAGTCAGATCTGTAGATGACAAACAAGGAAGTTACTTGTGGGGTGTCGGCCACATGATTTGATTTGAATTGTAATGTAAGAGGACAATTGAGCACATACTGTATGATCCATAATGGTAATATCTACCTTGCATCACCACAGATATCTGTGTGTCCACCAGCAGCTGCCGCTTCCTTGAGTTCTGCTAAAATTTCGTCCTGCATGTCAGTGTACGCTTTGTGAATAACAGGTATCATGTAGGTTGACTGCAGTGAATAGTAAGACGTCTTCTTTGGCAGCTGTAAATTTAGAACATCGGCCCATTCTGCTATTTCATTCTGTGTTGTTCCAGTGAATATAATGGCTGCTGAGGACACTAGGTTGTTCTCGGGTATTCCACGGACATCAGGACAGGAGTGCCACTCTCCCGTATGGTTATTGCGACATGTCCATTCTATTTTGATCTTGGATCCACGGCTGGTGATTTTCTTTTCAATAATGGACACACCACATGTGTGACAAGTTACAAACAGTTCCATCAGGGCTGACTCATTGACTATCCACTTCCTCTCGGTCCAGTCACCCCTCCTTTCTGCTCCCCCACTGTTCAGGTCTGAGGAAGATGTTCTTGTGGATGTACTTTTACTACTCAATGGCAGAAATGTGCTGTCGTCGTTGTCACAAGGTGCCTCTGTGGAAGCCATGCTTGTATCCAGTGGCTGAGATGCAACGGCTGAGCTCGTGTCCGCTGACTATGAATAAAAAAAAGAATATAGTGAAGTCAAAGTATAAAGTGCATTACATTGGGTGACTGAGTGCATTTATGTGGATCTCATTTATGGTATGCAATGAGCCTCATGGTCATACAATACTTTGACTATGTGAATATGTTAGCTTTTTATTCAGACATGTTTTTTTTTTTTTAAATGCTTACCTGTGGTGTTATCCAGGTGGGAGGTAGGGCTAGGTATGTGCCAGATGTAGATGGCTTTGTTCTTGGGGCCGCTTCAGCTGGGCTGGTGAGAACCATCTTCAGTTGACCATGTTCAAATCTAGACTTTACAGGGGTTGACTGAGGGAGTCCAGCGAATGCTTGCTCCTCTTCTTCTGGGACTTCGACTTCTTCTGCAGACTGTGCTGCTTCAGCCATTTCAACAGGAGTGCAAACACAACATCAATTTCTGCATTGTGGATTACAAGAATCTCATTCATGTTTTAGACACATTATAACAGTAACATTATATCAGCATTTACTTAGTTTCCACAAATAACAGTGACAGATAAGTTTATGTACAATTATTCCACTAAGAAACATTCTCTGTTATAGAGTAGACAATACAGGCTAAAGTCAGAATATTTCTCAGAAAGCGTAAGCTTCGACTTTTCATGTCCTTTTTTGACTGATTTCCAAATGACACGGTCAGTGACCATCCTCATCATTTAGAAACTTGCATACAGCTTACATATTCTTTGGTACAATTTTGTTTACCTGGGGTATTGGGACAGCAGAGCTCTTCAAAACCCGTCTCTTCCTCTGTACTGGGTATGAAGAAACGTAGTCGTCCTCGCTGAAGTGCACACTGCAAACGCGAAGGTTTTTCATTTTCGGTAGTTTGGTGTCCACATGGAAGCCCAGAGCAAGTAGCCAAAGTTGCCTCATAGCTACGTCCGTCGCAGGGAAGCGATGGAATGTGTGAGGAGACTCACTCACATCTTTGTTGGTACAGCCTGGATAATCACAAGTGCGCACCATTTTTTCAAATAAACATATATTTCTGTAGAAGCTGATTAACTTCTCGCTCTAGCTCTCGAACTAGCTCGTAAGCGTCGCAAGTCTGTACTCGGTAAACACTGTCGAACAACTGATGAAAGTTGTTGGCTGGTGCGCACAGCTGTTAGCAGTGACAGCGCGCACTGATCTCAATTGAGAGAAAGTAGCCCCAAGCAATTACAAGGTGTGACTTTTTTGACTACGAGGGTTTTGTTATGCAAATAAATCACTCATTCGAACACATACTGTTTTGGGAAGAAAAACGTTTTACTTTGCTGACCCCAGGAAACCTGCCGGGACTACTTTCGCTTTGACCAAAACTGGACGAGAACTCGGCTCACAGGACACTGTCGGGGGTAAGTCAATGTGTCTGCACGAGACTGCAGACGGGGATGCCATACAGATTCATGTGAAAAATCCCGAACTATCCCTTTAACCCCTGAGAAACAGACCTCCAGCTGACAGCTGCAGTAGATCGTTTGCATGATTATGTTTAAACAGATCTACATTAAGAACCATAATAGCTAGAACATTCATTCTTTTAGCAGCAGAGAGCTGAGGCCTCTGTCTTCCTCGCCATCATGGCATGACCTTAAGGTACCTTACCGTGTGTGCCTTGCAAATGTTTTATTTTGCTGTAATTACGCCGTTATTTCCCTGTAATGGCAGATTGTTGTTTACATAATTGTTGTTTACAGTCATTCTTTTTTCAGCAGAGAGCTAAGGCCTCTGTCTTCCCCGTCATTACATAAGTACCTTATGTTAGCTTACCTTATGTGCAGTGCAAACTTAGTATTTAACTCGAATTACATTGGAATTTCCCTGTAACAGGTGGGGGAGATTGTTGTTTACATAATCCTGTATTTATTGATTTAAAAAAAAGCTAAAATGCTAAAAGCTAGAATATCCATCTGTTCTGCAGCAGAAAGGTAAAGTATCTTTCTTTTGTGTCATCATGTAATATGTTTGTAATGGTGTCATTGTGCTACATTTTGTGTGGTCCAAAAACATGCAGTGGGGCGAGAGGAAAAAAACAGATTTTACGGATATGAAGCATATTCACTAAATGAACATACCCATTTTACCTTTTGTCATTTGTTTTTATTTTTATGAGGTGTAGGTGTTTTAAAAGGCATCTTGTAAATAAAATGTATTGTCATTATTGTTATTATTATTATTATTAATGGTAGTATTTCAAACATATAGTCATGCAGAAAAACCACCCTTCCATCCTTGTCTTGGCGAGGTGCTGGAAACATCAGTAAGTCTAAACTAGTGGAAAAGATTTCTGCACACTTACATCTATGCAGTGTTTCAATTAGTCATGAAAATAGGGTAAAATATAGAAAAGTTTTAAAAACTGGTTGGTAAAATGTGTAGGAATGCTGAAAAAGAAAAGTTTACAATAAAGATACATAATGGGAGAACAAATTGAATTGTGGTGAAAGACAGAGACATCTTGTGAAAAGACATAAAATTTTGTGATAGAGAATGCAGAGTGAAAAGAGAAACATGTGGGTCTGAAGTGAATACACCGCAGAAGAGACAGAAAAATGACGGTGAGGTGGAGAAGAGGAAACAATGACAAATCTGGATGAATATGAGAGCCAACAGGATTCTAATACTTACTTTATCACCCAGCCAGACTTCTCTGACAAATCACTTAATATGCAAATAGCTCTGTATTTATTCCAATGACAAATCACACCCTCACATAAACAGCCCATGAAATACCACACACACAGACATTTGCGTACACACACATTCAAACACAGGTGGGAAAACACACACACACACACACACACGCACAAATGTAGTTTAATAACTGCTGCATTTGTTCCAATGAAAAATGGAAATAAGAGTCACTGCTATTCAGCATAAAGAGGATAGATGCCACAGCTCCACCTGTACTGTGATTGTTGTCGTGGTGGTATGTATTAATGTGTTTGTTGGTGTAATAGGCACTCTGTGTGGCTCTTAATTAGGGTTATTAGATTACTGTTTGCATCTATTCTACCTATTTTTACTATTTAAATGAGCCCTGTGTCATACTTTGGAATGTAAATGAGCAATTACTTAATGGTGTCAAACTGCAGAAATGTTTGTACCACAAGCGAAGCTGCACACCAAAACACCCACAAAACAATAAAGTTGCCAACTTTTGATAATGATGACAGTTTGTCATAAAAAGGTAAGAAAATCAATGGAAGACAAGTTAATCTAGTGTTTTGTTGAGCAGTCTGTTTATACAATGTATAAAGAATTGCGACAGCTTGCTGTATTTACCACAGACAAATGGGACTGCTGTTGAGCATCCATGTCAAAATAATTCTATTTTAAGGGCAACTCATTACACTTTGCTGTTCATTCATTTGGCAGACAGTTTTGTCCAAAGTGACTTAAGTGCATTCAAACTCTATATGGGCAAGAGTACAATGTCATCTAAAACTAGACAATGCAATGTGAATGCAAAAGCTGAATAGCTTACACTACACTGCAATGCTTGCTTGCAATGTTGAATAATACAATGCATATATGAATGTGAGGTATATTCGAGGGTGTTTTGAAAAGTTCACACTACACTGCAATGCTGGCTATAATGTGTAGGAAGAAGGGGAATTAACAGGAATAGATGGGAAGCTGGGAATGAGCTTAATTAGTATGAATAATATTGACAAGTTGAATATTACCAAATCTGGTGAATATTTCAAGGCTCTTGAAAAGCTGATGCTACACTGCAATGCTTGCTTTAATTTGTGAGAAGACAGCGAAGTAGTAGGAATAGTCAGAAAAGTGGTAAGGGGTTTGATTTGTATGAATTCATGCTGCGTACTACATGTGCTACAAGTACTGAGCACTATGTGTCTATATACAGTATGATACAAGTAAGGGATAATGTAGAGCGAGCCGGTCACTATAGAGAAATAAACCCCAACAGGGTGATGCAGGACCCCGACGCGAAGCGGAGCATTATCCCGCTTATTACACGGCTACTCACTAATGCCATTGCATTTGATGGAGCAACAGAAAACAACAGAAAATTAACGATTTCTTGCCGCAGGTATAAACGTCTTTCTGCGGATTGATATGACAGGACGTGATTCGCCCGAGTCGATCAGAAGCGTCCTTAACAACGGTCTGCTATTCATAGCAACGGTCTGCTATTCAGAAATAACAGACTGTAGAATGTTGTAATTGACCAATCAGGATCGAGCATTTGACAATGCCGTGTAATAATATGTATTTAACAGTCATAATCACAAAAGCAGCAACAGTAGTATTAGTAATAAAGGGTGTAGTAGTATGTGATAGATGGAAAACACTGATATAAAATGTTTAGATGCTGTTTAAAATAAAGCTCCTGATGCATTAATCTCTGCCTTACATACCCACAGGTCTGTGTTTGTATGTCAGTGGCCGTTGCCATGGTGATTAATGAGGGCCACCTGAGAGAGCACAGAGAAGAGGGGCACAGAACAGACAGGGGAGAGCTGTTTTAGTGGAGATCTAACTTCTCAAACAACTTGTTGGTATTCCCAAACTGTTGGTCCAATCGTCAAAATAACATGATGGTCAGGGAGATATGCTTCTCCCGAATCCACTGCTGTTGTATTTGTGTTTATGGAGTCAAAATTGTGATCTTGGTCACAAGTTAAAAAACTGCTGCTCCCAACAGCTTTCAAGAGATTTCTCAGTTTACATGACCGGTGAATGAAGGGAAATTTGGGCCTGCCTGTGCTTCGAAGTTCAGTGAGCCAAATGTCTAATTGTGTATGTAGATTGAAAATTGTGGCCAAGACAAATTTTTTAGATGATCTCAGAGCCCCTCTACATTCTGGCTGATGATGTCACCACTCTAGGTCTCTCCCATACAGACTTATTATAAACGCTGACAAGGGCATGTTTTCCATGCTCCGAACAAGTCTGAATATTTCAAATTGTATGAATGGGATATGAATGATGAATACATGTAAGAATGTCGAGAAGATGAGGAACATTTTCCAGTTGGAATGGTGTTTCTGCTTGAAAGTGTGAATGAGTAGATATGAATTCAAAATGCCTGAAGAAAACTTGAAGCTGTGTCAAGTTTGAAGCTTCCACCCATTCATTTGAATGGGGAAAAATTCCCTAAAAACATTGAATATTTTGGAAAGTATGAATGTTATGAATGAGAAAAGTAGGAGCAATCCATTCCTAATGGAGATGAATATTTTGGCTTTTGAATGGTTACATACTACGGGTACATGTACTGTATACTATAGGTGCAGCAAAGTACAGGCTGATGGCTACTACTGGTACTGCATACATGTACTACATACTACATGTGTATGGCTCCTCTTATGTCTGTATTTGACATTCACAGTAGCAGCAGCAGCAGTAGCAGTAGTAACAGTACTAGTAGTATTTGTAGTAAAATAGAGGTACTACTTCTAGTAGTAGCAGTAACAGTAGTGGTTGGATTGGATTGGAAATCTGGTGCCCCCAACCTTTTCCCAGAAATTGTGATTGTGAGTGATTCCATGGGGACATCTCTGTGACCAGCACGAATTTTCCTATGTTTTGATGTATATCTTGTGTATGTAGAGTGAAAATTGTGCCACTGAGAGCAATTTGTTGCTCAGATTGATATATACTGTTGATGTATAATATTTACATGCTGTATAAAATGGAGATTCTGCTCCTGTCATGTCTGCATTTAAGATTTAGACACACACACCAACATGTCTCTGTGTTGGTGTGTCGGTAGCCATTGCCTTGGTGTGTCGGAGCGGTTGTCATGGTAACTGATGAGGGCCACCTGAGACAGCAGAGACAAGACAGGCAGAAAGCAGCTCTCGGCAGAGGGTTCTTTTAACGGACATGAGACCTCTCAAACACCTCCCTGTTTTTCCCAAACCGTGAGTCCAATATGAGGATATCAACAGAGATCTCTCTGCTGATATCCTCATATTGGACTCACGGGCTCCTGAACGCAGACATATCTTTTATATACTTGAGGTGTCCAAAATGTGATCTTGGTTGCAAGTTAAGCGATCCAGCTGCCCCCAGCTGTTTTTCCAGAAATGTCTCCTCTCAGTTTACATAGGAGTGAATGTGAAAAAAAAAAATGGTGCTCCCTTTTCTTGGGAGCCCACTGAGCCAAATATGTAAGTGTGAGTGATTCCATGGGAATACTTCTGTGACTAGGACACATTTTCCTATGTTTTGAGGTATAAAATGTGTATGTAGAGTGAAAATTGTGGGAATGAGAGCAACTTGTTCAGGTCGGGGTAGGCTGCAGAGTACCCATCCCCTGCAGCCCTCCGGCCAAGCAACTGGCTGCCTCTAAACACTGTGTAAGGAGAACATTTCCTCATCAGGAAATGTGGAAATGTAATAATAGGGGGGTAACGGTGGGTACTTGGATTTACTTCATCGATGGGACCTGTGCCCCTTGAGATGGCTGCGTTTGTCTCCATTTGCTGAGAGTCCATTTATGTGTGGGCCGTTGTCGTCGCGTGTCTTGATGTGTCGCAGTGGGGGTGCCAATGGATGGGTGATAGATGGGGTCCATGGGCCTGGGGTGGAGGGGTTCTGGGCCGGGATGGGTGAGGTTTTGGGTGTTGATGTCTGTTTGCAGAGTGTGGGCTGGGGCGTGTTGGTGGCCTGGCTCTTCTCTGGTTGTTCGCTGCATGTTCACAGTTGGTCGGGGTGCTCACTGCAGTGCTGTCTGTGCCGCTGGTGCATTGGCCTTTGTGTCTGCCAGAGGGCGGGGTGTCGTGCGATTTGGTTTTGCACACTCGGTGGCGTCCTATGGTGCTTGGGCGTGGGGCCCGGGCCGATTGTTTGTCACTGTTTCTGCGTGGTCGCAATTGGTTGTGGTCTGTCTGGCCTTGGTTGTCTGTCACTGATTTGTCTTTATTATTATTATTATTATTATTATTATTATTATTATTATTATTGTTATTTATTTTTAATTTATTCTATTTTATTTTATTTCATTTTATTTTCCCTTGCCCTGGGTGGCGGGTGTGCCCTCCTGCCCCGTGCTTCCTGAGCTGGTCCGGGGCGCCCTGGGGTCGTCGGTTGCTGCCCCCTCTTGGCCTCTGTGTCTGTGTGTCTGTCCGTGGCCCTTGTGGCTCTCTGGGTGATGCCTCCAGGGACTCCCGCGTCCCGTGGTGGGGCGCTTGGCCAGCCTGGCCCTGCTGGGTCATTGTGGCTGCTCTGGGCTTCGGTGTCCATCGCACATGCATGTTTGTTCAGGGCTTGCCAACTCCTGTCGAGTCCCACTGTTGAGCGATGTCGGAACCTGCCATGCCCTCTATGCATTCCTCCCTCACTCATATCCTCTGGCGGCCTACTCTTTTACTGTCAGGACTCCCACAATTCTGGTCTTCAATTCCGATTCTTTGTTAATGGTTTTAGATGGGATATTGGTTGTTGAGTACAACACAGCAGCCTACACTCTTGCATCCTAATAGCACTGCTTGCCCCCCCCCCCATTCACTGAGGTGCAGCACTGCCCTCTCTGGCACATATTAGGACAATCCAATAAAGACTAAAATATGCATCAATCTCATAAAAAGTTGACACCCCTTTTGTGGTGTTATACGATGAGAATAAATGCAGACAAAAAAAAGAGAGAGCAACCTGTTCGGAAATTTTTTTATGAATATTTTAAAGGTGCTCCACACTCTAGCAACAATGTAACGTGCTCTAGCTCTAGACCCATTATAAATGCAGAAAACATCCAAAAATAGCATGAAACTAGAACTGTGACCCGTTGTGACCCGTTAAAAGTTTGAATGAAGTCTTTAGCTTAAAGTATGCGGAAGCAGTAGCATTTCAAAGTGGAGTGGGTTGAAGATTTTTTCCATTGTTTTAAATGGGAAAAAAATGTTGAAAACATATAAGTGCTAGAAATGTATAAAGTCAAAGCAGAACTGTCCTGGATGAGCTGAACGTTATGACAGTTGAATGGTTTCTGTAGCACAAAGTAAGCTGAAGTAGTTAGATGCCGAAAAACGTACGGAAGGTGAAATAATACGTTAAATCAATCAATCAATCAATCAATCAACTTTATTTGTAGAGCGCTTTTCCTGCAAGGACATGCAACACAAAGTGCTTTACAGAATTAAAAACAATTACCAAAATTAAAGAAAGAAAACAATTACAAAGAAAGCCCCTCCCTCCCACCCTCCATACTAGACAGACACACACACCCACCCACACACACACAGTCACACACAATAGGGAGACATGGCATGGCACTGAGGATCAAGGAAACGCCACCTTTGGGGCCTTCCACACTGGGAGGAGCTGCAGGCCATGCCATCGGGAGGACCAGCACCCAGGCCCCCAGACTCCGACAGACAGGCAGACCCCCACGTCAAAGGGAGAAACCCCCAGCCGGCCGGGCCGAAGGGACCCAAGGACAGCACCCCCATCAGCAGACCTGACACAGCTCCCAGTGTGGAAGACCCCTCTGAGGAAACACTGGAGTTAAAAGCTAAAGACTAAAAGCATAAAATAGGACTAAAAACATAAAACAGGATAAGCCCTGACAATAAGATTATAAATAAAAATAGAATAAATACAGTACCAGTGATAAATAAAAACAAAAAATTATTTAAGATTAGTATCATCTTAAAAAGCAACATAAAATAGGATAGAACCAGATAAGAACGTAAGAAGAGTTTAAAATATTAGTTAAAAGCCCGATTAAAAAGGTGTGTCTTTAATTTTCTTTTAAAAATATCAACAGTCTCTGCAGTCCTGAGGCTCTCCGGCAGGCTGTTCCACAGGTGGGAGCCATAGTGGCTAAATGCTGCCTCACCGTGGGTTTTTGTTCTGGGCTTTGGTATGGTTAAAAGGCCAGCGCCGAAGGACCTCAGGGTCCGCGAGGGTTGATATGGTAAAAGCAGATCAGATAAATAAGAGGGAGCAAGGCCATTAAGACATTTAAAAACCAGTAAGAGAATCTTAAAATCGATCCTGAAGTGGACGGGGAGCCAATGCAGCGACTCTAAAACCGGTGTAATGTGCTCCCGCCCTCTGGTCCTCGTCAGCACGCATGCGGCTGAGTTCTGTAATAATTGGAGATTTAAAATACTCTTTTTGGGAAGACCACAGAGCAGGGCATTACAGTAATCTAAGCGACAGGAAATAAAAGCATGCATTAGCACCTCCGTACTGGCCTGAGAGAGAAACGGGCGGACTCTGGCTATGTTCTTAAGGTGATAAAAACCTATTTTTGTTATATTTTTGATATGTGGGATAAAATTTAGCTCAGAGTCAAAAGTCATGCCCAGATTTTTTACTGATTTGGTTGGTTTAAGATCCTGTAGTTTTGGTAAAAGTTTCTCTCTCTGGCCTTCAGGACCTATAACTAAAACCTCAGTTTTGTCCTGGTTGAGCTGTAGCAAATTCTCTGCTATCCATGACTTGATGTCTACAATGCAGTTAAAAAGGGCATCAAATGGCCCTGTGTCATCAGGAGACACGGCAATGTATAGCTGTGTATCATCAGCATAACTATGGAAGCTGATGCCGTGTCTCCTGATGACGTCCCCAAGGGGAAGCATATAAAGATTAAAAAGAAGTGGACCTAAAATTGAGCCTTGGGGAACCCCACATTCAATTTCATGGGTTCCTGTGGAACATGTATCCATACTTACATAAAAGCATCGGCCTGTGAGATAAGAACAAAACCAGTTAAGAACAGTACCGGAAAGGCCGACCAGGTGTCTGAGTCTATTTAATAAAATGTGATGGTCTACCGTATCAAAAGCGGCGCTTAGATCCAGTAAAACCAACACTGTGAGCTTTTTGTTATCTAAATTCCACCTGATGTCGTTTAAAATCTTTAAAAGTGCTGTCTCGGTACTGTGGTCGTTTTAAAGGCGGTGGGGAAGACACCCGTCTGAAGAGAGCAATTCATGATGTTTAAAAACTGCTCTTCAAAGAATCCATAAAGCGATTTTAAGAGTGATGTGGGAATTGGATCTAAAAGGCAGGTTGTTGGGTTTACTTGGGAGAAAACTCGACCAAGTGACCTTGCATCAACCAGGGCAAAACTCTCCAGTGTCTCCTCAGGCAAGGACAACAGTCCAGGTGTGTTAACAGACAAAGCTTTCTGGGATAACAGGCAGGATCTGATGTCCTTGATTTTAGTTCTGAAGTGGTCTGCAAAGCTTTCACAAAGATCATCTGTTGAAGTCTTAAGAACTTTATTAAAATTAGTGCCTGTTAAAATATTAAAGGTGGAGAAGAGGAACTGGGGGTTGTTTTTATGGTTGGTGATGAGTTGTGAGAAATGGGAAATTCGTGCCTTTTTGACTGTGTTATTGTAGGTTTTGAGTTGTTGACGTAACATCTCATAATGAACCGTCAGTTTACTTTTTCTCCATCTTCTCTCAGTGCAGGTAAAATTTCAGCAGGAGTGCTCTGTAAAATCTCAATAAAATTTGCAGCCACTTCAGAAGTTAGATAGCGCCTCCTCACTGTTCTCACCGGGGCCTCCTCCCAGAGACGCCGCAACGGGGTAGGCATACTAGGCAATTGCCTAGGGCCCCAAGCTGGAAGGGGCCCCAGGACAGCGCTGACATTTGTCCTTTTGTCAATGACAAAATGACTGAACTGCTTTACACACTGCAACGTCGATGCATTGGAAAACCCCCCGCATAGGGCCCCCACTAACTGTCACTGCCTAGTGTGTTAAGGGACCCCGAGACACGGCCAATATCGATCCATATCAATGACACAACCTGAAACCTCCATAGACACTGCAGCGACACGTTTGTAACCCCCCTAATGGGACCCCGACTGCCTGTGGCCGGCTTTCTGCGGTACTTCAAACTCGAGGAAGTATCGCGAGCGTATCCGTCAGGGCATGCAAAAAGAAAAAAGAAACAAGAAGATGAAGAAAAAAGAAAACGGGGAAGTGGTAAGTTCAAACGTGTATAATCTGATATTATTTAAAAAAAAGTTGTGATGCCACTTTGTCCCAGTCTGTAGTCTCACGAAGCACAACTGCACATGACATGTTTACTGCACCTTAGCCTAGCTTATTTAAAGAGTAATTAACAGTAAGCTAACCAGTAACTAATTTGTATTTGGAAGAGGGCGATATCATATATCTCCTTGAATTTTCTGTATGTCACATTAAGCAAAAATATTATCAGGAACAGTGAAGTTGGCTGTTCATTAATTATTCCAAACAGATCTTAATGTTGAGTGTGTAGCATACACAATTCTTGCAGCATGAACATAAAGCCAGCTGACTAAATACGTTGTGCTTCTCCCATTGTTTTTTCCACCCCAGAGGTTCTTTGTTGAAATTCTTAGGACCACAACAGCAACAACAACAACAACTTACCTCTACAGATGAAGGTAGGAACTGTTTTTTTTTTTTTTTTTTTTAACAAATTAAGATTACAGTGATTTGCTCTCCTTTTAAATCTATCATGATATGATCTGATTTAATGCAATAACACAAATAAATGTCAAACAATTACAGTATGTTTTTTCTTGTTTTTACATTGTGGGTATTTGGGTGTCATGAAAAAGCGCTATATAAACTGAATGCATTATTATTATTATTATTATTATTATTATTTCTATCAGCCTCAGGTGAGCAGGACATGCCTTCATGCAGCAGCAGCAGCAGCAGCAGCAGCATGGCAGCCCCGCCACCATCACAGTTTGAGGCCACACCACATCTTCATACCACGTCCTCTTCACAAAAAAAATGTTATATTGTATTTAAAGTTTTCTTACATGATTGTGCACTTCTGTTATTTAAAATAAAAGATTTCTGGATTGAATGATCTTCTTGGTGTTTTTGGGCCGGGAGGGCCCCATGGTCACTCTTGCCTAGGGCCCCCAAGGTGACTAGAAACGCCTCTGAGCATATTTAATGATTATCAGGCTGCCATACCACAGGTCATAAATAATATGCTGCAGCGTTTTGTTTTAAGTACTTTTACTTAAGTAATTTTTTAAGCAAATACTTTAGTACTTTTACTTAAGTAATACTTTGACTAAGCTACTTTTACTTGTATTGGAGTAATATTTGACAAGGAGTATCTGTACTTTTACTCAAGTAGTAAAGTTGTGTACTCTGTCCACCTCTGTTGACTACCTAAGTATTTTCAGATAGGGGAGACCAGGGCCAATTGTAACAAAATTTTAGGTTTTCCGTAATAACTTATGTGTTTATAACAGCGATGCTGCAGCAAATACAGGTGGTCATTTTAATAACTTAAATACTGCTGGGTGGCTTATTGTAACCTATAATAATATAACATAGCAACAAATTTATATTATTGTACAAAAGTACTGTAACTTATAGGCCAAACTAAATCTTTAAAATAAAAATAGTGCAACAAAAGAGTAATATTTGCATCTGAGAGAGTTGAGTAGATTAGATTAGTAATGTAGCATAGAAAGGAAATACCACCAGGGAAAGTACTAGCACCTCTTAATCTTTAGTTTTTGTGTTTCTGTGAGGGAAGCACCATCTAATGGTGACACCTTGTAATTGAATAAATGGGCGTGTTACAGTGGAATTCAGGCACACCCCCAGAAAGGTGGGGGGAAATGGCATTTGGCTGGGAACTGGCTGGCTTCCGGCTGGCAGTCAGCTGGCAGTCGGATGGCCTGGGAAATTTGAAGTGGCTGCAACTGTATACAGCAATAATGGCACTACAGGACATCCGATGACAAAGACATAAAGTGAACCCCAGATGACTGCACATTAGATATATATATGTTTGCCCAGTTAGAAATCATAGACAGTGTCACCAGGTTCAAGTTAATGCTGACAAGACTGGGTGGATAGGAGCCATTTTTTTGCTTCAAGACAAAAGCGATTATAACCAGGGGTGGTTTTTAGGTGGGTAGGAAGCCTATTCCACTCTTTGGTAGCCTTGTAAGAAAAGGCAGTTTGAGCAAATGCAGAACGGCACCGTGGGATATTACAGTCTCCTCTAGATGTAGACTTGAGAGCTCTTGTTCTCAGCTCAGAGCAGGGCTGCACATAGGATTTCAAGGGAGGAGGGGCAGCATTGTTAATTATTTTGTGAACCAAACGCAGATCAGAAAAGATGATTAGATTTTCGAAACTTAGCATATTGTGTTTATTGAGAATATTGCAGTGGTGGTACTGTCGTGATTTCTTGTCTAAGACTTTGAGAGCTTGAGTGTATAATGATTTAATTTGTTTTTGGGCAGTTTGACTTGCCTGGGACCAGCATGGCATGCAATACCTCATATAAGACAATATCATAGCATTCATGTAAGTTTTGGCTGGTTCATTTGTTAGTGAGTTTCTTATATGTTGAAAGTTTGAGTTATTTAGCCTCATTACCTGAGCTGTTTTTCGATATGCTTCTTGAAGGTTAGATTAGGATCTAGAATGATTCCCAAGTATTTAAATTCATCAACATTTTTAAATTTTTCTCCATTTATGTGTACGCTGGGCCATAATGTATGTTTACACTGTTTTGTGAGGTACATGGACTCCGTTTTATCTGTGTTTAATGTGAGGCATGATTGGCCGAGCCATTTCGCTACTTTAGTCATTACATCAGATAGTTTAGCCGCTACTGCATCTGCATTTTTCCCATGTGCGAGTAAGACTGTGTTTATGTACGTTCAAAATAAGAGTGGACCAAGTATTGATCCTTGAGGCACTCCCATATAGCAGTTTTGGAAGGTGGATGTTTTATCATTAACACATTGGGAGTGGGTAGACAGATATGATGTAAGCCATTTAAGTGCATTCACAGAAAGTTTGAAATTGGCAAGTTTTGAGAATAGAATGGAATGGTTAACAGTGTCGAATGCCTTACACAAATCCAAACAGACAGGCACCCCTTTTATAGAGCCCAGCCTTGATGACCTCCAGGAAATAACAACACAAAACAATTATTAAAAACATTCGCAATTTCCTGCCTGTCCGACACAGTGATGGGAGAAGCAACAGGGAGTTCCAGAGCAGATGTGTTAATGGCCACTCTAAGTCTTTTTTTCTTTTTTTTTCTGAGACGTGTGAATTGGAGTCGGTCCGTTTGTAGGCCTGATTTCAAAGATTTCTTTAAAGCTGCGTCCCTGTTTTTTAGAGGCTGCCACAGGTCATCATTAAACCAGGGCAGAGACAGCCTACTTTTGTGCTTACGAGGTGCTGTTATGGTGAATTTAGACAGGAGCTCAGTGATTTTTGCCTTAAACTCTTCACATGCCTGCTCACAGTTGGCCTCTGTAGTAACTCTCCCAGTTTATTAAGTTTATTTCGTTATCAAGATGGTTTAAGTCTTTCTTGGGTATAAATTATGTTACTGTGTTCTCTTTTGTTCTATTTTGCAACTTATACTTTCCTTTATGTAACAAGCGGGATACTAACGTCAGGTTGTGGTCAGATAAACCTTGTACAATTTAGAAATACGGTCAGCTTTATTAGAAAAAATAAAATCTAGCAGAGTTTTGGAGGCCTTTGTCATTCTAGTAGGAGTTTTTATTACCTGTGTTAAATTAAATGTATTTACTATATTTTTTAATTTTTTACACCGGGTTTTGTCTAACCAGTTGAGATTAAAATCTCCCATCAAAATGGTTTCTCTGCTGGTGCATGCTCTAAGAATCTCAGACAGGTTATCAAAAAATGCATTTTCTTTAGGGTGACGATATAATACAATAACATTGAAGCACATCTGTGGGGAGAGTGTAATGGTTACTCCAACACATTCCAGGGCATTATTGGCAAACTCAATTTGTTTAAAAGTATTTAAAAGTATTCTTAACATACATCAGTACTCCCCCTCCCTTACCCTGTGTACAATCCCTCTAGAATGAGTTATAACCTGCAACATTGCTAATGCCTGCGGACGCAGTTGGAGTCAACCAAGTTTCTGAGAGCCCCAGATAATCTATTTGGAGTCAACAAGGAGTTTTACAAGTTGTTTGGATTTAGACACCATACTTCTGATGTTGATGTGGCTACCAAAAACACCCTTGGGTTTAACCTTGGGGTCCCAGAGGACCTTGGCGTGGTTCACCATTTGAAAGCACTTGGTTTGTTGTTGCTTCAGTGTTACCAGATTATTATTGTAAGGTCCACATGACATATTCTTCTGGTGTGAGGACCTTTTAAGCCTTTTCTTTGGGACAGTCTTACCAAGCCGTGGATACATGTGGGGCGTTGAGGTCGCCACTGTAGCCACTAGGCTACCGCTGGTTAGCAGCTCAACGGAGGAGACATCCAGCTGCTCAGCTATGGGCTGTGGGCTCTCAACCACTGGAGAGGTCGCTGCTGTCGCAGCTGTAGCTGCTAGGCTACTGCCGGTTAGCAGCTCGATGGGGGAGACATCCAACTGCTCAGCTACGGGCTGTGGGCGCCCAACCACTGGAGAGGTCGCTGCTGTCGCTGCTGTAGCCACTAGGCTACTGCCGGTTAGCGGCTCGATGGAGGAAACATCCAGCTGCTCAGCTACGGGCTGTGGGCACCCAACCACTGGACAGGTTGCTGCTGTTGCCACTGTATCTGCTAGGCTACTGCTGGTTAGCAGCTCAATGGAGGAAACGTCCAGCTGCTCAGCTACGGGCTGTGGGCTCCCAACCACTGGAGAGGTTGCTGCTGTCGCCGCTGTAGCCGCTAGGCTACCGCCAGCTAGCGGCTCGATGGAGGAGACATCCAGCTGCTCAGCTATGGGCTGTAGGCTCCCAACCACTGGAGAGGCCGTTGCTGTCGCCGCTGTAGCCGCTAGGCTACTGCTGGTTAGCGGCTCGATGGAGGAGACATCCAGCTGCTCAGCTGTGGGTGGAGGCGAGATGGAGGAGGTGGCTGATGGAGGCTGTGTTAGCCGTCGCTCAGGCCTGAGCGATGGCAACCGAGCAACCCGGACAGCTGCAGTAGTGGATCTCCCCGCAGCAGCGAGGACCAGGCCGGCCACGGCAACAACGGTGGCAGGTGCCCAGGGAATGACGGTGGAGTCCAGATGAGATGTTGTGGTGGCGTCAGATGAAGTAGGAGCTGTTGAGGCAACCCAATTGCCGGCGCAGGGAGCCAAGCTAACATGGCTTGATGCCGCGGTTGAGCTAACATTAGCCATGGTTGGGCTAGCCAAGTCGGTTGGGCCAGGTGTTGTGTCTCCAGGCTAGATATATCTGTAGGTGTTGGACCAGGGTTTATTTCTACATCTCCAGCCTGAAGGAGAATAACTGTAAGATGCACAAGCCCCATGAGACGGCCGGGTGTCTTTGCAGGTGGGTGTTTACCTGGTGGCGTTCTTGCTTGGTAAACATTCATGAATCTGGTGGACAACAGGTAGTGGCTGGTCTTGGCTGGAGAGTAGGCCTGATCGTAACTTTTAGACATGAAGTGCAGACGTAGCGGGCACAGAAGTAGAAGTACAAAAATGATAACAAACAGGGAAGGCGGTACAAAGTTTGTTGCTTTTTGTAGCAAGAGCGCTGTGGAGCGCCGTACCTGCCCACCTGCGACCGCTCAATGTCTGCCATATTGTCAGGTGGTCCACCATGAAAGGACACAGGGCTGCAACGAGTAAGAATTTGTTTTTTTAATCAGGTCAGCTTTTCTAACTGTGCATTTTTATCAGAATCCTCATCATCTACTGCAATAAAACATGCAGACAAGATCTGCAGTGTACTGAAATTTGTACACAATCAGCCCATCAGGATGAGCCCACCTTTAATTTATTAAAGTGCAGTCGCATTAAAATTCACTTTCTGTTCATTTCAGTCAGGAAGGGGAGCAACACTCACTGGTGGATTGAGGACCATCCACTATTTTTTAAACTCTGCTGTGCAAGAAAGTGTTTGTAACAGTTTATTTGAAAGGGTGTGCGTAAGACTGACATGATACTGTCATAACCATGACATGACACCTGTCATGAACATGAAGGAGTTTTTATGAATGTTTATGACTATCACCATTAAATGTCATTTGGCCAAGTAGCCCTGACCCCCATTAAAAATATCATCGACCACATGACACTTAATGACAACAGTCATAAATGTTCCTAAAGATTCCTTCATGTTCATGACAGCTGTCATTCCAGTCTAAAGTTGTACCTTAAGTGTAAGAGTCTCAAGAGGTTGCTGTCATTGCTACAGACTTGTCTTTAATTAATATTATGCTGTGTGTATGTTACTGGTTAATTTTTTTTGCCAACCCTGTGATGGAAAATTCTGATACATACTGATGTTTGACCTATAGCGTGATTTGCATGTTGTATGAACTTTGTTTTTACGATGTATGGTATGCAATTTATGACATTGACAGCAACGTGACAGCGGTGTGATGGAGGACAGATATCTAATGGAAGATAGGTTGGAGGTCATGAGTAGGGCCTCATAACTTAAGAGTGTCCTCGTAAACCCGTAGGAATGCAAATTGTTGCGTCTTTGTAGTGTCATCACCATCTGTATGCCGCATATTTTGACTACTGATACATGTTTAGAGAAACTATAAGACTGGCAGAGTGAAGGACATTTTCACTCACTCACTGACTAACTGTTCATGCAGTTGTATCTGTGTGTGATTCCATTGGAATGCTTATTAAACTCAAGAAAGACAGCCGACATGTGAAGACTCTTCTTTAAGTTGTTTATTAATCTGACAAAACCATTTTTGCCACCACAACCCTTCTTTGTGTTGCATAAGAATCAGTGACCAGTGATCCGGCCATTGCACCTCTGACACCAACAGCCAGCACCACTTCAGAGAGGGAGTCACTTCAGCTAATGCCTATACCAAGTCGCAGTCAATATGAAAACAGGCATATAGTGAAGTTTGCCGATGATTCAGTCATTGTGAGCTTACTGGAGGATAATGAGTCAGGCCATGGCCCAGTATTGAATGATCTTGTTGCTTGGTGTGATGATGCCTTTTTACAGCTTAACAGCAATCAAAACTAAAGAAATGTCAGTTGATTTCAGACAGAAATCGCCAGTGTGGAGTAAATACTTGGGAACAGTTATTGATTGTAGGTTATGCTTTGACACAAACACTTCAGTGTTGTGCAAGAAAGGTCAGCAATGCTTGCATCGTTTAAGGAAATTGAGGTCTTTTAATGTGGACAGAACTTTGATGACTATTTTTTATAAATCTTATATTCAGTCTGTGCTATGTTTCTAAATGATATGTTGGTTTGGAAATCTGAGTGTAAAAAACAAAGCTGCTATCAATCACATTGTGAAATACTGTGGCAGAGTGGTAGGAGTCAGCCAGATTGCACTGACTGAAATTTTCCAGTCTCAAACTCTGCAGAAAGCCCGGGCTACACTTCTGGATGACACTCACCCACTTCACACAGAATTCCAGACTCTTCCCTCAGGTACCCGTTTTAGGGTACCACAGACTAGAACCAACAGATATAAATTTTCTTTTGTGCCAGTTGCAATTAAGGTCTTAAATAAGCAGCACTTTACTTAACTGATGTAGACACAATGCACTTTCCACTTCAGTGCAATTTTACCTCAATATTATTAACCCCCCTTTTTAACACAATGTAATGTCTGTATGTCTGTAAATCTTAGTCTTAATATTTTAAGTCTTGTGTTTTATGTACTGTCAGATATTGTTTTATGTACTGACCTTTGTGTTGTTTAAATTGTCGTCTTTTGCCTGCAAGACCATTTGCCCTCTGGGGTTTTAATAATAAAAAGTTGAAGCTGAAGTTGAAGTCTTTTGGTAAAATAAGGATGGGAAGGTACATATTTTTTCCGTAGATTCTTGAGCCATTTCTTTGAGCCACTGCTCACTCCCAAATTAGTGTCCAAATCAGTAGTGTGCATGTGAGCACTTGTGTGTCACTATTAAGGCATACAAACTCTGCACAAAATATTAACCATTTTATCAGGTTATTTCAAATTAAAAGGCCTGTACTGTTTCTGTGGACAGAAACCCTTCATTTCTTAACAACATAACCTTGGCTTGACTGATGCAATTACTAAATAAATTGCAGTGATGTAGTTGCAAATATGTAAATAAACATGTAGGTGGTGTTAGACAATCTGACCACAATGGGCCAGTAACACTCAAAACATTAGCAACATTATTTTTTATGTAACCTTGGCCTCAAAAATGCTCATGGCTAACCTGTTAGCAATACACACCTAGTAGACACAGAATTATATTATCATTTGTTTGGAATCACCTCTCTGTTCACCTAATTTAAAGTCCATTAATAGCTGTATTTAAGCTCTCAATTCTCATATCAACCTTTTGAAAAAAGTTTCAGTATATAAAGCCTCAGTGCATAAATGTATTTCTTAATTTCAAGCTTTGGTTGCTGATTAATTTGTTGTGTTCACAGATTGTTGTGTTCTGAGATTAATCACTCAGAAATAATGTGTAAAAATGTTACCTTCTCTAGATCCGCATTGAAGAGGCCATCTGGCTGCGAGAAGAACAGAAAAATCCAATCCACAACGAAGGATTTGTTCCCTGTAAAAGAGTTGGCAGTAACCATATGGGGTACAGTGGAGTTAAGGAGAAGAAGTGTGTCTGGAAAGGAATGCCCAACAAAAAATACACAATCAAAGCCTCCCTTAACACCAAACAAACTGGCAATCCTCAAAGGTACGGTGCACATCTCCCTACACTGAATGTCATCTTAAAATAAGAAATTCAAAACTGCACAGCATCCAAGGCAGACAGGTGATGCAGGTTACCTGTGACTTTGCAGACTTTTCTAATGTATTGGTAAGGGTGCTCCAGTTGATGTGAAGGTAAGCTCAGGCTGCAGCATAGTAGTTAATGAAAGGCAGTATGTTGTGTTCACTGCCACAGAAAAGAAATAAAACCATAGTAACGATACATAAAAAGGGACATTTTATTTTCTGTGCCAGCAAACACAACACACAGCCTGTCAGTAACTACCATACTACAACCTGAACTAATCTTCACACTTTCTGACTGACTTAAGTAACACAACCACCACTCACACACCACGAAGGCTCATGCATAACAAACCAGTCCCACACACACAGTTTACCCACCCACAAGTCCACCTGTCTTAATGGTAAAAGCTCAGCTGGTTACACACAGGTGCAGTTAAGTTATAGGTGCACTAACCAGAGGTGGAAAAAGTATTCAGGTCCATAGTCTAACCTATGAAAAAGAACTAATTTTCCACTTTGAAATTACTTCACTACAAGTAAAAGTCCTGCTTTCCAAACCTTACTGAGGTAAAAGTATATGAGTATTGTAGCCAAATTTCAAGTAGTCATGTTGCAGTAAAATGTTTTCTATCTGTACTGTTTGATGTTTTTGGATTAATATTGCTGCTGCTTTAATGTGTATGTTGCATTTTACTGCTGTAATTGTTTATGGTTAAGCTCATTTAAACTACTTTATTTATTACAGCATCATATTCATATGCTGTTGCCAAAACCCAAACGAGAAAAACAGTTGTCAATTCATGATACTTTCTCATCTCTTAATTTAATATGTATGTACTAACACTTAGTATGCAATGTTGTTAAGAATAGTTAAATTAAAAAAAAAAAAATAATAATGCTACATAATAAATACAAGGCTGATACTGCTTCAAGTGATCAGTGATCGGCCCTAAAAGTCCTGATGGGAGCACCTTTAGTATTTGATCCAATCACAATGCATATTGAAAATAAAATGTTGTATATTTTTCTGTTTCATATCACAGTGCACAAATTAATCATAAAACAAGGGTAATTGTTAATCTGTTTTTTTCCCCTCTGTTTACAAGAGTGCTTTCGTGGCTGGTTGATGGCACACAATGTGGAGCAGACAGAGAGGGAGAAGAGGGAGAAGCTGGTGGGATACCACATTTCACAAAAAAAATTCAAGACTTAGTGAAAAAGGAAAAAAAGCAGTGCAAGGAAAGAGCTTGAGACAAAATGTTTAGTTTTGTTACAAATGTCATTTTTGGAAAAATCGAAATTATACTGACTTCATGTTCTCATATTGACTTCTTGACAAAGTTGGACTAGTTTTAATTTATTACATGTATAAATTATTAATTAAAATATCAATCAAATAATTTTTCTGCTTCATAACAGTTGAGGTGTATTTTTTTTTCATTCAATTCAATGATAGTCGTATATTTTTTTAAATTGCTTGTCATACACAGATTGTTTACCTTACTAGTGTCAACACTCTTCTACTTCCTGACCATTAATAACTGTTTGAACACTGTGCTTTCATTAGCTAATATTTCTTATATGCAACAGTACAGAAAGGTAGTCTTGCAGTTTTCCAAACAAGTCTCTGTTTTCCTTTTAATCACTTTTCTGGACTTGTTTTGTAGGTAAGAAAAGAAGCCTGATTCAGAGGTTTACAGGGAAACAGGGGCTTATACACAAAATTCAGCATGGGTTTGAAAAAATACAAGAGTTTATCAAGAGCACTGGCCCCACTAACCCAGTCTATAATGTGGTCAAGACCATACCATTTTGACCAGATAATAAATAATGGTGACCAGCTAGACCACTATGACCACCCATGATGAGCTATGACCAGCTTAAGCAGCAATCCTTCCCTGCTTAAGTGTCCAAAACACCTCTAAACCAGCGAACCAGCCCACCTTGCTTTGATCAGGCTGGTGGCTACACCCTAAAGCCCACGGTCTTGTAGCATCCATTTTTCTCTAAATGGAACCATCATTTACAAAATGAATATCATGCTGTTTTGAGGAAGACTTATAACTAGGAGTTGAGACCATAAACTCATTAGGAAAATGTTCACTGAGGTTATAAATTAAGTGAGAAGTTTGGTCATTATCTCATAGACTCAGAGACCAGTGGAGCCATCCCCTGCTGCCCATTAAAAATAATGGCAGTTTAAGACACTTGTATATTGGCTTCACTTTTCAGTCCCAGAAGCTACATCCACTTTTTTTATACAGTCAAGTACAATGCTGTTCTGCTACCATACTAATACTCTTTACTAGGGTTGGGTATTGCCACTGATTTCCTGAATGGATTCAATATCAATTCACAAGGTCCCAATTCAATTAGATTTCCGATTCGATATAATACTGATTCAAATGGGGATATTTTAATTTCAATACCATTTTTTTCTAGAATGTGAGAGATCCTCAGAGAACTCATACTGTAAACTTTTACGAGGAATTATTTAAAAAAAAAAAAAATCACAACAGGATTAAAGCTGAATATTTTATAAGTAAATGTTTCTAGAGCAGCAAAAGTAATTTCAAAACAGCAAAGTCACTACACTCTAAAAACTCTAACTAGTGTCTACTCAATTGTATTGGTGTAACATTTTACACTGAAAAATACTGAGTAAATTTAAAAGCTGTGAAATCATTTACATATACTTTATGACTTGAGTAAATCCAAGTGAAAATTTTAAGTTGATCAGTATAACTACATTTAGTACCATGACTTATAAAATTGAGTAGACATAATTAAAATCTTAAGTCCATGTAATAGTAACTCTAAGTCAAAACCACTAAACATGATGAGTAGCTATAACTGAAATGCTAGGCAGATGTAACAGAACATAACACTCAATTTAACAAAACAACTGTGCTATATTTACTGATTTTTTTTTACTGAATTTAAGTCATATATCAATTACATTTATTATTTTTTTCTAATTTTATTTACTCTTTATTCTAGAATACTTTACTTGTGGTCAACATATACAGTATATAAAAAACAAATGATAAACAAAGAAAAAACAAAGCACAAGAGAACAGTAAAATTTAAATTTAACATTTATTGTCAACTTTGACCAGTATAAAACATGACATTAAGTCTAAATTCCACTTGGTCTACTTTGCAAATGACATGTCACAATGTTGATGCTATAAAAACAATGGACATTTTAAGAGGTCCCTTAAACTAGGGTGAAATGCACCAACAATAATGCCCATCTATCAATTTAAATATTCTACAGCGAGTTTTTAACCATTTCTAAAACAGTTTCTGTTTAACACTGATGTCTCTATTAGCTACACAGCAAACAAGGCCATCAACAAGAAGTTTAGCCATTTCTATTACATGTTAATTATTTCTGCAACTGGGTCGTCATCATGGTTGTGATCCCCATGAAAAAAGACGTAACAACAAGCCATCTATGTTGCCTTATAAAGACATAACATTTTACAAAAAAAATAATATTACTGACCAACCAAGTCTGGTCTCCAAAATCAACAACAAAAGAAAATTCCTTTTAGTTGCTTTAAATGGGTTAATTGAAGTGTGGCTATATCAGGTGCTCATGAATAGTAAGTATATTATATACAGTTGACAGCAGTCTGCACATCCCCAGTTTGAGGAAGCAGATGGGAATAGGACCAGACCAGAGATGCCAGACAATATACTCCTTTGTAGTAGGGCCAGCACCTAAAACAGATTATAGACAACTAAAAAAGGCCCACTTTAAAGAATTTAAGTGTATGATATACTAAGAATATGTTTGCTGTTACCTTGCTACCAGACAGGAACCTGAATTAAAAGACATGAATCACTTTGTCCCTGCCATCAGAGTCCATTTATTTTGTGACTTCGGTGTTTAACAGCAATAGAACAATGACTCACGTGGTAGTAAGCTAAAGTTGCTCCTTTTCTCAATGTACTCTGGTAGCTGGGACTAATCAATTCAACTGGTGCTTTTAAAAAAAATGCTGTCTGGTGTCAAGGTAACGAGCTAAACATATTCTTATTATAGCCTACACTTCAACAAAAACTGATTCTTGTAAGAAGGCCTTTGTTTATGTGGCTAAAATGCATTTTAGCTACCGACCTAATAGATAGCAGTATATAGCCTAGCATTTCTGGTCCACCTCCCCTCTGCTTCTCCAAAATGGGAACATGCTGACAGCGGCCTACTGTATGTAATACACTTCCTAAGCACAAGTACATCACACAACCCCACTGTAAATAACTACTTAATTACCCTTTAAGTCACCATGCATGTATCGGAACATCTACATTCATGTAGAGTAAGTAAACAGCAAACAATAACAATCCAAAAGGCTATTCCCAAATAAGGAGAGCATCTTGCTGAAACTACATACGCAGATAATTTTTCAGTCTCTGAACCTTGTTTGAAAGGTTTCCAGGATCAAGCTCCAGCAGTACTTTTTGGAATACCTCAAATCTGAATTTGAGATTCTTGGGGTATCTCAGATCCAAGACATAGGTTGGTCCCAACAGATAGCAGCAGGCTCTGCTAAGATCTCCAAGGCTGCTGAGGACAGTGATGCCCTCAATCACAATCCCTACATCAGTAGGTTCCTCGACTGACCCATCTTGGTTGCGGCTCACGTAAATCTTCATCACCTCTTCTGCCAGTTCCTCTTGTACATTGCCAGGTGCATCATCAGCATCCTGTAGACATTATAAAGACAATGAGTTACAGCTTTCAACCAGCATGTTTTAAGATGGGGGCACAGACACACAAAGAGCAATCTCTCATGGCTCACTCGTTATGCTTATCCTTTGCATATTTGGGATGTTGTCTCACAATCATGATAACATTACGGCCGGGCCACACAGGTTGCATGAGCAGCACATGCGCGTCGCAATACGTCCTGGTTTCCATTTCGGTGCCATGTTAACAGGCTGAACGCGCCTCATAGTAAAAATAGGCAAGGGGCAGTGAAAATGAGGTTTCGGTAGTCATATCGACACCATGAGTATTTCACAACAGTTTCTATGTCTACATCTGTAGAATATGTCACTAACATGTACACATATATATATATATATATATATATATATTTAAACTCAAGCCTTCCGGTACCCGTTCTAAAAGTAAAAGCTCTCAAGCATTTCTGTGGACAGAATCCCTTCATTTGTTTTTAGCAAGCCTTTTATTTTCAAATATTTGCAGGACTGGAAAGTGCACTGTTTCATATAATATAGAGCAATAGAGTATATGTTTTTATAGGAGGAAATACAGTAATCATACCAGAAACCCCGCGTACGCTAAACATATTATATTAATAAATTAAAAGAACACCAGGTGAAGGGCAGTATTTTTCCGGTGTGCTCTGTCTCATTCGAACAAAGGTAAACAAAAACCATGTGACTGGTTTACTTGGGTAATGGCTATCATCAGAGGCAAACTATGTAAAAATATAGGGCTGGTAGTAGTAGCGCTGTGGCTGAAACGCTGCCTGTGTGACCAAAACATGCGTGCCAGCTGTAGCAGTTCAGTGGCACTGCAGTCACATGCTGCTCACGCAGCCCCTGTGGCCCGGCCATTAGTTCACTTCAAACTCAACACTGTTAAAAGTCCTGCGAACTATTTATCGTACTAACCTCAAAGTCCTTGATCAAAGCACTTGCATCTTCTCCCAGATGGTCAATGAGACATCGGATGACGACCTCTCAAGTTCGCTGAATGGGGATTCCACTCTTTAGAACAGAAAGGCTTTCAGCAACTAATAAAGAGAATTACTCTGCACATTCATTTTTTTTAATATTTTTTTTTCTAATAGTTTATTGTCAAAACCTTTTCAAATGAATTTGAATTTGAAGATTTAATTTCTGCACTTATTCCACAAGTTTGACAAGACATACACAGACTCACAC
Organism: Cephalopholis sonnerati; assembly: GCA_019142605.1. NCBI lineage: Eukaryota > Metazoa > Chordata > Actinopteri > Perciformes > Serranidae > Cephalopholis > Cephalopholis sonnerati. Next base: position 835,106 of record JAGQAX010000004.1, read on the forward strand.
ACAAGCAGGAAAAAGATGAAGATAAGATAAGATAAGATAAACTTTATTGATCCCACACTGGGGAAATTCACATGTCACAGCAGCTCAAAGTACAGACAGAAAGTCAAGAGTGGACAGTGTATTATAAAAAATTAAATAAAGATTAAAAATAGAAAATATGTATGTTAAAAAAATACAAAAAATATTTTGAAAAGTAAGGCACTTTTGAGAATGAGAATGAATATTAACAGAATTTACAATATATATACATATATACAAAAAATATTTATATGAGGAATATTGTACAGAATGTGTTGATGCACAGAGTCCAAACAGTCATGCAGCAGACATGACAGTGCTACATTTGGTGTTGTCAGATGTTGCTGTTAAAGAGTCTGACAGCTGACGGGATGAACGACCTGCGGTAGCGCTCCTTCTTGCACTGTGGGTGCAGCAGTCTACTGCTGAATGAGCTGCTCAGTGCACAGAGAGTCTCATGCAGGGGGTGAGAGGTGTTGTCCATTATAGATATCAGCTTTGCTAACATCCTCCTCTCACCCACCTGCTCGATGGTCTCCAGGGGACAGTCCAGGACCGAGCTGGCCCTCCTGACCAGCTTGTTCAGTCTTTTTTTGTCCCTCTCCGTGCTTCCACTGCTCCAGCAGACCACTGCATAGAGTATGGCAGACGCTACCACAGTGTCATAAAAGGTCCGTAGCAGTGTCCTGCACACTCCAAAGGACCTCAGTCGCCTCAGCAGGTGGAGACGACTTTGGCCCTTCTTGTACAGGACGTTGATGTTTGTGGACCAGTCCAGTTTATTGTTGAGGTGAACACCCAGGTATTTGTACTCCTCCACGACCTCAATGTCCAAACCCTGGATGTTCACTGGAGTTGTCCGGGGCGCTTTCCTACGGAAGTCAATCACTAACTCCTTTGTCTTGCTGGCGTTGATGTGAAGGTGGTTTATCTCACACCAGTTGACAAAGTCCGTGATGACCCCCCTGTACTCCAGATCATTCCCCTCTGACACACATCCAACAATGGCTGTATCATCAGAGAACTTCTGGAGGTGGCAGCTGTCCGTGTTGTGTCTGAAGTCCCATGTGTACAGGGTGAAGAGGAATGGGGCAAGGACTGTCCCCTGTGGAGCCCCCGTGCTGCAGACTACCACATCAGACACGCAGTCACCAAGCCTCACATACTGTGGTCTGCTGGTGAGGTAGTCGATGGTCCATGCAGCCAGGTGACGGTCGACTCCAGCTCCTTCCAGCTTCCCCCTGAGCAGAGATGGCTGTATTGTATTGAAAGCGCTGGAGAAGTCAAAAAACATGACTCTCACAGCACTTCCAGTGTTCTCCAGGTGAGACAGTGTCCGGTGGAGCAGGTAGATGACAGCGTCATCCACCCCAATGCCTGCCTGATATGCAAACTGCAGGGGGTCCAGTTCTGTTCTCACCAGGGGTCGGAGGTAGTTGAGTATGATCCTCTCCATGGTCTTCATCAGGTGGGAGGTCAGGGCTACAGGTCTGAAGTGGTTGGGCTCCCTGGGGTGTGCAGTCTTTGGTACAGGGACCACGCAGGAAGTCTTCCACAGGACAGGAACCTTCTCCAGACTGAGGCTGAGGTTGAAGATGTGCAGAACCACCTCACAGAGCTGAGCTGCACAGTCCCTCAGCAGCCTGGAGCTGATGCCATCCGGACCAGTAGCCTTTCTCACCTTGATCTTTGTGAGCTCCCTCCTCACCTGATCAGCTGTTATGGAGAGGCTGCAGCGGGGGGTGGGGGGTGACTGAGTAGAGGAGGGAGGTGTGAATTGGAGGGGGGTTAAAAGGTGTGGGAAGGGTGCAGCTGATGTAATGAGGGAGGGGGAGGAGGTTTGCCAGGGAGGGTGAGAGAGCCCTGGGTCCGAGCTCTGGTGGGTGGGAGAGGGAGCAGAATCAAACCTGTTGAAAAACAGGTTCAGTTCATTCACCCACCCCCGGTCTCCAGACTCTGGGCCCCTCCTGCTGTTTTTGTTGTGGCCAGAGATTGTCTTCAGGCCTCTCCACACCTCCCGTATGTTGTTTTGTTGAAGGCGCTCCTCCAACTTCCTCCTGTAGCTGTCCTTGCCCCTCCTTATTTCTCTCTTTAGGTCCTTCTGGACCCTCCTCAGCTCATCTTTGTCCCATGACCTAAAAGTCCTCTTCTTCTCATTCAGAAGCGCTTTCAGATCAGGGGTCACCCACGGCTTGTTGTTGGAGAAGCACCGTACCTTCCTGGTCGGTACAGTGTTCTCCACGCAGAAGTTTATATAGTCCGTGATGCAGTCAGTCAAGCTGTCTATGTCCTCCCCATGTGGACTGCACAGCACTCCCCAGTCAGTTACACCAAAACAGTCCCTCAGTGCCATGCTGGTCTCCTCAGACCATTGTCTCACATACCTAGTGGTGGGGGGTTGTCTGCTCACCACAGGTTTGTAAGCAGGGGACAGATGAACCAGGTTGTGATCCGAGCGGCCCAGTGGGGGGAGGGGTGATGAGCTGTATGCATCCTTGATGTTTGCATACAGCAAGTCCAGTGTTTTACAGTCCCTGGTGTGGCAGTCCACATACTGTGTGAATGTGGGGAGGGTGGCAGACAGGGAGACATGATTGAAGTCGCCAGAGATGAGGATGAGGGACTGGGGGTGCGATGTTTGGAGCTGAGACACAACAGTGTGTAGGAGCTCACAGGCTGCTGCAGCATCGGCCGACGGCGGGATATACGCAGTTATCGCGATAATCTGCGAGAACTCCCGCGGGAGGTAGTATGGCCGAATGCTAACAGCTAGCAGCTCGATATCCCTGGTGCAATGTTGCTCTTTAACACTGATGTGCCCCGGGTGACACCATCTCTCATTCACATACATCGCTAGCCCCCCTCCCTTCCTCTTACCGGTCTCCTCTGCTCTCCTGTCCGCTCTGAACAGCTGAAAACCGTTGAGAGCAACGTGTGAGTCTGGAGTTAATCCATTCAGCCAGGTCTCCGTGAAGCACATCACGCTACACTCCCGGTACTCCCTCTGCAGTCTGGTCAGCGCCGTGAGCTCATCCATCTTATTAGGAAGAGATCTTACATTCCCCATAATAACGGACGGTATAGATGGTTTGTACCGTCTTTTCCGCTCCCGACACTTGGTTCCAGCTCTGCATCCCCGTCTCCTTCTCCGTAACTCCTTGGGGATCTCCGGTCTCTCGTTGGGGAGTACGTGAGTTTGGCACAGCGCCAACAGCTGATCGCGGGTGTAAACAATCGATCCGTGGCTGAAAGGGTCTCCAAAAGTTGCCTCAAACAGTCCAGAGGTGAGAAAAAAACATAAAACAAATCTCAGCAGTTTCACATTCGTTGCTGAATGTGAACGAGTGAGATTGGCAAATAAAAAAACAACTAAAAACACAAAAAACACACTTAAAGTACAGAAAGGGGTCGGAGCTACTGTAACAGGCTGCCACTCAGGCGGCGCCATCTTGGAAAACTCCTCGTCAAAGGTATCCTCTTAACTTAATTTCTGCAGAGGAAGTGATGTCCCTCATATCCAGAAACACATAAGATGTACTTTAAAAATTCACAACCTTATTATAAAGATCAGCTGTGTGTGATCAGAAAAGTTCATCGGCACAGTGTTTGTCAAGCTGCTGCTGCAGCCTCTCGTCCATTCCACCTAGCTGGAGTGGTGTGTAAATGGACACAATGCTATGGCTTTATTCTGGCATTGTTTGGTCTCTGTAAATGCTCTCTCAAACACACACTCTCTCACCTGAAGTAGAATACCCATTTGTGCTCGATGTTGCTCTCCTGCAGCACCCTTCTTTGCTTGGAGCAGGGACAGCAGTTTGGGGGAATAGAAGTCCTGCATTAACATGAATTTTGGCTCAAGATTCAGTGTGGTGATCTGCTGAAACTCTGCCCTGACCTAAAAGAAAGATGAGGAGAAGAGGGGAAAAAAGATGCCTCAATCTATTGTCATTTGAACCCAGCAAAAACTGAAATCCACACATAGAGGACAAGATGTAAGAGCGCTTCTTATAGGGTTATTATATAGGATATAAAACTGTGACGCATGCAAATTCCATTTACTCACTTGCAGGACATCAAACAAGGCAAGCCATCTGTCCTTCATGCCTTTGATGCTCATCTGGAGGCTGATAACATCATGTCTTCTGTGTGCAAAAGTTCTGCACATTAAGTCCTTAATGGCTGTGCTGTCTTTCTTCTTGGATTCTGCGATAAGTTGTTGCCGGTCCAGCTCTTGTTGTTCCTTACCATCTCCTGCAGGATACTGTGGGAGTAACACCACTTCTTCTTTCCAAGCTTTCTTTATATTCTTTGCAGGTGTCCTGTCCTCAGGGTGCTTGTTTTTTAAGGAGTTGCAGGTAACATCAGGAAATCCAAGACTCCGGAGCTTCGACCTGTAATGTCCCATCTTGTACTTTAAACTATACATCCATCCATTCCAGCCATTACAACTGCCTGGTTCTGTCAAACATTGATGCTTTTTAACTAAAGCCTCTGCCACTTCAGCAATCTGAAGGCCCGTGGGGTAGGCTGTGTAGCTGTAGATAATTCACTTACAGTATCCTGTTCACAACCCAACTCTAAGGTGGCATCTATGTCCACATGTCCATATGATTCCAACACTGGAAAGTCGATATCATTCTCATTACGAATGGGATGTTTTTCAATCACATCAGCCTTAAAATCTTTCCATGAATAGGACTTGTGTTTCCTACTTCTGTGTGTCACACAAGTCCCATATATGTTTGTCTTGAAATCACATCCATCAAAAGCACATTCTATTGTTTCAAGTCTTTTCAAGTGGGAATTAATGTGTTGAAAAAAGTCTTTGGTATTAGGATAAAATGAGTCACAAATTTTACATCTGAAAGACTGCACCACTTCACACTCTAAACAATCTAAACAAGTGTATGCGCAAGCCGCCCAAGTCTTAAAGGAGCCAGGACAGTTTAAATGAAGACAGGGTACTGAATATCCATGACTAAAGGTACCATGTTCCACTCGATAATGCTTCAGAAGTGCTCCTTTTGATGAATCCACAAATGTGCAGATTACATTGCCATCCCATAAGCTGCCACCTAAAAAAAGGATGATAAATAGTGTTAACATAGGGAACTGACAGACTAGTAGAAAGGGACAGCTCAGATATATCAGACAAAAAAAATTAGTTAAAGTTTGTATTATGTCCAAGACTTTTGTAACTAGTAACGGCTCCCTGTCCGATGCAATCAAACATGGCCAAAACCCAGGTGCTACTCATGTCATTCACTGCTTTCCTGAAATTGTATAAACCAAATAAATATCTTAGAGTCCTTTTTTTAGTGTTTACACATTTTATCCTCCTGGAACAATTAAAATATGACATTTACCTTCTCTGTTTCGTTCTTTGTTCACCTCCTCTCCATTAGTGGTCGTGGTGCTGTGAAACAGGTATTGAAAATATTTAACATGTTTGATTAAAAAAAAAAAAAAAATCAACTTTACTTGCTCTAGCCTTTATCAAGTGTTACCCCCAAAATATAACAAAACATAAAGACTGTCCCACATATCCAAATTATGAAATAGAAAATGCCTTATTAGAACAAGCAGATTAATAATTAAAAAGTTCTGTGAATTTGAAATTCTGAAACCCCAAAATATAACACTGGATAAACGAGGCATATAGTGAAGGGATTTTATTCTCATCCAAACTCTTATTGCCCTTGTTCTTCAGCATAACTCTTATTTGTTGATTTGTTTTTGCCTCTTTTTAAAGTTTTTATTAGTTAAATTTAGAGCAGGACTGGAGCAGATTTATATTTTAAATATAACCAAATATCATCTCTTGCGCAGCAACAGCAAAGTTTTCAACAACAAAATCACAATAAAAACTCAATATCTGAGTCAGTAAAATCGATAATATTTCTAACATCAAAATACTGCGTGAGGTTTAGAAAGAGTGCAGAAAACAGACATCCTCCTGCCCACCCACTGCTGACTGCAGTCTCTGCTGCACGTGCTGCGGGTACAGAGGGAGGCGGTTCAACAGTAGATGAGTTTGCATTAATTAGCCAAACTATATGATTCAGTACAAACCAAGATAAGCAGTTAGGCTAATGTTACGAACACAAACACTGACAGTTCACTCAGTGACTCAACATGCGAGCTTTGGCTGAAACAATAAGAAATGCGGTCAAAGTCAAGTGGAAACGTGGCTCCAGCATGACTGCTCTGCGGTGGTCAAACACACTGAGGAGGAGACAGAGAAGCGCGACCATTAACGACAGCAAAACGAGACAAAGAAAAACACATTTACCGCAACCGTTTAACACAACAAGTTAGTCGAATAAAAAGAAGAACATGTGTAAGCTGAGACAGACTTCTCTATCAGGTGTAAGCAGTCTCTAGCTAGCTTCTCTGTCGCCACTGTCCGTTAGGTGTTTGAATGATAAACCACCTTACGTTAAGACAACACGGCTGCGACAGTATTCAAAATGTTACACCTTATAAAGTTGCGTATAAGCGGAGACAGATTCAATGTTTGACCACTGGTTAGTTTTTGAAAGCTGGCTACTTACCAGGATGAAAAAATGACTTGTGCCGTTAATGGCCGCTGCGGTCCTCTTGCTTGTTTCCAGATGTTGAGCAGACGGAGAAGCAGCTTTCCCATGAGCACGTTCGCTTTGCACGGCTGTTAATGGCTTCCACGTCATAACGTTAGGCGAGTAACTTACTCAATTTCTTAAATTGTTGTTAGAGATGAAGAATACTGATTTGGAATTTAAGACAAAAGTAAATGTTTGATTTTTAGGCATTTATTTTGGTATGTCCAACTCAAACAACCACTTAAGTGATATTTAGAGATTTTATTAAGGTATTATAGCTTTTTATTATTGTGATATTTACTAAGCAGCTGAATTATTTTTTAGAGTGTACACTTAGTACATCACTTTAAACAAATCTAAAATGTCAATACAATAAATCATATTCTGACATCACAATACTGAGTGAAGTTTAGAAAGAATAAAGAACACAGACATCAGTCAGTGTCAGTCCTCCTGTCCTCTCTGCTGCTGAGGAGATTCACTGCCTGTAGGTCACATTACCATCTGTAAGTTTTAAGATATGTGGCAAACTACAGTGGTGGAAAAAAGTTTTCAGACACCCTTAAAATTTTACACAATTTCAAATGTTATCATGAAATATTTGTGGAAAAATCTTTTTTGTGTTTCAAAAGGTGTGGCTGCATTAGACAGACACAAACAAATACAAATGATATTTTTTTGTTTATTGTTTACAAGAAAAACTAACAAAACTAAACTCTTGACAGTTTCAATATGTCAGTTCTCAACATTGTCGGTATCAAAGTCAACAAATAACAGAGAATGTGTTCAAAACTGAACAAAAAATAAATAAACCATCACATCATCAAATTAACATTTAGTAGTCCTGCCATTAGCACTAATCCTGGCTGGTATGTTCCCCACGAGCCTTTCACACTGTTGAGGGGTAATCGTGTCCCATTCTTCTTGAATTACTGCTTTTAATTCTTCTAAATTCTTTGGTTTACGCTTTGAAACAGACCTTTTGATAATCCACCACAGATTTTCAATGGGGCTCATGTCCGGGGATTGAGCTGGCCACTCTAAGACCTGGATACTGTGCTCCTGCAGCCAAGTTCTACTGGCCCTGGATATGTGGCAAAGGGCATTATCTTGTTGAAACATCCAGTTTTGACCCTGACAGAACAGTGCACATGCAGAAGGGAGCATGTGGATTTTGAGAATGGCACAATACTTGGCAGAGTTCAATGTGCCATCACAGACAGTGAGATGACCAACACCTGCAGCACTCATGCATCCCCAAACCATGATACTGCCTCCACCATGCTTGACAGTGGGTACTGTACATGCTGGAGATAATGCTTCGCTTGGCCTTCTGCGTACCCTCACATTAGCAGGAGGAAGATAAAGCTGGAAACCGGACTCATCTGACCACAGAATCTTCTTCCAGGTCCTGGCTGTCCAGTTCTTGTGTGCTTGGGCCCAACAACGCTGGGCTAACCTCTGTCTCTCATTGATAGGGGGTTCTTGACAGCCTTGTAGGACCTTAAGCCATGATCTAAAAGTCGGCCATGTACAGTGCAGGTGGAACACTGGACACCAGTTTGGTTTGATCACTGCTGCTGAAGCTCCTGTGATGTCATTCGGCAGTTTTCCCTGCACATGCGGATCAGGATGCGGTCATTTCTTGCTGAAGAAACCCTTGGATGCACAGGTCTTGGTTTGTCTTCCAAGCTGTTGGTTCGTCTGTATTTCTGCAGAGTGTATCCAACTGCTGAAGGACTGCATCTGCACGTCCTGGCTATCTGGTGGCAGCTATACCCTTCCTGGCTGAGAATCTGTATCTTCAGACATGTTTCCTGCATTAGGTTCCTTGTTATAGCCATTTTTGTCTCTGAAGAACTTTCAAATGTGCTGGCTTTATATAGACATGAAGCATGGCAACAAAAATTGTGTCTTTTAATAAAAAGCACGACCTTCATTAGTGGATTACTGGTACCAAAATGACCCAATACTCAAAATTTCTTATGTATTTTTATGGAACCAATCAATTTTAAGTTTTTAATGGCTTTTTAGGATTTGTTTAGTAATTTGGCTGTGACTGCACTAAAAGAAATTGCACTTGAAGACCTAAGAGTGATTCTTTATGCAGTATTTCACAAATGCATGGGGTGTTCAAAAACTTTTTTCAAACACTGCATGCTAAACAACATGCAGACAAACAGTTAGACAACAGTTGTTGTTGTTTTAGCTTGTTAGTAACAATTTGCTATTAGCTGGTTGGTAATGCCTTGGAGCTTCGGTAGCGGGAGACGCGCCCTCCTTCCTCATTCAATACAAACGAGTGAAAGCTGCAACTGTGTGTATTTTCTTCACTCCTTTCTCACTCCTATTCCCCTGATTCAGGTAACTACCGTACACAAAGCACTGTAAACTTTGTAAAACACGTTAGTTATAGTTTAATTTGTGTTATTATGATGTTAACTTATAGGAATATGTTTTGTACTGGTTTATTGTTGAAAGAGTTTCTTGACAATGTGTAAGCCGGAGAGCGCATGGCGGCACGCCATATTGGACTGTTTACGGTCTTGCCATTTAAGCTAGCTACAGAGAAGTTAAAGTTATATATTGTTAATGGTATCTGCAGTACTGATATTGAGTTTACCGGATGTGTTTGTGGTTAAATACAAGTAACTTTTGTATGTATTGCGTGAGAAATGATTCAATACAAATGAGTGAAAGCTAGAGCTGTGTGTATTTTCTTCACTCCTCTCTCACTCGTATTCCCCTGATTAAGGGCACAACATTTACATGTTGCTAGACAGCTGTATTGATAAAATATTGATTTTGTCCTCGTGGAGGTTTTATTGCACTTACAGTGAGTTCAAGTTATCTTCACTTCTCTGTCTCTACCATGGTATCGCTACTTGTGTTTGTGTGTGTGCGTAAATGTGGCGCAGCAGCCCCGATGCATAGGCAACAGGAGGAAAGACTGTGGCAACATGAAAAAAAAAAAATACACAAAAACATAAAAAAAGTAAACTAACAGTTACAGATAAAAGAGCTGGTAACGTTGGATCTTCTCAATACTATGGTCCTCAACCATCCACTGAAAAGAGAGGGAAAAAAAACGAACAGATAGCATTGTTTCATAATTAATTTCATAATTCATCATGTTTGTGAAGTCACAGGTGAACAAAATTTACACCTTCCTTACATCTGCCTGTCATAAAATGCAGAATGTTTCTTTGTTGTTTTTAATTTAAGGTAAACGTCTTTTATGCCACTTGTTTTAAAATATTACAAATTGTGTATAATTATTGATGTGTTATTTTGATTAATGTGCTGTGCGCTATGGAAGCAATGGACAATGGACTGAACAGTTTGCGGTGTCACAGTGGATTTGTATGTTTACCTGTCTTTCATGAACTGTCTTTTACAAATGTCAACAAGGCACATGTTGCTGATTGGCACACCTGCTGAGCCTTAAAGGAGAAGTCCAGTATTTTGCACTTTGAGCCCCATGCCTGGGTTGGTTATGATGAAATAGAGTGGCCAAAATCTTGACGATTGCTCCTTCTCTGAGAATTTGAGAGAATTTGGCTTTCCCCTGCCTGCCTTAACAGTGCTGTCTATGGCCATGTGTAAATCTGTCCTAGAACCACCTTAAACATTTGTTTTCAAAGCCATGAAACTCACTGAGTGGTCAGTGGTGTTCGTTGATGTTCCGACATAAAAATCGTAGCAAACTGTGGTTTCTGTGAGGATTTATTTGACATTTTGTCCATGCATTGATTTTCTATTGGAAGCCTCATTGTCCGTTGGTAGTAATCCGCCACCGGAAACGGAAAGGGGGTTGTTTACAACAAGGCTGTAGTCATTGTAATCTTTTAGCTCAGCGAAAGTGCCGGCTCGACAGTGCTGTGTGCGCTCCTCCTCTTCGGAGGTATTCTCCTGCAGCCGCTGACCGCGCAAAACTTGCCCATTATTAATCACTTGTAAACAACCTTCGCAGTACGATGCCTTTGAACACAATGCCAGCCTTCTTCTTCTGCTTCTTTTCTGTGTCCCATTACATTGCAATGATTTCCTGCCGGGTGGCTCACGTAAAGGAGCATTATCGCCATCAAGTGGGCTGGAGTGTATAACGAACGAGGGTCAAACGAATGATCAAGCGGAAGTTTACACACGGTGTGAGGCAGCTGAAAAAATAGTTCCACAATAAAGATGAATAGCGAAAATACGGATGGAAACCTGGATGCCTTTGAAAACAAACGTTTAAGGTGGTTTTAGGACAGATTTACACATGGCCATAGACAGCACTGTTAAGGCAGGCAGGGGAAAGCCAAATTCTCTCAAATTCTCAGAGAAGGAGCAATCATCAAGATTTTGGTCTTAACCACTCTATTTCATCATAAACAACCCAGGAATGGGGCTCAAAGTGCAAAATACTGGACTTCTCCTTTAACACATCAGCATCATCTTTCGCTCAGAATAGTTTTTGATAAATCAGAAGTTATAAAACCGTGTAAACTGCGTCGTTAACGCAGATGAGCGGAGGATTAGATGGGGAAACTAGTGCTGGGCGGTATGACCAAAAATTTATATCACAGTATTTTTCAAACTTCTGATGGTATCACGGTATATGACGTTTTTTTTTGTTTTTTTTTCATGCACGACTGGGTGTTAACCACATTTTGTAATGATTTAGAGAGGATAATGATTTCATATATTTTACTGATCGCAATTATAGAACACAAGTGTGTTTTATTTAAAGTGTGGCTGGGTGTGCGTATGAATATACAGTGAACTTTTTAGGTGCTGTACAAGTAAATCTCATAGCCTATTGTCTTTGTACAATGACAACAAAGACCTTTTTAACTGTGAAAATAGCATAGACCTATTCAAGATTTGTGTTTGGGCAACACTGCCATATAACAGGCGAAACACTGAAATTAATTTATTCATGGCCACATCAAAGTGAAATGATTAACTTTACCGATTAGCTATCTGATTATCTGTAATGCTGTGAGCGCAAAACTTGTTTCAGTGTCCTCCTGACGCTCGGCTCAACAGTGAGTGGCGTATTCCCTCAGCTGAACATCTGTAGGCGGAGATGCTCAGAGAGAAAGTACAAATGCTCGGTTCTGATCCAGCTCCACTGGACTTTCAAAGTAAAGGTTACGCCAGCTTCAGACGCGCTAAATTGTGAAACAGCGGCGCCTTTATAGCTGATTTTAACCTGGTCGGGACCAGGTTATGAGCTAAACATAAGTTACCATGGTGATCTAGCCAGGTTAAAAGAGAGCCACCTTCGTGACACTGGAAACGCTGGCTTTAGACTCAACATACCTTGCTAACCCGTTAATCTCGCTTCGTAGTACACAAGTGAAGGAATCAATACGAACGCGTCTCTGAGTGACATCTGACTCGTCTTTTCTCTTGCAGTGCCACTGCCAACGTTACCTGCAGACGTGGAGTATGCAGATCTTAGTTTCATGCATTCTTGATATTCCAAGACATGTTTGTGTCTGAGGTGATGAAGCATATTGCTTGTGTTGCCTCCTGCGGCTACAACTTTAGCCCGACATTTTAAGATAATTGTTGTTTGATAGACGGCGGATTTTTTAAAGCCGAAGAACTTCCAAACAACAGACACGGCTCCTCTTTTCGGTACAAGTTCTTCTGTGTCAATTTCTACTCGTTCTGTAACTTCAGTTTCGGAGCTTTCACTGTTTTTATCAATATTCTTAACTCAACAGCTCACCTTGCTTAGTGCAACTGCAAAACAGTCCCCTCCCAAACAATGTCCCGCGGCGCTACGTTCCGTCACTCGGCTTTCCCAACAGTGTGTACACTACATACTCACCGGTATTGCGGTATATGAAAAATTCATATCATAAACAAAAAAAAAAACGGTATTCGGTATGAACCTGTATACCGCCCAGCACTAGGGGAAACATCACATTTATTCACTTTACATTGAGCTACAGTTAATAGTGAATTATATTAAATGTTTGCCTTATGTGTTAGTATCTCAATAAGTCATCAGAAGTCAAATCATTTAAAAGGAGCAGATGTTTACCTTAAGCTAGCTCAGGCCAGGTAAAAGTTAACAATATTGTAACGGAGCACAGGTAGCTTATTGCTAGCGTGCTCGATTTAAAAGGATGAAAACAAACAATGCTTTTAGGTGGCTGTCAGAGATGGCAAAGGTATGATCACATAACCCCATCTGAGCTATAACAGTTGGTGTGTTCCACGTTTTATTTCCCAGTTTCTCTTGGAAAGAAGAATAGAGTACTGTAAACACAGTTACCATTAGAAATCTCTGGATTCAGTTCAACACTGGAATCATGGGGGCTAGGAACAGAAGAAGAAGACGCTTTATTGTCATTGTAAGGTACAATGAAGTTCTGTTCGGCTATCTCTTGTAGCAGCTACAATGTCCTTGTCATAAAATGTAATATAATAAATAGTATAATAAGGTTTAGAATATTTACAGCAGTTTAGAATATTTACAGCAGATATAGTAACATAGATACAGACTGTAATAGTCAGTAATAGGCAATACTGGACTGGACTGGACTGTACAAGACTGGACTCAGCACTGTTGGAGATGTCTCTTTTTCTTTTTCCTTAAAATAATCTCAAATCAGTATTAAGACAAACTCCGCGTGTTCGTTTGATGAAGAATAACAGGAGAGTAGATGGTCTCAGTTAACTTCTATTTATTCCAAATCAAAAAGATTACGAGATACAGAGCTCTGGGTCCGGTCCTCTTGCCTTAACCAACAACAACAGCGAGTCAGGGCACGAAGTCTGACAACCTGTCTCTCCCTGACCCAGTCTTTTAAGCGTTACAGTTCAGTTAAATGTGCACGCAGGAAGAATAGCAGACTTTCTGCTGCAGTTAGACTTCCTCTTCTATCTTTCACCTCTGCCCTGCAGCTGCTTCTGCAAAACAGAGTTCAAACAGGGACACACTTGCCACCAAGTGTGACGTCAGTAGGTCAACTGTCGGTGATCATGCAAAACAATCTGTCATTCTCAGCATATTCTCAATATAGTAATTTCTAATTTACTTTTTCAGACACAGTAAATTTCCAGTCTACAATAGCCTCATATCTTCTGCTTTTCATCTGCTTAGAAGATAGGTACAGCGATCAATATATAACCTTTTTATAATAATTCAACAGCACACAGCCCTGAGGAACACCAGTATTGAGGACGATGGTGGTGGATGTGGAGGTGCCCATTCTGACATGTCTGTCATGTCTCACATGTCTGTTAGTCTGGAAGTCCTTGATCCACAAACAGAGCGAGGTTCCAAGTTGTAGTGTCTGCAGTTTGTTGATGAGTCTGCTGGGGCTGATGGAGTTAAATGCCGAGCTGAAGTCAACAAACAGCATCCTGATGTGTTGGGGCTTTCATGGCGTCATCTGTGGATCTGTTGGACCTGTAGGCGAACTGATGTTGATCAAAGCCAGGTGGGATGTGGGCCTTTACATGCTGTAACACCAGTCTCTCCATACATTTCACCGGTGTCAGGGCCACAGGCCAGTAATCATTCAACCCTGTGATGGCAGAGGATTTGGGCACAGAGATTATGGTGGCAGTTTTCAGGCAGGTGGGGACTGTGGCTTGCTGCAGTGAATGGTTAAAGATGTTAGTGAATACTGCAGCAAGCTGATGAGCACATGATTTCAGCACCCTCCCTGGTACTCCATCCGGTCCTGGTGCTTTCCTGGTGTCGATGCCACACAGGACTCGCAGTACTTGATGTTGTTGGATGGTGGGGGGCTGGTCATGCTCTGATGATGTCAGCTGTGTGTCCTCTGCCTGTCTGTTGTCCTCTTCAAAGCGGGAGAAAAAGGTGTTAAGCTGGTCTGGGAGAGAAGTGTCGGTGGGGGGGGGTGTTGTGACATTGTTTGTAGTCAGTTATATTCTGTATGCCTTTCCACATGGAGCGGGGGTTGTTCTCCCTGAAGTTGGCCTCTATCTGCTCTCTGTACTTTGTTTTAGCAGCCTTGATGCCTCTGTTCAGGTCCGCTCTAGCCCTCCTGTAGGCTTCCCTGTCCCTTGACCTCAGTGCTGAATCCCTGGCCTGGAGTAGTGCTCTGATATTGGCGTTAAACCAGGGTTTTGGGTTGGGAAATGTTTTCATCTGTTTCCTTGATGTTATCCATGCGGAAACTGATGAATGATAGTACAGAGAAGGTGTGGAGTTCAATAAGGTGGATATGTTTATTGGTTGAACAAAAATTGGATTTCAAAAACTTTTTTTCTGTTTAGTGTCTGATAAGCAAAACATGAATTTGTGTACAAAATTCCATTGCAATTAATAGGGATGTAACGATCCATCGATCTGGATCGATACATTGATTTAATGATCAACAATCCAATCACATGGATGCAAAGTGGAAACATTGATCCATATCGTCATCTTTAGCGAAGGCTTTTATTTTAAAGGTTTGTGTCACAGTCAAACAGCGGCAGGCAGATGGTTAGCAGCCAAGAGAGAGACGATGAGGATAACGTTATTTACTTGGGAATAAATCAGCATAGTGGAAATATGGATTTCGGAGAAAAGAAGGATCAACAGACAACACATGGCACATGTAAACAATGACGTTACGAGATAGAACACAACGTGATGTTACCTGCCTGGACAAGTATCTCACTCCACTAGTCTCTTGCTTTAGCAAAATTAGCCGCAATGTTTTAACAATGTTCGTCGGAAAAACCGTGCATGCAGGCTGAAATTCAACCAAGCTGTTCTGTCGGGAGATGCAGTGACTTAAACCAACGGTGAGTAAGACAAATATTACTGCTGCATGTCATTTGTTAAGCTATGAGAGGAAGAAAAATGTCCGCTAGCCACTAGGCTAATTTATGCAATGGAAATATGCTTACGCTAATAATGGGTGATTAGCAAAAAACAATCGTTTTGTCCATGAACCTTGACAGTTATTACTGAGCTGAATGTTATACTTTTGTTGAATGGTCCTGTTGTTAATCTGTTTCATAAAACGGGTGCTTCCCATCCTTAAATGTGATTGGCAGAGCCGCGTTCCATGCCGTTGTAAAATCAGTGTAACCCACTGGTAGACCGCAGCACAAAATATCCCTACGCCAGTGTAAACAGATATAGCGTTGCCTAGCAACCAACTGCTCTGCACTGAAGTTACTCGTTAGGTTACATTTGTTTCAAGACTTTTGTAAACAAAATGTCAGACTTTGTGGTGAATTTTGATTTGCTGGGTGGCCTGAGCCTGGATGAGTGGTTGGAGGAAATGGATAGGATGGACAAGAAAGAAAAAGAAGACAGGAGACACGCTGACATTAATGACAGAGACACTGAATATTTGGAGAAGTCAAGAAATTAAGAGGCAACGGTGAAACAAACTATGTGGTCTGTTCGTTGCTTTCAGAGCTGGTGTGAGGAGAAGAAAGAGACTGTTTACTTTCAGTCAATCACAAAAACAGAGCTTAATCGGATTCTCCGTCAGTTTTATGCCACTGTAAAAAACGGGAAAGGTGAAGCCTATGGTTTCAGCAGCTATGTCGGGCTACGTGCGGGGCTTAACCGTTACATCAATGATCCACCAATCAGCCGATACTGGCGTCTATTAAAGGATGCTGAATTCACCACCAGCAACAATGTTTTCGCCGGTGTGATAAAGAAACTCCGCCGAGAAGGACGTGACAAATCTTCCCACCATCAAGCCATAACCGAGGCAGACTTTCAGAAAATTAAGCACTTTCAGGCACGAAGTTCAAACACACCTTGGGGGCTTGTCTCTAAAGTCTGGTTTGATGTGCAGCTGCACAGGGACGCAGGGCGAACGAGGGCAACCGCAAATTAAAGCCCGACTCCTTCAGCATTCGCCATGACGACAATGGCCTAAAATATGTCACCCTGTCTTTCAATGACTGCACAAAAAATCACAAAGATGCTGCCGAAAAAATCAAAGAAAGCCTGTGGGGATTCATATATGAGCAGCCGGGTAACCCACTGTGGCCTCACTGGAGAAATACCTCTCCCTGCTGCCTCCTGATCACTTGCCTTTTATCTCCACCCAAAGCAGACACAGTGTGACAGCGCCGATGTATGGTAAGTTAACAGTATACTTTTATTATTATTGTTATTGTTATTAGAGGTGGGCATATTCCAGTGCAGCATCTTACCACAATACTTTTTTTTCTCTCTCTCTTTCTACTAATGTTAGGTATACCAGAGAGCCTATGGGGGTAAATTTCCTCGTGGGCACGTTGCCTCGCCGTTGTAAAATCACTGTAACCCACGGCTTCTCGGGGCTTATTGTTTAATTATGGCTGTTGGGAGAAGTTTTCCTTCAGGGCTTTAAGCCAGATACTCCTGAAGTTTTATGAAAAAGATTATGTTTTTTTCTTCCAGAAAGGTCTCTCTGTCAGAAAGCCCTGAGGGTTAACTTATCCCATTTGCTTTTTTATTTGTGTCAGTGGAGTCAGTTTAAAGTGCACTTTACTGGACTTATTATTTATGTGTTTATGTGTTTTATGGCCAAAAGTAAAAAAATAAAGGGGTGTCAGCCTCTTCTGTAACAGACTGTGTTAAATGGGCATTTAATATCGCCTAATATCGACCGCAGACCCCTGAATTGTTTCGAATTGAAATCATATCGTGGTACACTTTGTCATATCGGAAAATATATTATCGTTGTTCATAGTATCAATATGATATCGTATCGTGATGAAACTGGTGATTTACACCTAGTATTCAATAAAACAGTCGTCCAGAGACACCATGAGTGCCTGTACCAAAAATTGTGCCAATTCATAGAGCACGTCTTGAGATATGTCACTGCATAAACTGGTGGTGCAAAAATTTGACCAAGTCAGTAGGATTCATACTCTAGGGACCATTCATTCCATTTCGTACAGGGTTCCCACTGTCATAGAAAATCTGGAAAAAAGTCCTGGAATTTAATCATAAATCACATTTGCCAGGCCTTGAACAGTCATGGAATTAGCAAAATTAATTGATAGTTTTGGAAAAGTCATGGAATTGTGGTATGTGTAATGAAATTGTTACTCTAATCCTCCTACTCTAATCCTAATATGGATTCCAAATTATGCAACATCACAGCATTTTTTTTTCTTTAGCTGAAGACGTATGTATGTGTATATGAATGAAACTTGGCGTATGTGTTGGTACACATACTATATCGCCACGCAAATTATCTCAATACTATGCTGTATTTTTTTTTTTTTTTCTCCATCCTTACAATTCATCCAATAGATGCTGAAATATTATAGTCTGGACCAAAGTGGCTAAAGACTGACCATTGTTGCTGTCCATTTTACATCAGTTGTTCACTCTCTGTAACTGCAGAAAAATAACTTTTAAATACTATAGTCTGGTACGTGCCACAGAAACATTGCCAAACTTCTCCACTCTGTTGCACTCATTGTATGCAGCCCATTCAGAATCGAGTCTGCTAGTCTTCTCCACAATAATCTCACTTGCTTATGGTAATTGCCCTAAGGTTGAGAAGTAATGTCCTTATGATTTATTGATCTTAAAGTGTTGTGCATTAGACAGCAGCCTCATGTGTGCAGACATGTGTGGGAACATTTTCTGTGAGCAGCACTTTCATTTAGCCTAATGCAATTTGGTGAAGGGAAAAAAAACAACATAATGTGTATGCAGCCACACAAAGAGTTACTTCAGCAAGATGGAGAACAGCCAATGGGAATCATCATATCATCCAATCAGAACAACACTGGTGCTCCGTGTGTTGTTTTGTTACTGTTATCTGCCTGCTATTCTACAGAGATCAATGCAACAATAACCACACATCTCTCCTTCACCATCAGCTGTCACTTGTACAATCCATCTGCTTTGTTTTCTTTGTTTACATTGAGGATGAATGGACACGCGAGGACACTGTTGGATGAATTGACTCCGAGTCATTGTCTTTGTCTCCTGTTTTCATACAGCTATATTAAAGACCTTCATGAACAGTTTCATAAACAGCCCCACAAACTCTGCACACCATCAAAATTGCAACTGTGTCCATTAGTGTCTAGATTTGATTTGAGCAATACAGCACAAATCCTCACCCAGATTTAAAACTAGGTTTTTGATTAACAATTGTAGAAAATACCTGATTCAAATGACTATAGAATCTCTGGTATTTGCTCAATATAGCTGAAATGTGTTGACATGGACAGCTGTGCCATAACACATTATTTTAATAGGCATCCAACCATTCAGTGAACATTTCTTCCCTATGGCTGAAGGCTTTGTCATCCTGCGAGATTCCACTCCCATAAGGACAGAAATGTTCCAACACGTTGCTGTCACTGCTGAGAGTCAGTTTGTTCTCTCAGCTGGAAACTTTAACAGTCTGTACAGTTACTATTGTTAAATGATGTTTTTGAAAATGTAACCACACTGTCAAAAAAGGCATACAATCATATCTTATTTTAGAATGATCAAGTCTTGCTTTTTATCATCAAGAATGAATAATCTGGTTAAACGCTATGTGCATGCCATTATAAGACATGTTTAAAAGGTCTGGTGAGTAGGATTTAGTGGCATCCAATGGTGAAGTTGCAGATTGCAACCAAGTGAAACATCTGTGTGCCAACCGTGTAAGAAAATTACAGTGACAGATGCAAAGATGGGAATGGCCATATCTAGAGCCAGTGTTTGGTTCGTCTGTTCATGGCAGACTGCGTGGAAAAGGACCTGCTCCATATGTAGATATAAACGGCTCATTCTAACAGTGTGTTCACACAAATTGTGAAGCAAGCATTTGGCATGGTCAGATTACATACAAATCGATGCAAACACGGGAATAGATGCAAATTAGAGCGGCGGGGCGGCTGTGGCTCAGAGGTAGAGCGGGTCGTCCACCAATCGGAAGATCAGCGGTTCCATCCCCGGCTCCTCCAGTCCGCATGTCGAAGTATCCTTGAGCAAGATACTGAACCCCAAATTGCTCCCGATGATGCTTCCATCGGTGTGTGAGTGTGTTAAAAAAAAAACAAAACTGAGTAGCAGGTGGCACCTTGTATGGTAGCCTCGGCCACTAGTGTATGAATGTGTGTGTGAATGGGCGAATGTGACTCGTAGTGTAAAAAGCGCTTTGAGTGGTCAGACGACTAGAAAGACGCTATACCATTATACCATTTACCATTTACCATTACTGTAGCATCGTTGTTAGATGGTAACTCCAAGCAGTCACAGGCTAACAGGAACCAAGGATGCAGGTGACTGGTAATGCAGAACTGGGACATATAACAGGAAAAAGGAAAGTTGACTGAGGCTCTGCTGAGTACCAAGCTTGCTCAACTGTCAATGCAGTGCAGATCAAAATGGGCAGGCCTTATGACGGGTCAATTCGATGACAGTGCAGGAAAGAGTAAGATAATATCCTACAAATAAGTGTAGAAATTTGCAAAAACTTCCAGAATAACAGTTGACAGTTATTTAGAGCCCAGCGCCATTGTGCTGTTGTGGATATTAATTAGCATTATCCCCTTGTAGTTCTAACAGTGATGTGAGTCACATATTTCATTTCAGAGGTGTTGTGGATGTCAAGCTTGATATTCCCCCTGCTGCTCATGTCCCCTGGCCTTCCTGGACGATCTGTTTCTAGTTTGTTACTTTACTGAATTTAAAGGACACTTTTTACCACCCCCTGCACCCTCAGTTATTCTTATATGTTTCTAAATCTACTGGCTTATCCCAGCCTGTCAAACACTGCCAACCTCTTTCAAAGAGGTCAAGGTCAAGGTCAAGGTAACTTTATTGATACCCGTAGGTAGATTTGTTTTGCAGTCTGGAAAAGACATCTCAAACATTATGCACAACATTTAAAAACACAGGACACATACAGAAGACGGATTAACAGCAGACATTGACAGGTACTCCCAGCGGCTCACTGATCATGGTTAAAGACTAAAATAAATAAATAAAATAAATAAAGTCATTAGATATCACTAAAATGCCAATATAAAAAACCTGTTAAGAGCATGCTAAAAAAACATAAGAGCATGATACAAGGGACAGTAGAACAAAATAAATAAATAAATAAATAAGTAAATAAATAAGTAAGTTAAGACCACATTAAAATAAGACAGACCACACAAAAGGAAGTAAAGTGCGTCAAGACTTATTTAAAAGAGAAACAGCAGCAGGAACAAAGCTGTTCCTGTAGCAGGTGGTCCTAACTCTAGAGGACTATGTTATTCTTAGAAATACGTATTTTTATCTAAGGTCTCTATGGCTCAGTTTATTTCTTATCATTCATTTTCTGCACCTTTAGTTAGTAATTTTTAAATCTAAGCTTGAAACAATTGTATGTTGAACTTAAATGACCTTTTAAGCCTTGAAGGTTTCAGTTTTACTTTAAATGTTATTGCTCCAGGCACATGAATGAGTTCATCACTATCAAATAATTCATTTTTATAGTATTACATTAAAACAAAAGGGATTGTTTGGAACTCCAGGGATAATTCATTTTAGCATTTTAATATTGTAATTACCAATTTTGACTACCAAGAATTATCGTGATTTTTGAAGGCAGTACACTGAAAGAAGCCTATAATATTGTGAAAATATTAACCTATATTACCTCAATATCATCAGAATGTTACCCCATTAGCTTTTGATCCAAATATTGCACTGATATAACTACTCTATTGTTAGCAGTTTACCATATTGTTACCAGATATTGCTAAACTATTGCTAAATAGTTTGGCCTTAGTTGGTGTAGTGCACGAGGTGTACTGTATGAGTTTATTAATGGATGTTTTGATATAGCCTAGTTTTATTTTTGCTAAACGCACAACATCATGACTTCCATGACAATCTCAAACATAGATACATCTCAAGATACTGAACCCCAAATTGCTCCCGATGATGCTTCCATCGGTGTGTGAGTGTGTTAAAAAAAAAACAAAACTGAGTAGCAGGTGGCACCTTGTATGGTAGCCTCGGCCACTAGTGTATGAATGTGTGTGTGAATGGGTGAATGTGACTCGTAGTGTAAAAAGCGCTTTGAGTGGTCAGACGACTAGAAAGGCGCTATATAAATGCAGGTCCATTTACCATTTACCATAATTCTAAACTCTACCGTAGGACTAAATGGTTCTGAAAATATGTATTTGTGATGGATTAAGCTTTTTTTTAGTTGCTTCTTAGCAAAATGTCTTAAGTACTTTAGGTTGGTCTTTTATGGTGGATGGTAAACAGAGGGAGGAGTGACGCGCTAATGTGCTGCCATGACAATATGAAAAATAATTAGTGTTGACATCTTGGTTCACGCTGGTTCAGAACACAGAGGCTCCATGCACCTTATCCCCATTACTTGGTTTGCACTTAAGTCCGCGAACCAAGTTAGCCATCGGGGGCCTAAGAATTGCATCTCTGCTATTTGGAGATGATATGGTTCTGCTTCATCACACTGTGACCTCCAGCATGCACTGGGTTACGCAGAATATTTGTTTTTTTAACGCCAGCACTCACTCTTTTTCCGGAGCAACTGTCACATAAATCAAAGACAAGCTCCCGGATTTACTGCGTTCTTTTCCAGACTCCATAAAACGCGTCATTGTGCACGTCGGTACCAACATGTTGTCCAAGGTCACACCGAACTGCTGAAGAATGACTTTAACAGTCTGTTCTCCACATTAAAAGACTGCGGCAAGTCAATTTTCATCAGTGGCCCCCTTCCCACACTTGGCTGTGGCACAGGGCGATTCACAAGACTCCTCTCTCTCCATTTCTGGCTCTGGGCCACCTGCAGTTTGCACAGTTTTAACTTTATCAATAATTTTAACTGACCTTCTACAGGGATGATGGACCACACCCGAGCAAATTAGGTAGCCGCATGCTAGCAGCCAACATAGCATACACTGTACACACCACAGAAAACACATGTGCATGACTGTTTACTTGCCACACCCCCTCCTCAGAGCGTTCCTCTTCTTCCTCCACAGATCACTCTGCGAGTACTGACTCCCACAACTTCTCCCCCTACTGACTCCAGCTGCAACTGCCACTAACTTCTACAGCCAGCTCCAGGTCAAATCCCAAACATCCTACAGTTCCTAGCCCTTCACAATATGTTCTCCCTCCCACAGATATTCCTGTAATCATCACTGAAAGACGGTACTCAAGCCTCACTTTGCTCACAGACATGCCCAGAATTTATTACCCATTATTATTCCTCAGTCCTCTCAAACTGTCCTAAAGCAACGTAATCTGGAACTGGCTCTATTCAACACACTATCACTTAACAACAAAAGCCTCATCCTGAATGAATTCATCACTGACAATAACCTGGATTTTCTTTGCATCACTGAAACATGGCACAAACCCCTGGACTATTTTTCACAGATTCACCACACAGATCAGACCACACCCACCAGATTCACATACAGTGACAAACCTCACCCCAAGGGCCGCGGAGGTGTTGCTGCTATTCAGTGGAAAGACATCAAAATAACCACCATTCCCATCCCTGCAGTTAACTCATTTGAACATCTTGTCTTCAAACTCTCTGGCCCCACTCCCCTGGTCTCTGCCATTCAAATCATATTTCTCCAACAGACAGCAATTCATCCATGTCAATAACTGCACCTCCTCCACCGCTCCTAAGTCCCAAGGTGTACCCCAGGGTTCCGTGCTTGATCATAATCGGCCCCAGTTCCCTTACTAAAACCATCCATAATTTCAGCCTTAACGTTACAAATTCTACACTTTCTCCAACTCAACATCTACGCAACCTCTGAGTTATTTTCGACAGCAACCTTTCATTTGAACCGCATGTTAATCATATCACCAAAACCACTTTCTTCCATCTAAAAAACAGAGTTCCTCCCTCACCTTCTCTACTGTAGAAACTCTGATTCACGCATTCATCACATCCAGACTCGATTACTGCAATAGCATTCTGTATGGTTCATCTTCTGTATGGTTCAGATAGTGCGCATGCGCCAACCGTGCGTGCAGCCTGTTGCGGTCGCTCCTGCTTGTTTTTCTTAATTTCGTACTTTTTTTTGCTTTATACCTTATTACTTGTTTTTGTATTTTACGACCAATATTCCGAAGCTGTGCCCTCTTTAAACATGCTGATTGAGAGAGTTCTGGTCTATTTCTTTACTCTTTATTTACTACTTTCACTCGGACCCGGCACCACTGCGCAACAACTCCATGGCCGCATTGGTTACTCCAGAGATCAGCTGATCGCGCTGAGGCTGGCCGGCTTGGCGGCTGGAACATCAGCGATACCGGCTGAAATGTGGAGGAAAACTCACAGAAGATGCAGGGGAGGAATGAAACAGAAGCGGAAAAGAGCGAGGGTGAGACAACGGAGGCTTATGGAGAAGAGGATATATAAGCCGGGTCTCCCCTCTATCACCATGGGCAACGTGAGGTCACTGGGAAATAAAATGGACGAGCTAACAGCAGTCGCCAGGAGTCAGAAGGAGTACCGGGAGTGTAGTCTGATGTGCTTTACAGAGACATGGCTACACAAGGACATTCCCGACGACAACGTCTCCATCAGCGGCTTTCAGACTGTTCGGGCCGACCGGGATTGCACCGAGAGCGGTAAGCGCAAAGGAGGGGGGCTTGCCGTGCTTGTCAACAACCGGTGGTGCAGTCCCGCTCACATTACTGTGAAGGAACAAATCTGTTGCCCGGATATTGAACTGTTTGCTGTTGGACTCAGGCCGTATTATTTGCCCAGGGAGTTTTCACACGTGATTATGGTGACCGTCTATATCCCCCCCTCTGCCAACCCGACATCGGCATGTGACGTCATTCATTCCGCCGTAGCCCGTCTGCAGACTCAACACCCGAGTGCTTTCATAGCTATCTCGGGTGACTTCAACCACGTCACCATGGCAACAACACTGTCCAACTTCACACAGTATGTGAGCTGTCCCACTAGAGGAGGGAGAACCCTGGACTTGCT
This sequence comes from Cephalopholis sonnerati, assembly GCA_019142605.1. Lineage (NCBI taxonomy): Eukaryota > Metazoa > Chordata > Actinopteri > Perciformes > Serranidae > Cephalopholis > Cephalopholis sonnerati. The sequence continues at coordinate 859,641 of JAGQAX010000004.1, forward strand.
GTATGCAAACACCAAGGACGTATACAGCTGCTCCCCCCTCCCCCCTCGGGGTAGGTCAGACCACAACCTGGTGCATCTCAACCCCTGCTATGTGCCCCTAGTAAGGAGCCAGCCTGCGACCATAAGGACAGTGAGGAGGTGGTCAGAGGAGGCTTATGAGACACTGCAGGGCTGTTTTGAGGTGACAGACTGGCAGGCACTCTGTGAGCCACATGGGGAGGACATTGACGGGCTCACAGAGTGCATCACAGACTACATCACCTTCTGTGTGGACACCACCGTCCCAGCCAGGACCGTCCATTGTTACCCAAATAACAAACCATGGGTAACAAAGGACATCAAAGCCATCCTCAACGCCAAGAAGAGGGCCTTCAGAGCTGGTGACAGGGAGGAGGTGAGAACGATACAGGGGGAACTGAAGGTGAAGATCAGAGAGGCTAAGGAGAAGTACAGGAGAAAGCTGGAGTGGAAACTCCAGCAGAACAATATGAGGGAGGTCTGGAGTGGAATGAGGACCATCACTGGCTTCAGGACCAACAACAACAGAATTTAAGGCAGGGTGGACAGGGCCAATGAACTGAATCAGTTTTTTAACAGATTTGACACTGCTGGTCCCGCCCACCCCCCCACTGACTCTTCTGCTGACTGTCTTGTGCAACCAACAGCCACTCCACCTTCCCCCACCCCTCCTGCTTACACCCCCCTACCCTCCAGTGTGAGCTCCCTTCACACCGCCTCCCCCAGTAGCCAGACTGACCACACTCCTCATCGTGAGGACTACACCCCTCCTCCGCCTGACACCTCCACAATGTGCTTCACCACCGATCATGTGAGAAGACAGCTGATGAAACTCCACTCAAGCAAGGCTGCAGGCCCTGATGGTGTCAGCCCCAGGGTGCTCAAAGCCTGTGCCCCCCAGCTATGTGGAGTACTTCAGCATGTCTTCAACATGAGCCTGAGTCTCCGGAGGGTCCCCATGCTGTGGAAGACATCCTGCCTCGTTCCTGTGCCAAAGACGCTGCGTCCCAGTGGCTCCAAGGACTACAGACCCGTGGCATTGACCTCCCACATCATGAAGACCCTGGAGAGACTTGTCCTGGAGCAGCTCCGGCCCATGGTCAATCCACTCTTGGACCCCCTCCAGTTCGCCTACCAGCCCCGACTTGGAGTGGAGGACGCCATCATCTACCTGCTCAACCGCGTCTACGTCCAACTGGACAAGCCAGCGAGCACTGTGAGAGTCATGTTTTTTGACTTCTCCAGTGCGTTCAACACCATCCGTCCAGCTCTACTGGGTGACAAGCTGACAGCTATGCAGGTGGATGCCTCTCTGGTGTCCTGGATTGTAGACTACTTGACTGGCAGACCACAGTACGTGCGCTTGCAACACTGTGTGTCAGACAGAGTGGTCAGCAGTACCGGGGCCCCGCAGGGGACTGTCCTCTCTCCGTTCCTCTTCACCCTCTACACCACGGACTTCAGCTATTGCACTGAGACCTGCCATCTTCAGAAGTTTTCTGATGACTCTGCAATAGTTGGATGTATCAGCAAGGGTGATGAGGATGAGTACAGGGCTGCTGTGGATAACTTTGTCACATGGTGTGAGCAGAACCATCTGCAGCTCAACGTCGCAAAGACAAAGGAACTGGTGGTGGATTTGAAGAGAACCAAGACACCGGTGACCCCGATCTCCATCCATGGGGTCAGTGTGGACATTGTGGAGGACTATAAGTACCTGGGGGTCCACATTGACAATAAACTGGACTGGTCTAAGAACACTGACGCCCTCTACAGGAAGGGCCAGAGCCGTCTCTATTTTCTGAGGCGACTGAGGTCCTTCAACATCTGCCGGACTATGCTCAGGATTTTTTATGAGTCTGTGGTGGCCAGTGCTATCCTCTATGCTGTTGTGTGCTGGGGCAGCAGGCTGAGGGTGGCGGATGCCAACAGACTTAACAAACTGATCCGCAAGGCCAGTGACGTTGTGGGAATGGCGTGTGACTCTCTGGTGGTGGTGTCAGAGAGGAGGATGCTGTCTAAACTGCGAACTATCTTGGACAATGTCTCACACCCACTCCACCATGTGCTGGTTGGACACAAGAGTTCTTTCAGTGGGAGACTCATACCACCAAAATGCACCACTGAGCGCCACAGGAAATCATTCCTGCCTGTGGCCATCAAACTGTACAACTCCTCCCTCTGAGTTGCCCTTGGACTGTTTCACCACTGTCACCAACTCATAATAAATTATTACATATTTATTCCTAAATAATCCGTGCAATAACTGACTGTATTGTTCAGTCTGTATCTAAGGTTCCTGTATATATTGTAAATTATGTTGTGTGGTCTCTACATATATATTTTGTCTTCTTATATTTCTTATATTTTACTTCTTTTTGCACTATATCTTCTTTCTACACTTGTTTGCACTATATCTTTTTCTTTTTACACTTGTAAGTAGCACCTGTAACGAAAACAATTTCCCCTGGGGATCAATAAAGTATTTCTGATTCTGATTCTGATTTTGATTCTGAAGTCCTCAATAAACTACAGTACATCCAGAGCTCTGCTGCCCGTCTCCTCACCCAGTCCCGCTCCCGTGACCATATCAGGCCCGTCCTTCAGAACCTCCACTGGCTCCCAATTCCTCAACGCATTCAGTTCAAATTCCCTCTCCTCACCTTCAAAGCCCTCCATAATCAGGCCCCATCTTACCTCACTGACCTGTTGCACTGTCACAAACCCCCCCACAGTCTCCGCTCCTCTTATGCAAATCTCCTCTCTCCACCACACAGGACCAAGCACAAAACATGGGGGGACAAAGCCTTCTCCATTGCTGCTCCCTCCCTCTGGAACTCTCTCCCCCAACACATCCGTAACTGTACAGACTTAAACTCCTTCAAATCTTTGCTCAAAACCCACCTGTTCAGGCTTGCATTCAATCCCCATTCTTGCTCTTAATTGTGTTTTACTACTCTTACGTTGTTGTTTTTATTTTATTATTATTATTAGGGCCCGAGCACCAAGTGGTGCGAGGACCCTATTGAAATGCAAGGAATTATTATTATCAGGGGTTCAAGCCCGAAGGGCTGAAACCCTATTGTTTTCCAACTGTTTTATTATTATTATTATTAGGGGTTCAAGCCCGAAGGGCTGAAACCCTATTGTTTTCCTACTGTTTTATTGTTATTATTAGGGCCCAAGCACCAAGCGGTGCGAGGACCCTATTGAAATGCAAGGAATTATTATTATTATTAGGGCCCGAGCACCAAGTGGTGCGAGGACCCTATTGTTTTCCTTAGGATTATTATTATTTTTTTCCGCGGGGCTGAGGGCTTTATCATATTCAAAAACTCACCAAACTTCACAGACTCATCAGAAGTGGTGAAAAATTTGACATTTTTGGGGTTTCGTGATAATGTGCAAAAAAATGGCTCAACAGCGCCCCCTACTCATTTTCAACGAAGCAGCCCCCCAAGTTGGTTTAACCTACGTGTATGAAACTTGGTAGGCATATGTAACACACCAAGATGTACAAAAAAGCCTCTTGGGCCCATGCCCTAAACTCAACAGGAAGTTGGCCATTTTGAATTGAATGTGCAAGTTTCATACATTTTTGGCCATTTGCAGGGGTCGTAAATGAAAGAACTCCTCCTAGAGATTTTGTCCGATCGCCTTCAAACTTGGTCTGTCCCACCTACATAAATTGACGACGAAAAGTTATCAAAAGCTTGTGTTTTCGTCACACCGTGTGACCGTGCCGGGACCTCAAACTTCGTTACAAACAGGAAGTAGTATTATAACGCAGGAAGTAGTTTATTACTCCAACATACATGCTCCAATCTTCCCCAAACTTCACAGGATTAATGACAGTCCCGCTCTGAAGAGATCTACATGTGAATAATTTGTGATTAATATAGTGCCCCCTACTGGTAGTAGAAAATGTCATGTTTTACACTTTGAAGCACATCTCCTCCAAAGTTGAACACATCAACCTCATACTTTCTGAAATTATCCATAAGTCCTTGATGATGCTTTCAATGGAAAACTGAGAGTTTTCGTCAAAGGGCGTGACCTTGGCGTGGCGGCGAACTTTGATGTTTCGCCATGATGACAAAAGTAGCTGTAACTTGACTCTACATGGACATATCTTTCCAAAACTTCACACATATGATAACTGTCCAGCCCTGAAAACATCTATACAGAAAATTTGAAACAGCGTCATAGCGCCACCTAATGGCGGCAGAAAGTTACTTTTTTCATTCTTTCATGTCCCTCTTCTACCAGGTTCCCACAAACCACCTCAATTTTGCAAATAATTTTGCTATAACTCCCAGACCATATGTCACACATTCAAAAACCTCATATCCACAGATTCCCTGAATAGTGCTGAATCACCTGGGTGGGGCCACTCCCATTTTTGCCTATAATGTTTTTCGCAACATCGCGAAAACTGGAAAACCTACTTTTTCGAACTCCTCCTTAGGGTTTTGTCCAATCAGCATGAAACTTGGCACGTACAGTCTTCAGCTGGACCTGATCTAAAGTTATCAAAGGAATTTTGTTCAGTTAAAATATACGCAAATTATTAACAAATACAATTTTCTAGCTAGCTATAAAAAGACAAACTATGGCATATTTCAGTCAAAATAAATGCTAAAAACACCAAATCGGAGATCCTTGCTTACTATGAGCGTGTGAGGGGGTGAGCCAAATTTGGCTAATTTTGGCCACTAGGGGGTGCTGCAAATATGGGAAATTTATATCTCGTAAATGGCTGCACCGATTTTTACGAAATTTGGTGGGTATGATGCTGGGCCACTCCTGAGGCCATATCATGAAGTTAATCACGACTGCTCAAAATGGGCGTGGCTTATTACAAGATAAACAACACACATGTATTTCAGCTCAAGTATTATGCTGAGGGCTGTGAAATTCACAGGGTGTATATAGAATAGCATACTGACCACCCATAGCAAAAATTGTATGTCTACTCCACTAGATGGCACTATAACGGATGCAAACGCATTTTGGCCTGGAACTTCCACATTTTAATTCACATCTTCATATCTTTATATCCACGTGTTTGCTACATAGAGTCGCATCTTCTGACATAGGCCACGCCCACTTCCACTGCATATTTCTCTTTGTAAGTCACTACACATCAAAAACCTACTTTTTCGAACTCCTCCTAGCGTTTAAGCTCCATCTTCATGAAACTTTGCACATACAATCTCCAGACTTGCCTGACCAAAACTTATCAAAAGAATTTTGCTACTCCAAAAAATGCGCTAGCTAAAAATAAACAGTTTTTTTCTGCTAGCCAAAAAACACATACCATTGCATATTTTTGTCAATGTAAAAGCTATCAACGTCAAACTCAATACACTTGTTTCCGATGTCACCCAGAGGCTCTGTGCCAAACTTGGCAGAAATTGGCCAATAGGGAGCGCTATAAACAGAGAAAAATCAAGTGACATGACAATTGATCGATTCGCACGAAATTTGGCGAGCGTGTTGTGGCGTCCCTCCCGAGGCCAGCTGTAAAGCTTAATGATGTTTGGTCACCGTGGCAACGCCTTATTCGCCATCAAACAAGAAGTTGTTTTTGAGGGGTAAGGGAAGCTTGTAAAGTCATGAAACTTGGCACACATATGACAGGGTCCGATTTGTGTTGTCTAATGTGATTTTTCTGCTCTAATTTGCCAACATGGCTCAACTGCGCCCCCTACAAATTTTCTATGAAACAGCCCCCGAAGCTGGTTTGACCTACATCTATGAAAATTGGTATGCACTTGCATCACTGAAAGACGTATAAAAAAGCCTGTTGCAGCCATGTGCCAAACCCAACAGGAAGTCCGCCATTTTGAATTTGCTTGTAACTGGTTCGCAACTTCACCATACATGTTCCACTCTTCCCCAAACTTCACAGGATTGATGACAGTCCTGCCCTGAACACATCTATAGCCCAATACTTGGTTATTAGTACGGCGCCACCTACTGGTAAAATGACATATCTTCGTATGATTTGAGGGATATGACGTGTAACTCCTGCGTGAGGGGTCTGCCTTCGTCAGGAATGAACGGCGGCGTGAGCCGGCGTCCTGCCAGCGCCCTCGAGTTGCGTGAAGGTGCGAGGGCCCGTTCATCGCTGCTTGCAGCTTTAATTAGGGCCCGAGCACCAAGCGGTGCGAGGACCCTATTGTTTTCCTTAGGATTTTTTTTTTTTTTTTTTTCCCGCGACTTTAAACGCATTTTTGGGGGCTTTAACATATTTGAAAACTCACCAAATTTGGCATGCACATTCGTCTTGGCGAACATTTATGTGTATGCAAAATTTAAATGATGCCCGTTGCAAAATGGCGAAATGGCGGCCCCTAGAAAATTTCAATCGGCTCCCACTGGCAGCCCGTTTGACCAAATTCCACGAAATTCGGGGAGGTCGTGTATCATCCCAAGACGCACGAAAATGCGCTTTCGGACTTTTTTCTAAAACCAACAGGAAGCCGGCTAATTTGATTTGAATATTCCTGTTTTTACGATTTTGGCGATTTCCAAGAATTCTCTCAGAGCTATCTCCTCCTACACGGTTCGTTGGATCGGCTTCAAATTTGGCGTGCTGGAACTAGACCACTTGATGATCAAAAGTTATCATACGATTTTCCCTACGTTAAACGGTTTGGCCGTCAGGTGGCGGCGAAGTTTGACGTCTCGCCAAAAAAACCCTGAAAAAACAAAAGTGATATTACTTGGGCATGATAAGTCCGATCGGCACAAAACTTGCTTGGTATGATCGTAGTCCAGCCTTCATCACGCCAACATCAAAAAATTCCCCCGTTCTCAAAGCGCCCCCTGCTGGCGACAGGAAAAGTGATGTTTTAGACTTTGAGGTGCTACTCTCAGCACGTTCAGTATATCCAACTCAAAATTGGTCAGAAAGGCCTTAACACGTTGGTAATGCTACATGATGAAGATTTGTGACGTATCGCCAAATAGCGTTCCGCCCACAAGGCGGCGAAGTCAACGGTTCGCCAAAACGTAGTTAAGTGGCCTTAACTTCAGTGTCCTTGGTCATATCTGCCTGAAACTTCTCTGGCCAAATGGCTTGACCACACCCTTTAAACATCAGCCCCTGCGGCACGTTTCACTGACATGCATGAAAATTGGTACACATATGTGTCACATCCAGACGCACAAAAAAGCCTCTTGGACTCAATGGCCACACCCAACAGGAAGTCGGCCATTTTGAATTTAACTGCCAGATTGGGCGATTTGCACTCCTCGTACTTTTCTATCTCCTCCTACATGATTCATCGGATCGGCTTCAAATTCGGCGTGCATCAACTACACCACTTTGTGATTAAAAATTATTGAAAGATCTTGCGTTCGTCAAAGGGCATGGCCGCTATAGGGTGGCGAAGATTGGCCTTTCGCCATGAAAAATGACATGAAACAACTTTTCACTTAGAGGTCCGATCGGCACCAAACTTCACAGGTGTGTTGCCGGTCCCACTCTGAATACGTGCATATGCTCATTGTCAGTGGGCGTGGCCAAACGGCTGAGCCACGCCCCTAAATCAGCAGACAACTCACTTAGAGGTCCGATTGGCACCAAACTTGCTGGGTATGATCGTAGTTTCGCCCTCAGCACGCCAACATAAAAAAAATTACCTTGTGCTCCAAGCGCCCTCTGGTGGCGACAGGATGTGACAAGTTCTACGTTTTGACCAGCTTATCCTAATAGGCTGACCGCATTGGCCTCAAATTTGGTCTGGAGAGCCTTAAGATGTTGATGAAGAATTGTTGTAAAACTCATGACTTATTGTCAAACAGGAGAGCCATGGCGTTGCGGCGAATGTTGATTATTCGCCGTAACACAGGAAGTTGCTGTACGTCCCACATAGGGCTGGGTGATAAAACGATAAAGATAACTATCGCGAAATAACTTTTTCTCGATAGAAATATAAGACATGGTCATACAACGTCAATAGAACTCATTCCATCCATGTTTTGACAGACAACGCAAACAGCCAATGATAATGAGAGTAGCGCCGCGCCGAACCAGTCATGTGGCTGGAATAGAGCCACATCAGGTTAGGTTGACTCACACAGCACAGATAGATGCGCTGGAGTAGCAGCCAGTAGCAACACACGTGCTAATGTTTGGGCTGCTACAGTCCAGAATTTAGTTGTTCATTTTGTTTCTCCTGTAAAACTTGAAAGCTTTTGACTGGTCAGAATTGATATTTTAATTTATTATATATACCTATTTTGTTTATTTGAAATACAGTCGTATAATGTTTTACAGTACATTTGTCATGTTCAACTTTTGACAGAAAATAAATAAATATTTAAACCAAAAATAACCTTCTGATATCTTCACATCTCACTTAGGAGTAAAGGGGAACCTTTAAACAGACAAACCTTTAGACAGAAATTATGATTTGATTTACATCGTGATATATATCGATATTGACAGATAGGACAAACATTATCGTGATAAGATTTTTTTCCATATCGCCCAGCCCTAGTCCCACATATTTTGTTGGATCAGCCTCAAAGTTCACAGGATTACTCTGTGACATGCCTGGATAACATCTACATGTAAAGCAGCCCGGCCATTGAGAACCAGAGAAATTCAATCATTTGCTATTACACAGAAAGTTGTTGTAACTTCCAATAGACCTAAGATTTCAAATGACCACTTGGCTATGTGTTTAGAGGACAACAAGGTATGAATCAAGACCCACACTCACTGCACCACCTACTGGCGAATGGGGGATCTGTTTTGTTGCAGCGAATTTTGATTATTTGACATTACAAGCTTGAGTTAGAATGACACACATATAAATATTAAACAACCAACCAACACCAAAACATGATTTTGAGTTTTGTTTGTCAGCTGCATGGATTACATTCCTCCTAGATCAAATACATGACAATGATGATTATAATCTTAGTCTGTCCTTCACACCACACATTGTTGTAACATTACAAAAGCTTCACTGTGCCTCCACCTGCTGAGGACACTCAGCCTTTTGCAGCAGTAAGGGAAATTTTAAATTTACCATAAATCACAAATTGAATCCATACTGTCCCACAATATCGTATCCTGTTACAACTTCATCACAATGACAGTAAAGGCAACACTCTCAAAAAAAAAACAAAAAACATGCCCATGAAACACTCAACGAACCCTAAACACCTCATTATGGACTGATCAGGAAATCCTCCCCAACCTCTTGGGTTCTTCTTACCACCTCCACCACTTCATTTAGTTCATGCAATCAGAGGGATGCAGGCCTGCAAAACAACTTCACGGCAAAAACCAACTTGACAAGAAAAACCTTATTCGAGAAATCTATTATTCACATGGCAATAATCACTTTAACAACAGCAACAAAGTATGGAACTGTGAATATTTTATTATTTGCTTTGTGTTTTCTCTGTGCCTGTACTGTTTGTTTTTTTGTTCATTCAAATTATTTTAGATAGTTGCTCTACACCTTCATGTAAATGTCAATGTTGCAGGGCACTGCAGGGAATCGAACCCTGTCATGGTAAAACCATGAGTTCCATTCAGAGCCTTTTACTTTTTTGACACCACATGGAAGGTAAAGCAAAACCTGTATTCAAAACAGCATGAGAGCATCGATGTGACACTATGCAATACATTTTTACTTTATTTGCCAATAACTGTACAAATTTGCAATTTCTACTGTTTTGAGAACAAAGACATATTGGTTATATGTTTGTTAATATGCACTTTTGTATACATGCTGTTTGAAAGCAGGAAAAAGAAACCTTCAACACATAGGGGAGGGGGGATGGGGGGGTATGCACACGACAGAACATAGGACACTGGAAGACACCAGTAACAAACAAAATCTGTACAAGAATCATGCAGGTTTTTTTTTTTTTTGGGGGGGGGGGGGGGGGGGGTGCACACGACAGAACATAGAAGAACACCAATAACAAACAAAATTTGAACAAGAATCATGCAGGGTTTTTTTTTGTTGGTTTTTTTGGGGGTGGGGGAGGCATGCACACTACAGAACATAAAAGGACACAGGGAAAGAACAAAATGAACATTCAAAATCTGTACAAGAATCATGCAGGATTTTTTTTGTTTTGTTTTTTTGTTTTTGTGGGGGGTGGGGGAGGCATGCACACTACAGAACATGAAAGGACACAGGGAAAGAACACAATGAACATGCAAAATCTGTACAAGAATCATGCAGGATTTTGTTTTTTGTTTTTTTTGGGGGGGGGGGCATGCAGACGACAAAAAAAGTCATGCATCAAACATGCAAGATTTATTTATTCTTTTAACGCACGCACACTACAATTAAAATGTGGTTTGCAAGAAACCACCCTGTCAACAAGCTCATACTAAAATTCCATGAATAAAATCATGTTACCACCTCTCCTTACAAAGCAGTGGCAGGGACAACTCTGCTGCTATGTACCAATGGAATGGGGGGAAAAAACCCCACAGCACTGCAGCAGTCTCACTGCAAGCGTGTGTATCAGATAGCGCAAATCTGACACAGAGACACTGCACAAACGTGACAGTTCATAACATCGACGGAAGATAAGGTACGGATTGATATCCGCATCACAACAAAGATGTAATCAGTGCTACCAGTATGCGCTAGACACCAACATGTCACTGTCGCTTAACTGAAGTCATTTAAAAAGTCATGCTTTTGATACAAAACCTCATGACATTGATAGTACCAGAGTCATATTTAAAAATTAAATTGTACATTTATTATTATCATTATGAAACAGGAACCCCTCCTCCCCCACCAAAACTATATAAATATTTAAACACATGGCTGTTTACCCGAGATGCAAAAAAAACATGCAATCCCCTCATGGTCACTGAAATATGTTGGCTGAATCACTGCCTGTACATCATAATCACTGGATTTACAATAGATGTGGTCAATCAATGTACCTTTCTCAGTTGTTGGTTGTGTTACTAATTGCACAAACCCCCTCTCTGTTACAAATTTGCAAACACTAGAATTTTTTAAAATATCATCATTAAAATTTCCCATGATAACTATTGTGTTGCAAAGTGGATGAAGCCAATCAAGTAGTTTCTTTAAATTATCTTTAAACAAACTCATGGGATATGAGGGGGGTCAATAAACAACTGCAATTAAAATATGGACGCTAATGCAGTGGTAGACTAGACACTCTATATTAACATTTGGTGGCTGGAGAATTTCATAAGCTAAATTTTTTGCACTGTAAATGCCCACACCACCATGTTGTTGACGTTGGATTTCTCTTAAATTTGGATTACTACTAGTGTAAGATAAACTACGTGGCTGACTGTGAAAAGAATAACCTTCAATATTGATTGTGTCAAATGATTCTAATGAAGGCAGCCATGTTTCTGTAACAGCAATGCAGTTACGCTGCAAATGCTGCGTACACAACGTCAAGTCTGCTACATGTCGGCTTAAACTCTGGACATTCATTAAAAAGACACTAAAAACCTCTGTGCCAAGGTTGGGCCTTGTCATGTTTTCTACCAAGAAGGGAGGCATGTTTGCAATTGCATCCTTTATGTTATCCTTACAATACAATTTATTCGCGCAAAAATCCTGGATGATTAAACCCGATAAACTCCTGACGCGACTCAAGCCTACATATGCTTGTCCTGCTGCAAAAATCCTCTTTAGGGACACCACAGCCTTGTCAACTGTGAGCCCTTGAACCTTGTGAACTGTCAAAGCCCAAGCAAGTTTCAGAGGAAATTGCTGCCGCAACCCCCCCCTTAACAGTGGCTCTCTCTTCTGTAGGTTCAATAGCGGTTGAATTTGCCAAATCTACCGAAACATTAGCAAACTTTTTCCGTCTTAGTGCACCTATGTGCTCGTCATTGAATTTAACATAAATCTTTAGCGGAAACTTGTTACGTTCGGACATAATTATGCTTGTAATGGTGCCGCACACACCATTAACAAGACCATCCTGAACATCGATGTTTTTACATAGCATAACCCGCGCACCGTTTCCTAACAAGAGCTGCTCCGATAAACATGTGTTTGAGGCTTTTTTATGATGCCCCTTTATCAACTCCAATTTGCCTGTTTTTTTGTCATTTATAAAATCTTGGGCATCAACCTGAATATACTTAGGGCATGTTTTAAAAAGCTGCTCAACATTATGTTCATTTACCTGACTGTTAGTCGCAAATATGTGTAAAGCTGCACTTGCTTCGCCTGTTTCGCATTTTTTGAGAACGTTTAAATCACTACTAAGTAACGGCGTCCCCTTCGTATGTACCCTGATCCTATTTAACAACTGCGCAAACGAGGTATCCTTTTGACGAACGATAGTGTCTAGTTCTACTACCTTAAATAAAGTGGACCACATGTTTACACCTATATGATCTACATACAAGGGTTTCCCCCTGACCGGCGGCAACTGAAAGAAATCGCCTACAGCAATAACACACACATTCCCAAATGGGGAATGGTTGCCTGTCTGTTTAATTTGTCTTAATCGTCCATGAATATATGCCAACAGATTGTGATCAACCATCGATATTTCATCAATGACTACAATTTGCAGACTACGATATTTAGCACGTAAAGAGTTCAGCTTCTCTTCACCCAAAGGTGTGTAAGGTAAGCGAAAATCTTTACAAATGCTAAATGCATTATGAATAGTGGTTGCACATAAATTGTAGGCAGCAATGCCTGTGGGAGCAGTTAACAACACAGAAATATCATCAGGATGACGACAAACTGTTGACAATATTCTAACAGCCTCGTACTGAACAGCTTTTATCAAATGACTTTTACCTGTCCCCACTCCCCCAGTTATAAAAACATGCAGTGGGTCGGGGTTCTTTCCATTAACTTTATCTAAACACCATTGCCTAATCTGATAGAAAACTCGCATTTGCATCTTATTAACGGACCGAATTAGAGCTAGACCTTCACTTCTGGTCATTATGTTATTATTCTTTTCTATATGTCCTATGTGTTCACGAGTGTCGGCCAAATCTGGAATATTATCAACATGTTCATCAACGTCCGGTTCGTGCTGTTTTTCTGCTACACACTCTAGCCGTTCTAGTTCCTGCTCTGGACACAGCTGACACCAGGCATCTTCTGATATGCCATTGGCATCAATTGAATCCTGGATGTTATCCAAATCATCTGCATCAATTTCAAATTTTTTACAATTTGTCTCAACAACATATTTAACTGAATGGACAGTGCCGTCACTAAATTTCACTTGGCCATTCATATAAAACTGTTCAAAGGACAAAAAGCCTTCTGGGTTCAGCTGTGAATCAGATCGATACGGCAGGAACATCTGTAAACTACACTGATAATACGACTCGGGGTTTTTAGTTACAGAAAATCGCGCATAACGTACAACAGCAGGTTGACTTCTGCTTCTTTTCACAATATGGCCAAAACCATTTTTTAACGCAATCTGATTTGCCGATTTTTGGCTTTTAGCCAATATGCGATAGTCCGACGCAAATGAGGCCAAACACATGTCATTAAAAATGGCATCGTCTGGTCGATTTTTGTAGCGATCTACAAAACTAGTCATCCACATGTCGTCTGTGGAAAGATCACGTGATGACGCTCTCTGTCTTAAAACGCTCAAAGGCAAACTCAACTTAACGACGTTTCCCCCGCTGGCACGAAAACAACTTTCCTAGAACATTCTTTTAAATGCATATTTGTCAGTCGGTAAACTGCTTCTTGTGCAGAAACGTCTCGGTTATGCAAGTAAACGCTCCCTAACTTTTTCATTGCATCTTTAGCATTAATATTTCCCTCTTTGGATGCCTCTCTTGTAGCGTTACCCAACAACAACCCCATTTCCCTCTCTGATTTTGAGATGTACAAGACAATATACACGACGCACGCGTAGGCATCAACAACATACTGAACGTCGATATTCGCATTCCAGCACTTCAACAACGGTCGACTATACTGATTAACCCAAACTTCATTAACCTGCCTTTTTAACACAATATGAGTGTTTCTAGATACGCGCCGATATGCTGATTCAAATATTTCTTGATTTATCCCCAAAGTTTGATAGAGCTGCTCCACATTATCATAATTAACTTTTTCATCTGAAAGAGCAGTCTTGATTTGTTTTAAAATATTATTAGCTTGCTCCATCTTTATTTTCCGGTTCTCTTTCTGTCCCTGTTGTTCGCAACGACACGCTGAAATCTGCCCACCCTTCTCTCCCTGACAGTCGCAGTTCTTGTTATCATCGTCCTCACTTTTACTGCGGCAAATAAATGTTCGAGCCGATACCGGTCTGGGAAAGTTGAAACGGCAAACAGTGTTTTTCTTTTTACAAGTTTTGAATGTTGCTGCACAGATGACACAATTTCCAATAATGTGTCATCGTCTGCTGGAAGCTCACAAGTGACATATTTATCAATAAACTGAATCACCTCTTCATCAGTTTCTCTATCAATTTGTGGGGCTTGTTCGACCCAAAACAGGACATGAATGTGAGGTGAACCCCTTTGCTGAAACTCAATCCGATAAAAGTAGTCTATGATCTTGCCAATTGGATGTGCAGGAGACATAATGACCTCCCTCAAAAAACAATGCCATCGGAAATCAAACATTCTTGCCGCAGTAACAGGATTGCGATGCAACAAGTCACACCTATCTGCCCATTCTAAGTCCTCAAACGTCCCTGTTCTTCCTTCCTGTTTCAAAGTGGTGTTGAGAAGATTCTGCCAACGCATATCAGCAGAAGAAAATGAACAAAACCAAGTAGGGATGCCAAGCTGACGGACACATGCCATGAGGTCACGCTGTACTCCCTGCCAAAAGGCTGGAGTACCTCGAACAGGTTGACAAAATCGGAATCCATCATCAAACTCCAAGAGTTGCTTGACAGACTCGTCACTAGTCAACATATTGGCGGTTACTTTACGCGAAGAACCTGCTTTGCCTTTCCGTAACGCAATGGATACTCTAGATATAACCTGTTCAACCTCAGACATGTAAAGCGCAAAAAAGATATATTCAATATTTTGTGCAAATCTCCCGTCAGCATGCAAAATCCGATTATTAAAGTAACGCGACAATGTTAATTTATATGGTCTCCGATCGTGATACGTTTTACACCCAGTTGGAAATAATGCAGGGAAGCATTTAGCTTCATTGTTAATATCTGAAAGCAGTTTTACAGGGCTATTCCCTTCTGCTGGAGCTACATTCAATACGTCATTAAAATACTGATCAAGAACTTCTTGACCACTATCTACAGGCATGAGACACGTGTCTTGAAACATGCCATGCTGCTGTCTATCATGGAGGAGTTCAGTCTCCTCAGCCTCGGCAGACTCTACAGCAGTACTCCCGTTGTCTAAATCCTCACTATCTTCCCTACAGAATTCATTTAGCCATGCATCATTAAATTCAATTTCCCTATAATGCGGATTTGTTTGTTTTAAATAATGTAAAGCTTTTCTTATCCGCATAGTGTCTACAAACTTAGGAATTTAAACAAGCCAATTCTTGTGGAACGGGATCAACATCTAAGTTATTTACAATGCATTCAGGTGGCACTTGTCCTTTCTTTATCTTATAGTGACACGTGTAACAAATCCATAAGTGATCCCTCCCACTATCTAACCACTGGCATGGCAGTGGGCAGTCCTTACTACATTTGTGTACATATTTTTCAGATATACATTTTTGTGCTATTTTTCCCTTTCCATAATCTTCTTTGGTGCAATTTAAAACCTGGTGTTTAAACAAAAGTCTATGACACACACTACAAACGTAATGTGGCCCTTCCTTTACTTTGTCCAAAAATTTGTCCATTACAGCATTAAACTGCTCTAACTTTTCTTTTAATTGCTGTCTCTTTGTTGTATTACTCAAACGAACGCGCCTGTTATGCTCAAGATTTGAATGATATTTGATTCTACTGAATTCTTTTACCTTTTCCCTTTGTTGGACATTATCACGATATTTAGTTGTACTAAGTTCCTTCACTTTCTGTTTATGTTGTATATTATCCTCATATTTAGATTTACTTAGTTCCTTTACTTTTTGTTTGTGCTCCACATTGTCTTTGTATTTAGTTTTACTTTGTTCTCGCAATCTTTGTCTACATTGATCATTTTGGTGATACCTAATTTTATTATACAACCTAACTTTTTGCCTATGTTGAAGGTTTGTTTGATATTTACTTTTTGTCTGTTTTTGGTAAAGCTTTCTACTTTTCAAGATGGCTTTTCTTGTCAGATACTTTGAAATACAAGACTTATTATTATTTGAAATGGTTTCAACGGGAGTACTCTGTGTCATTGCCTGCACACTGCTCCTAGTCATGTATGTTGCCCCGGATGAATGATTACTTTTACAAAACCCATGACAAGTCATCGGTGTACAAGTGTTTTTAACGCAAACAACCATTTCATAATGGTTACCATTAACGTTGTCCAAATAAATGCCCTGCGTGGACAAAATATTGTGCTTACAGCTATATTGTAACCATTTACCAGCACAATATGTAAAAATATCAACGCCTAAACAATCTGCAGCCGCCTGAATTTCAACCTCAGTTGCCCAACTCATCCTGACTCCGCAAGATAATCTGCCACTGAGGAATACTCGCACCTCAAAATGTCCTTGTAATGTGATGCATTCTCATTGAGATGCTTTACAACAGCGAGTCTGATTTTTCTATGACTCTTTTGTGTACCGCTTACAGCCAGGGACACTGCCCTAAAGAAACAGTTCCCATCAGCCACTATGCTCTCCTTTTTACAAGGAGACCCTAACAAACCCACAAGTACAGGCGGTACCTCATCAATCTTCTCAAACATAACATTTACCCGTTTACAAACCAACTGGGAAACCTCTTTACTGAGGGGCTCAAACTGCAGCTGTTTACATGTCGCATCACTAACAAACACAACATCAGATTCAGCTGCAGCGCCATCGTTACTAACAGAAACATCTGCCTCATCAGCAAGATGTTCATCAAAAACTATGTGATAAACACGCACGCCGCATATCTCAAACCCAGCGTGACTTGCATTTAGCGATCCAGCCAAACAACATACATACTCATGTAAGTCTTTAAGACTGGTAAAAAACGCCACAATACTTTTACCACGAGGTTGAGCCAATCCACGTTCGCTGCGCGCATGTGAATCAACAAACGCATATTTACCATCCTGAGTAATCAAAACGCATGTAGTACCCCCCAGTGTCAGTAGGC